>CM069861.1:149328363-149353363 GCA_036172795.1 Pelodytes ibericus
ATCTAGTTTCACAAGGCAAATTCTAAGTGTTTTAGTTGTGAGAGTGAATTGCAGGGAATTTAGAAGGCAATGTCAAACTTTTTTTTGAGAAAAATGCTTTGTATTTTATAATGTCTATGCTACCCAGTGATTGAACACACATCTACATACACCAAACAAGCCTCTGCTATTCACTGTATTTCAGTCAGAGGGGTTTTCCCATCACCTTTAAGTGGTAGTTAAGTAGCATAGCAATGGAAAAAATTTTAAATAAATATTTAATTAATTTAAAACTGGTTATATAGTTAGATTAGCCTATAGGGTTAAAATTAAATAATTTTTAGCATAAAGGATAGGGTTAAAATTAAATGAAAATTAAAACATATTAAGGGATATAATAAGGATTAGAGTTGGGGTTAAATTTAGTGTTAGGGTTACATTTTGGGTTCGGGTTGGGGTCAAAAGGTCAATATAGAAAAAAAACAAAAAACACTATTTTTGGTTTTTGCCCCATACATAAAAATACCGAAAAATATGGAAACATGCATATTTCTGAACTCGGGACAACATTTAGAAACTATTTAGATGGGTTCTTTTTTTAATGATTTTATTTGTGTAAATTATATTTTAGGTCAAAGTTAGAAAAAGTGTTTTTTTTTTTTTTGTTTTTTTTTTTAATTTTCATCATATTTTATGATTTTTTTTTTGTAGTAAATTATAAGATATGATGAACATAATGGTATCTAATGAAAGCCCTTCTTATGACTATAAAAACAACATATAATTTGTGTGGGTACTGTATGTGAGAGAGAATAAAATTGCAGCTAAATACAAACACCCCAGAAATGTCAAAACAGCCATTGTCGCCAAGGGAAAGTCAAGGTGAAAATGTCTTGTCAAGGGGTTAAATGGGATCAAAAGGCACAAGGTGATCATTGTTGACCTGATGCCTACCCAGAATCCATCTCCATGGTTACAGCACTGTGAATGTGAGATTTTTGTGGGAAAAGCCAGTATTTTGGCTTGATTTGTGTTTGATAATAATACCTCTACTTCCCTCTGATTTTCAGTTGGAGAGGTTTTAACCCACCAAATTATATTTTTTTGAGAAGAGGTTTTGTTGCTATAGATTTTAGGTTATATTCCTCACTGAAGAAGCCCATCACTGTAAATACAGAATGCTCACACTTTATGTGTTTATTGTAATTGAATATAATATGTGGTTGTTACTTGGTTACATGAATTTTAGTTATTGCTCATGGCCCAGATGGTTTACAAGGTTGTGCTGTTAGGCAACGTTCATTCTATATGGTGGGAGTGTGAAAACCTTCAATGAGTCAATGGAAAGATATCTGTTCTATCTTTACGTACTGAAAATGAATACAGAATCCAAACCAAGATTTCTCATTAAGAGGATAAAAATGTAATGAAGGAAATAAAAATGTGTGGACCTTTCATGGCCAGACCAATTGTTTGTGGCTTTTGAGCCGTGAGCTGTTGCTATAATGGATAACCAGGCTTTGCCTTAAGATACTGTGACCCTGGTAATTACAACACTGCGAGGAAGACCATGTCTCACCGACTGTGCCAGTTTCCCCCAGAACAGACGGTCCCTTTAAAGTGGTAATAATAGCTCCCTGATAGAGGCTCTCGGTGTGAACATGAATTGGGGTGGTGCAGCTCTCCTATGAGCTAATATTATAGCGTGGGATATGGCCTCAAATAGGAGCTTATTGCTCAGGGGACATGCCCACGAATGCAGAGGCCTGTTCATTGGGCAAACCTGCATGGAGCATACAGCAAGACAATAGCCCTGCCAAGCCCAGGACGGTTTGGTAAACATGTAGCAAATAGTTCTACTTTTTAGTATAATACAATTATTAGAAATCCAGGACAATGTGCTAGCAAAACTGAGGGGAAAAAGACTCTTCTTGTAATAGAATAGTCCTTATATTTAGGTGCATGCTGTACTGCGGAAGCTTTCATTTCATCTTTTAAAAATCCTCCTGTTTTCCAAGCCCTGGCTGATAATGCAAACTGATAAGCTAGTAATTCATTAAAAGATTCATGTATACTTTTACTAGCTATTTCAGTTATTTATTTTACCCTTCATTACACAATCTTTGAATCATACTAAGGGACAGGTATGCTCTATTTGCATATTTGTCAAACTTAAGCATGACATTGCTTAAGAACATGCAAATATAATCATTGGCAAAGTTCTCCTCAATGACGGAATTTATAGATCTTGAAATGTAACATCCTAATTCAAAAGGATGAAAGATGACATTAAAGGTGAAGTTCCATGCTAAATACTAAATGTATTCCCATCTTTCACTTGTTTTAAAAACCTCACCACTTTCCTTGAGCTAAAAGGACAGTTACATCTAGTGTCTGAAAAAATATTTTTTTAGTACTGTACCAGGTCAAAAAATAAGATATGTTGATTCCCTCAACATTTCATACCTCCTAAAACTGCATAAATGGTTTAAAAAAGTTGCTATAGCAACAGTCCTGATTATTTCCCCAAGCACTCTTTATTGTGTTACATAACAGCACACAAAGTTACCTTAACTTGTGCATTCCAAGTACTTGAAACAGCTTTGTTCAACAGAGAGAGGTTAATTCCACAGTTATAGCCAATTAGAACACTTCCTTAGAGAGGAGAGCATGAAAACTGCTGCAGGGCGAGGCATTCAGTCTCCTGTGTTACTCCCTCTCACTGATGTCACAGAATTCGATGGCCCCGATTTAAATTACTTTCTTTGTCACACAGGAACTAATTTTGTAAAAAAGTAAAAGAAAAAAAAAAAAAGCAAGTTGAGACCAAGTAAGTCTTGAAACATATGAAGGGGAAGGAGATTTCTGGTCCCAGATCTGTGTTGCACAGGGCACTGAAAGTTGGGCGGTGAGGAAGATCTGATTAATTTATCGCAGTAAGCCCTTTAACGACCAGCTTTTAATTGAGATCTCCACTAAGCATTTCAAGGGTTAAGGCTGCAGACTTTTGTGTCTGGCAAAGATTCATAAACGTGCTGAGACTTACACTTTTTTTTGTTGTTGTTGTCTTTTTTTTTTTTTAGCAATATGGATGAATTCCCACAGTAAATGACTCAATGCTGTTAGAGCTTTTAACCTAATTTAAGTCTGTAAATCATTTAGGCAAATAACAACGGGACAAATTAGGATTTTATCCTAAACATTATGTAAATTAGTCTCCACTGTTTTCCAGTTCAGAGAATATACAAACGTTACTCCCCCTCAGAGTCTTTTGCACAGATGTAACAGAAAGGCCACGATTAAACCTATTAGAGAATATTACATACATGATGGCCAAATCTGACATTTTTAAAGTTTGTTTTATATAGAACATTTAGGGAAGTACCATTTCCATGACTACTACAAACAACTTAGCTGGCTCCTGAATATATCAGTTTCACTGCGAAACTGTAGGATAATGAGTTTCTTTAATAAAAAACAAAAAGTACATTAACATACCTCCCAACATGTCAAATGTCCAAAGAGGGACACTTGTATTTTTATGGGAGTGGCTAAAGGTGTGGCTGTGTGTGGGGCTTTAATGGAACATTTTTGCCAACTTTATGGCCAATTGGTAACTATCTATTTAATTTGATAGGTCATTTAGAACAAAGATTTAACATTTTATTTACACAAAATGGTATAAAATACACTTTCTGCATTTTTAAATCACTCTATTATGAGTTTTATTGCTCTGGAGCTCTGTGATACAATTATATAGACCAAAAATACTGAGCCCCCAGAAAAGAGGGACAATAGAGGAGGAAAGAGGGGCAGGGGGATTTGGGTACACAATATTGACTGTCCCTCCTAAATAGGGACACTTGGGAAGTATGCATTAATACAATTTAATACTTGTCTGCAGTGACTAAGGATACATTTGGTGATAAACTGGTCTATTTTGCAACACTGCTGATTTTCTAAAAGGCAGATGTCTTCATTACATGAGTAGAGATCATGGACGCACCAAATGGAAAACTCATATGGGTCTATTCACTAAAATTTGAGAAGAATAGCCTGAGGAGGATTTTCAGACCAAGTAAAATTTGACTTCCAAACACCTTTAGGTATTCACCTAAAGGAAACTCTGCATCCAAGTTGACCCCAGCGCGATGTAACTCTCCAAAGTGCACGGTTTTCTCCTGATGAAGCTGTGACAGTTGTTCCATCGAAACACGTTGCGTACCTGCATTTGTTCCTGTTTCCAATGTGTCCTTCAGCGGCAGCTATTTAATACATCCACTGAGTTGAGCTCAGGTGCTGAGTTTGCACCTTGCACACTTTAAATCTGCACTTTGTAAGTTCAAACCCAGCGGGGGCCAAATGTTTTTTCCATCTGGTTCTGCACATGTGTGCTTATACTTTTTTACAGATTAAAGCCAGTTGTATATCCAGCCATTTCTGAATGCTCCATCTATACTTCTGTTTGTGAGTGCAATATTTACCCACTTCATATAATTTTGGGTCTAAACTGTATCACACTATATGTTTGTGTATTTATATTTTTAAGGTTCAGCTTGTTACTGTGCCTTCCTGATCTCCCCCCCCCCCTTTTTTTATCATTGAGGTAGAGACAGACCCTGTGTGTCCATGTTGAAACCACACAAGATCTGGCTGTGTCATTTGTGTCTAAACCCTGAAGTTTTAGCATTAATTACATTTTCTCTCTCCGGGTCAGGCCATTGAAAGTGATTGGGGGGGGGGGGGGGGGATTGCGGATCACTAATCAGGAACGTCTTCTGTTTTTGGGAACATCAATCCTGTGACATGAGGGGGCTACTTCATTGCCTTATTTTCTTTGAAATCTGTCCTGAACAGGGGGCAACAGATATAATGTTTAATCTTCTAAAATGTATTTTTAAAACCTTTATGGAGATAAAAATGTCATTTTAAGAACAGTTTATTGTACAGCAAGAAAAGCTGTAATAATCCTCCTCCTTGTGTTTGAATACATTTCCATATTTTGCATTACATCGCTCCAAAGACATTACATTTAAGCAAATTGTGTTTTACAGTCTTTTCACTTTGCTGTAACCATGCTATACTAGGCAACAACTCCATGGAACTTGTTATTGAGAGAGAATTCACTTGTGAACATGTGAATATAGACCAAATAATAGGAACCAAGAAAGTAAAGCTGCAAAAGAAATCAGACTAAATGCGGTTATTTTAACATCGCAGGAAGGTAACCTCTAGGCCTCTAACTGCAGCCCTCCAAATGTTTCTAGATGGAAACAGTCACATTACCATAACTCTCATCATTCAGTCCCCAAAAACCTAACATAAGAGAACTTATAGCAGTCTGAGATTGAATTCTGAACATTGTGAGGATCATGGATCTGCAAGGAGGGGCTAGTGGGGGCTCTTGCTCCACCAGCTCTGTAATCCCCTGGATTCCCGGCTTTAGGAGATCATCCCTATGTTGGCAGCAACATGGTAGCTGAGGTCTATGTGATCTGAAAATAAACGTATCTTTGTGCGGTTATACAGTGTGCAATGCTATCCACCAGACCACCGGGGAATAGCCTCTACTCCTTCCACTTCCCCGCCTAGTATAAGGTAAAAGGAAGGGTGGGTTCTATGGTGGTGGGCAGAGGAAAAGAGGAGATCCTGGTTAGAGAGCACCTCGGTATTGCCAAGGTTAACCATCACTGGAATAGCTGTATGTCTGTACATTAGGTACAAATGGCTAAGCAATTGGGTGTTTCATACATGTACGCTCAAATCTTTGTGTATCTGTTGACGTAAAGTGCTCGCTTTCTGCAGCATATTACTGAAATAAAGATTCAGATTCATGGCAGGGCACAGCTTTATCTGATGCAGTAGAACTCTCACTCTGTCTTCTGGAATCACTTAGTCTGATATAATGCCATTACCCATCCTTGTTTTCCAACAGACTTGTTAAGCTGCAGGAGCTAAAGGTGATCTGGTGCATTGGCTCCTAACAAAAAAAAAACATCTACAGCTTTTTAACACACATCATATAGGAAGTTATGTATGGATGCACCTTTCCTATGGGTCCTAAATACGTCTGACTCCTGACAATGAAACATTTGTTACAGTATTCAGAAGCCACATCTTTTATGTTTACATGGATATTGACTCACGGAAAGAAGATATTATTCTGCCTCTTTACAGGTTCACCTTGAATATGTAGCTCAATTCTGGGCATCTATTCTAAATAAAGACATGTATGGAACTAGAGAAAGTGCAGAGGAGGGCTAAAAAAAAAAAACTAATAATGGGAATGGAAAGTTTTAGTTATGAAGCAAGGCTAGAAAAGTTTTTAAAATCTGTTCATGCTAGAGAAATATGTACAGGGCCAATACGGCAGGTTATATACACATTGTCATGCTCTGAAGTTCTGCTTGTGTATAACATTTAGAATGATAGGCGGATGTGTATTTGTGGCTTGGTGAATGCTGTCGGGAGCATGGATTTGGCTTTTCTCATGGTTGCTCTATTTGGAAACTGTACAAAAAAAGATGGTTTGCATCTTTCTCATAAGGGAACAAATGTTCTCAGAGAGCAGTACAGAGCTTTTGGTAGAAGGTAAGGTGCAACAGGGTGATTGATTGACATTTAGTATAATTGCCCCACAAAATATGGACAGAAGGTGTCTGTGGCATGTGTGTGTACAAATGCTCGCTGTTTAGGGAAAACGATCCATAAACTTGTGGCAATAATTGCAACAGAGAATGAAGATTTAGTGGCTGTTACAGAGACATGGTATAATGAGAAAAATTAATTGGACATAGCAATACCAGAGTACTCTTTATATAGAAAAGACAGAGGTGGTAAGCAGGGCAGAGCCCAGAGCATGGCTCTGTTGTTTACTTCAACCGATGATAAATGTGACAATTTCTAGCAAAGTGCCTTTTCTAAGCAACCACGTAATCTCTCGCTCAAACAGTGTCATTCCTTTTTTTCCAATCAGCTCTTTCTAATATCATATTACCCTACCACTGTGTCACACTGCTCCACAGCGCTTGCCACTGTGTCACATTGTCCCACATTGTCACGATCATGTTTGGGCCAGAACCAGGGGTACTTGCGCTAATAGGAGTGTTTTCACTATTTTGATCCACAAAATGAGCAGAATGTACTGGGCCAAATGGTTCTTACCTGCTGACACACTGTATGTTTCTATTTTCACTACATGGGTGTTCACTTATCATTTTTCTTAAATTTCTTTCCTTATCAATCAAGGCCATGTAATATTTATTTTACCCCCAAGTTGGCCTTGTTAATGAATGTTATATTGTGCCAAGATGTGTCAGACACATCTGTGTACACTGGGATCTGACACAAATGTAAATTTCCTGATAAGGTTTCTTAGGAGAGATAACAAAGGTACACAGCGCATTTGACATCTTTAAACGCCTGTGACAGAGCTCAGTGCAGGCTCCTGGAACACTGCCTCATTTCAAGCCGGGGGGAGTTTGAGTGCACCCACTGCTCAGACAGAGAGGACGTGTATACATACGTCCACATGGACCATTTTGTTTTGGATGTTTATACAGGTCTTTTTGCATGAAGCAATTACATTTTAGAACTTGTAACAGCTGATTGTTTGAGGATGCTTTTGATATTTTAAATAAAGTAATATTGATCTCTCGATTAGTTATCAGTCTTGATACTTTATAGAATGGAATCATTTGATAGACCAGTATATTAATTTTATCATTAAGGCCAAGGGATATATATCTAAATATCTATATCACCATGGTAACATACAAGTAAGAGGTTGGAGGTGTGATTTGAAGGGACTGTCTAGTGCCCAAAATGCATCTTCTAAATATGAATGCATATTAATTTCAAAGTACTTTAAAATATGTTTTACATTTTGAATAGCAAAATATAAAATAAAACTGTGAAATTACAGCAGTTTGCAAGAAACCAGGACTGCCCACACTAGCTGAGAAAAAGTAATTTCCTATTTATTTATCTTTTGCTGCAGGAACCAATGAGAATGATTTCATTCAAATGAAAGGGATTTCCTGTCTCTCTAGTGATGTCATCAGACAATGTGTTGCACTGTTAAGAGATCCTGCTGTGTACAGGAGCAATTTTTTCCACAGTCCACACAATGTATTCATTTCGAGGAGCACAGGAAGTGACTAAATGAAACAAAACTTTATATTCTCAGTGTCTATATAATCAGTGCTGCCGCACCTGCAGTAAACATGCAGAGTAATCACTGGGGAAGGGCTTGAGTCAAATATTAAAAATGTGATTTATGCAGAATCAAATCACACTGGGAAAAAAAAGCTGCACACTATACAAGCAGTAATCTTTATCAATCTCCACTAAAGTGAGTTTGTGGCCTAGACTGTCCCTTTAAGCACAAGAAAGAAGCTGACTGGCAAAACTCATTGTGTGTACTAACTAGCCTTCAACCAATTATTCCTTTGGTTTCTTTAGATTATTATTGTATCATATATTAACACATTTTGCCTATGTCACTGCCTATAAATGCTCCTTGACCATGTATTAAAACCTTTTCACATCTATCTGATCTAGATTTCACCTGCAGTTTTTCTGAGAAACCACTCCAGGTTGCCATTACATTAACTTCTTGTAAACATTGCGTTCCCTTCATTGAGGGGGAAAAAAAGATCAGCTATCTTACAGCAAATATTGTTATTATTTCTGAAATAATGAAAATATTTTTGAAATGATTTCCTCTTTTGCCGGAAAGAACACTTCCCCATTTGTTCTGAATTCAGTTTCAGAAGATTCTTAGGCGAACATCTTCTTAGCCAGACCTCCACATTCCTAAATCAAAACAAAATCAGGAGCAAGTAGATATATATGCTGCTTTTACACTTCCACCTCTGTTAGTTTGTCCAGTACAACATAAATAGCCTTTCTAATGTTTGTGTATTTGAAATAGAATAAGCAGTGGCACCCAGTCTTTTTTATTGGCACAGTCTAAGCAATGGCACCCAGATTATGGCTAGTGCCATTTAAATACAGAAAATATTGTAAGTAGCGTTAGAATCATACCCTCCTTTGTTTTGGGGTGGGGGGGCTAGGGGGCATTTATATATATATATTAGAATTTTTTTAATGAATGTAGAGACCTAACAATTTGTTTTTTAAAGCTTGCACTCAAATTCTCATTGAGCCAATCAATGGGGCTTAACTCCTCTTGTTTCCAGTGAAAAAATGACAGAAGCAGTCTGGGATCATTGCCAGTAACCTTTCTGGTCTATTTAACAAGTTCCATGACCAGTTACACTGTAGCACCAGTCAATAACTCAAAGTCCACAGTTTTAAATGCCGTTAAATCGCTATAAAGCCTTGTTTGGCAAGCTGTGCAGGTACTTGAAACTACTGGAAGAAGAAAAAAAAAAAGAAAAGACAAACAAAACAATCCTTGTAAGTCATGTTGCAAAATGTAAATATCTCAACTATTATTACAAATGCTCCGGAGTTATCTTAAAATGCTACAGTCACAAGTTATTTGGTTCCTGCAAGTGTGACTTGTCCAGACTTCTTTAGTCTCTAATCAGAGAAATCCTGTTCTGTTTGTAAGCATGCACTCTTGAAACACTAGACTTCCTTAATTAACTAGTAGCAGCAGATAGAGAGACTTGTCACCCATCAGGTGGATCCATGGTAAGAACTGTAATATGTTTCTCACCAATTAACCTATAGCTTTCTATAAAGCAGATTTAAAGTGCACAGCTGCTTCATTTTTGGTCTGTTTGGCTTGAAGGTGAATAATTTTTAGGCCAAGAAAAATTCCAACTGCCTTCTGCATCATCTGCATAAATTGGAGGAGACCATATGGAGTGACGTGCAGTAATTGGAAATACTAAGAGATGGCAGAAAAAAAATCTTGTGGTCATTCGTAACGCACTTTGAATTATTAAAGGCCATGTAACGTATATACACACCACAGCGTGTTCACCAGTACACGGGGGTTTACATCTCAAATAGGCTCATTAAGGTAGCTCTTCACACTCTGTCTTTTTATTACCATATGTCCATATAAAGCGAAGGACTATGAACCTTAACCAAACATAGGAACCAAGTTACCCAGTGTCCTAGAAGTGCAAGGACTGGCCCCTTTATGCGAACTTCTAGATGAACTGAGAGGGAGTGGGGGCAATGTGTATTGAATGAAAGGGGAGGAGGGAGTTGTAATAACTTGCATACCACCTTGGCTTTTTTTTATTTTATTTTTAATTTTATTATGAAAGTACGCAATACAATAATATGTAATGCTCGTTTCCAAGCCAGACAGACAAAAACTTACTTACATTTAACATCATTAATTTTGTGCTATCATGCAATTTGGGCTGTGAATCGCTCTCTCCTCAACCCAAATGCTATATAATTTTCCAACCATAAAGTGACATATTTTAAAAGTGATGACCCTGACATGCTCTTGATGTTGTTCTAACTATGAACTCACCTTTGTTCGTACCTTGTAACTTTTTATGTGTACTGTTTGTATATTTTTTGTAATTTTTTTTTATATAGATCTAGACATACATTTAGATGATTTGCGACCAATAAATTAATTCACTTGAAAGCTTTATAGCCTCTTTGTTGCATGTCTTGGCATATGAAGAAATAATGGGCAGTTAGGTTATTTCAGAGGCAAAAAAAAATAAAGGACTTATCCCGTAGAATACATACATTTTATGCTGGGACATGCGCTACCATGCTTTTGGATGAAGAAATGGAGGCTCATGACTATCCCTCAGTGTCAGATCTGTGAGATCCCCTCCATGAATTCTGTGGTCTCACCCTGCACAGAGATTCCATCGGACAGACGCGACTGTTGGCCACTCTGATTGTCTGTGCATACGCTGACAGTTTCCAGATTAGCTCTGCCTCAGCTGAGAGACAAAAACGGAGTGTAAACCCATGTGTATCGCTAAACAAGTGGTCAGGTTTTTAATGTTTGATTCTGTCTGTGAAGAGAGTGAAAAATATGTATTTGTGGCACATTAATGTATTTTATTTTAGCAACACACCATTATAATTTAAGATAAAGACTTCAGACCAGTTTTCAGTTCAGTATATTTTTATATTACTAGTTTTAGTTTGTGAATTATGTCATGCATTCATATAATTATCAACATATGTTATATCGCATCTAACCGGATATGTTATATTCCCTGGTTTTTCTCTCTTATCTCTGCACTGTTCAAACAACAAACCAGTCAACAGATTGACTGATGTGACAAAGGTTAAATTGTCGACTGTGGCAACAGAGATATCCCCACATTATTGATCCCATTCCTCAGTAGATGTTATCAGAGGCTAAATGTCATTGCATTTTATAACCATGACACACACGCTTTTCATATCGCAGTAACTAAATGCACATCGGTTTTCATAATAACCTCATAAATGACTTAATGTCAGAGTTGGGTGGAAGGCATTTAATAAGGTGAATTTAATGAAGTTCTATGGAGTTCGTCAGACCTTACCATGGACACTGGTGTTCTTGTATGGACACTTTGCCTATCCCTGGGTGGAAGACTACATTCACAAAGCAAGTACCAAAGTACCATAGTTTTCCCTTCCTCTCATTAAAGTCCATATAGCATGGTGTCTCTTTAACCAATAAAGACAACATCCATTAACCTTTTAAGAGAATTGGGGGAGAAAGAACGCGTGCAATTTATTAGAGTACAAAAGTAACTGAAAATCATTTTATTGAATTCAGAGCATGTGTGGCCATTCAAGTTCTAGTTGAGAAAGATGCCAGATGGGCCCTGACTCATCCCTTTTTATGACCTAGACAGCCCAGCCCAGCTTGTCTACAAGGCCTCTGTACCATCGCATGAGCATTCATTTGCTCTCCTACTTGATGACCTGTTGCATTCAAATTAACACATGATGAATCAGCTATGCAGTAAATGATATGCAATAAATGTAAACCTCGAGGCTCAGAATAAATGCATAGAAAACTGCATGAAAAACTGCATGGGAAAACAATCTGTGGTGCGAATCAGCACTTTAGCTGAAAACTGTTCCAAAATAATTAACATGGATGAAGGCATAATAATGGCAGCAAATTGGGGAATACATGTCTAGTTTCCATTGGGGCCACAGAGTGCTAATATCATTCCTGTTTTTCATGTTTGTTTTACAAAAATGATGTGGCAATGTTTTGTGGCCTTTTCTCATCAAAGAAACCCAGGTTTACACGTATTTTAGGAACCTGAATGAAAAACGTTAATTCCCATATAATATATGTACATTTTACATAGGGGACTTGTTACAATAACATTATTTGGCTTGAGTTCATCAATCAACTAATCCTGGCTTAGACAAACTAGACACATGACCAGAAAACCTATTTGTATGTTGAGACATATCTTACTAATTGCACCAAACTCTACTGCTACCAAACGTTCATATCCATCCTGTGTAGGTTTTCGTGGTGAACCTCTACTGGGGTCAATGGTGGACAATTTAATGATGTTCTATGGACTTTCACAAACCCTGAACAGACACTGGTCTCTTGATAACCCACAAGCCTATTTTTATTTATTTCATATTTTAGGGTGTAAAGCATATTAGCAAATAAAAGGAAATAGAAAAAAATGCATTTCTTGTTTTTATCATAATTTTATTAAGTATGAAAAAGGTTTGTGTATGTGTGTGTGTGTGTGTGTGTGTATATATATATATATATATATATATATATATATATATGTGTGTGTATATTTTTTTTATTTTTGTTTAGGGTAGTCTTATATTCAGACCTTTTTTTTTATCCTAAATTTATTATCCAATGTTTGGGGGGGGGGGGTCGTCTTATATTCAAGCAAATACGGGAGTTGTACAGGGACAGGTTCCCTAGGATAGAGAACTATATCTGTCAAGTGCATACCTCACTTTGATTTTATCTATAAGTCCCGCAATGTTAGGTTGTATGCAGAGACAAAGATATTTAGATAGTGTTTTATGATCACTGTATCTCAACAGATAATCTTTTTGTGGAATGATTTACTGTCTGGAAAGATGTTAGACGTGATTACCCACTGAACTATATGATTTGAGGATGTGATTGTTAGGATGAGGCTATTACACAAATTCATACTTTTGTTTTTTCTAAAACATATACTGGTAACCCTGTGCTGCTGTAACGGCTATAGCTAGATTTTACATTTCTTCTGTATTATGATGTAGAAGGTTCACTCCTCGACATGTTGCTGTGGACCTAAATAGATGAATAGATAAATTATGATTTTCTGCAATGCTTAGAATAACCTAGATCTGGCATAGAAATCCAGTCTCCTGAGACATTACACATCCCTCCAGGCATAAACGGTGTGCAGAAGCAGCAATGCTTCATTAAATACAATGTTCTGCTTTAATTAACATGTTATCCAATGGAAGAAATTTACTTTTTGTAGCATGTATTAAGAGGATGACCTCAATCGAAGTAAAGGCTGTTTTGCTCAGGTCTAGTTTTATGAAAATGTAAAGACCACTGAAAATCGCCACATAGCAATTCTGACAACCAAGAAAGAGATGATAGCATAAACATGCCTGAGATTACTGGCTACAATGCGCTGAGAAGAGGTTCCACAGAGGTCAGTAGGACCTATTTATTATTGTATGTTAACTTGGTAGTTAGAGGGACACTACCACTTACATAAGATGTAACTAGATTACCTGGTCATTTAAAACAAACAAATATATAAATCATATGTTTTTGTTTATTTAATCTGATTGAATTAATTGCATATAAAAGGAAAAACAAAAGTAGGCGTTTATCTCCGGCTCCATTTTGTGAATATTTCCCATGATGCAACATCATCCAGAATCTTCCAGCAAGTTCCAGTTTACTGTTGCCAAAGCATACATGATGATGTCATAAATACTCCCCTGCTCTCTTACTGGCTCCTGTGTATCGTAGTGGGCAGGACTAGGTGGCTGTGTACAACTTTTTTGTTTACCTGGCTTCCAACACAAAAAGAGAAGATTAACCTGATCAAACAGGATCATAACTCCACCCCCTTGTGTTGTAATAGTTACATTACCCTCCCATTCAATGCAAGTCTATAGTAACATATTTTATTAAAGGGCACTCCCACCAAAAAATGAAAAGTACCCAGCCACCTAGTCCTGCCCACTATGATACACAGGAGCCAATAAGAGAGCAGTATTTTATGACCTCATCATGCAGGCTTTGGCAACAGTTGTAAAGTGGAACTAGCTGGAAGATTTTGGACTATGTTGCATCATGGGAAATATTCACAAAATGGTGCCAGGACATAAACACATCATTTTATTTTTTTCCTTTTATATGCAATTCATTCAATCATATAAAAAAAAAACAGTGGCATATGATTTATATATGCGCTGGTTTTAAATGACTAGGTGATCAAGTTACAGCTAATGTAAGTGGTAGTGTCCCTTTAAATACAGTCACATAACAAAAACAAGACACATCTGAAATCAACAATACAAAATAAAAAACTTTTCATTTTTTCGGTGGTAGTGTCCCTTTAACGCCCTTGGTGAATTGCGATTGGTGAATTTCCCCCAACTGTATTGATTTGATGATGATTTTATAAAGTACTAGTATTACTCAGCAGTACTGTACAATGGGCATACAGAATATTCAAATAATTGGTGACTGACATTTAGATATACTGGAACTAAAGGTGAAGAGGGCCATGTTCAAACAAGATTTTAGCCTCAAGGATTTGGTTCCTTGTGATATTTATTAGTGCAGCTGTGCTTCAGGGCAAGCCACTTCCTAAATTCTGTCCACTTCCGACATTCTCTTCTTACATGTGCTCTGTTGATCACAGTGGGGAAGGTTTGTTTTTATTTGACCTCTTTAGGCCATGACGTTTCTCACAGCATCTGTCTGTTTTCAGCCGCTAAATTTTCACCATAATTCCTTGCAGCAGAATAGAGCTAATTTGTTCACTTTAAGTACAAATTGTCATATTGCGTTTCCTCTCATAATATGCTACACAGGTTTAATGGATATGCACTGAATTTTCCAACAGGCCCCTGAGTTAAAATGTCACTGAAACGAGAAAGAGAACTTGATTCTTCTACTCTGAAGAAGCTTGCGACAGACATGAGCAACTTAATTGAAAACCTCGACTCGAGGGAGCTCCGCTTTGAAGGCGAGGAGGTAGACTCTGATTCTGCAAATGACCCCAAAGCGAGCGGTAAGTAAATGTTACCATCCTGGGCACATTACAAAGCGCGGAAATAGGTTCTTCTAAACGTAATTAACACCTACGTTGAAATCATGAAGCATTGGAAATGCACAGAAGTAGATTTTTTAAAAAATGTTGCCCCTAATTTATAAATTTCTATTTGTTGGTGGACCGAGTCTCTGATAACAGAAACCTGTTATTTCAGTGTCCTCCTAGGGCTTGATCTTGCCATTAAGGAGGGATGAGTGACTAACTTAATCTATTTTAGGATTATTTGGGGATAAATCAGTATTAATTTTAAAAGGAAAAAATCTGGCTAATTTCTGGGTCATTTGGTTGAAATTGTATTCACAATCAATCCTAGCACAGTTATAAATATGTATCACAGGGGATTTTAGAAAACCCAAATTGGGCCCATACTCACAGTATACCAATATAAGTGGCCATTAAGAGTACTAGACAAGTGTGTGAATGGAGTACACAAGGTAACACATATAATATTAAATGTGATGTTTCTCAGGTGCCTGCATTCCTTTCTCTGCCATCTACAACACCAAAGGCTTTAAAGAAGCAGATATCCAGACATACCTGGTCGGATGTCCCATTAAAGTCAAAGTTCTTGAAATGGAACGTTTCGCTTCTTCATCAAAGGTGAAGGGCTTTCATGGACTTAATGTTTTTCCACTATTTGTATTCTATTCCCATGTAACCATCATAGAGTTACTAATGTGTGGCTTCAAGCAGCCATTTTCCAAGCTGTAGATATTTACCGTTATCTATAAACTGTTTTGCTTGAACACACCATGTCTTGTTTGCAGGCAGTGTAGTATGTCAGACTTGAAGTGTTGCAACATCATTGTTATAGTTGTAAGTAGGTTGTGGTCTGAGGCTGAAATCTCTCAGTGCAGTTCATACCAAATAGAAACTCAAATTTAAATACATAACATTAGTACGGATGAGTATGCTGTGATCGGCAACATTACCATGCCAGTCTGACAAATGACTATAGACAGCCTGACCCACATTATATTATTCCGAGCATCACGCGTGGGAGTTTGGTGGATCTCTGTGTAGTACACACAAGCTATAGCTATATGACTGAAGATTTTATTAGAATGTAAATATATTAATTATATATTTATTATTTTATATATACTTATTATTTTTTATGTGAACACTGTGATATTGTTACTTAAAATACAGTAGATGCACTTTCTTACAAGCACTTTGGGCATGGTTTGTGCAGGTTGCTGGAAGATCCCACAGAACATCATTACTTCCTCCAGCCTACTGATAAACCTTGATATAAGGTCTTGATGGAGGCTGCAGGTTGCAGTTGAAAAACTGAATTGCAAATATGTGTTTTTCACAAGTAAATCACAATTTTTTAAAATATATATTTTATAATTTTGGTATTACAAAAATATGTTAGCATAGCTTGAATTGCTTCATTATTATTATTTTAGGCTTGCAATAATAGTTGTTGTAGTTGCTGATATTATGTGAGTTTTTTTAATTTTTTTTATCAGGCACCTGTTATAAACATTTACACAATAGAGCTAGCTCATGGGGAGTTTACATGGCAAGTCAAGAGAAAATTCAAGCACTTCCAGGACCTCCACCGAGAACTTCTTCGATACAAAGCTTTTATCCGGATCCCCATACCAATCAGGAGGTAAATCTTTACAGCCAAAGATATGAATATTAAAGGGACAGGCTAGTACCCAAACTCACTTTGGTGCAAGATGAAGATTACTGCTTGTACAGTGCACAGGCTTTTTTTCCAGTGTGATTTGATGCAGGCATTCTGCATAAATCACAGTTTTAATGTTTGACTCAAGCCCTCACAGTGTGATTACTCTGCATGTTTACTCCAAGTGCTGCAGCACTGATTATATAGACACTGAGCACATAAAGTTTTGTTTCATTTAGTCACTTCTTGTGTTGCTGGAATACAATGCATTGTGTGGAATCTAAGTAACCTTCCTCATGTACATGTAGGATCTCTTAACAGTGCAACACATTGTTTGATGACATCACTACAGAGACATGGTTATTCCTGGGCAGTCCTGGTTTCTTGTAAACGGCTGTAATTTCACAATTTCATCTAGCTGTATGTATTTAAAATTTTAAGCAATGCAAAATGTAAAGCAGTACTATGAAAAGTACATTTAAAGCACATTCATATGCTTTCATATTTGAAAGATGCATCTTGGGCACTAGACAGTCCCTCTAAATCACAGCTCCATCCTCTTCTTTATATGTTGCCTTGGTGATATCTGATGACATAACTAGAGAGACAGGATTATTCTCATTAGTTCCTGCAGCAAAAAAAAGGAAATTGACTTTTTTTACTCAGCTAGTGTGGGCAGTCCTGGTTTCTTGTAAACAGCTGTAGTTTCACAATTTCATCTAGCTGTATGTATTTTAAATTTTAAGCAATGCAAAATGTAAAACGTGCTTTGAAAGCACATTAATATGCATTAACATTTGGAAGCATTTTGGGCACCTGACAGTCCCTTTAAACAGTTTTTTAACCCTTGTTCCATTTGTATGAATCAGCAGGGGGACCTAAACTAGGTCTCCCAGCTGATCCCATGCAAAAAATGAGGGCCAATATCCGACCAGATGGCTGTATGCTTCCCATGGAAGCATGACCGCTACCAGTCAGAGGATAAACTGGCGTGTACTATCAAAAGGACATGCCAGTTTATCCTCATACTAGGGACAACTAACCTTTCACTTGTACTTTTATATTGGGGAAATATAACATTTAGTCTTCCTTTTAAGCTTTAAAGGATTCTTGCCAGAAGTAGGGCATTTGTTAAATGGTATTCTTTTCAGCCACACAGTAAGAAGGCAGACTGTGAAAAGAGATGATGTCAGGTCAATGCCGAATCTGCCACGCAGCACAGAGATCATCAGAGAAGAGCAGTCTTCAAGCAGAAGGGTAATATTCTCCGTAAAACAAAATGTTATGTCTGTGTGATAAGCAAGGGTGTTTAGTTTAACCCAAACTGCTTCCCGAAGACTTGAAATGTTAGATCTGTAACAATCCACTTTAAAGCATGCTTCCACTGTAGCATAAGTGAGACATTCCTTTCCTAGCTTTGTGTAGTTTATTTATGCAAATTGATGAACATGCTGTCACCAGAGGATTAGTGTTACCTGTATTCTACAGGCCTATGTAATCTGTTAATTAAACAAATGCTAATTAAAGGAATATTTTAGTAAGGTGGAATTTTAAAATCCCTCTAACACAATGCCTTTCACTGTACTATGATTCTGCAATGCTGGAGATTGGTCATGTGAATTGGTGCTCTGTTCTTACACATATTTTGTTCTTCTTTGTGTGTTATAGAAACAGCTTGAAGATTACATAACAGCTTTGTTAAAAATGCCAATGTACAGAAATTACCATGCAACAGTAAGTGGGAAAATGTTATCACATAGAATGTGTCGGCAGATAAGAACCATTCGGTCCATCTAGTCTGCCCAATGTTCTAAATACTTTTATTAGTCCCCAGTTCCCTATCTTATATCTAGAATAGCCTTGTACCTGTCCCACGCATGCTTAAAATCCTTGACTGTGCTTACCTCTACCACTTGCGCTATCGCCTAGGTTATATTTTAACATAGTTTTGTTAATTACATTCCGCGCAGTGCTATATATTCAACGGCAACCAACACAGACCGGGTGTAGAGGGTTTTAATCCCAGTAGACAAAAAATAAATCTGGAAACCTTTGGCCAATATTTTTTTTTTTTTATATATATGTATAAATGTGTTTTGAAGATTTATCTGAAAAAGCTGTTTTGCTTGTTTTTTATTTAAGTAAATACACAAAAAGAATATCAGATATGTTTAAAAGGAAATCCATAGGACAGTACCATATGAAGAAGTTGGAAACGTTAATTACATATTTCAAATATAGGTAGAGCATTATAGATAGCTGCAGGGAAAATAGTCTGAGATATTTTTTTTGTTTTGTTGTTATTCTGTCTCTCACTGTTAAAATACACCTACCATTAAAATTATAGACTGATCATTTCTTTGTCAGTGGGCAAACGTTCAAAATCTGCAGGGGATCAAATACTTTTTTCCCTCACTGAACCTCAGAAGAAGTCTGTAACCCTTTGTAATAGAGTTGCTCCTTACTTTGAGGGGCACGTATATATAAAATGCAGATATATTTTATGTGCAAAACAATTTTTGCTCTTTGCTCCTTTTGCAATGCATAAAACATTTAACACTCAAATAGTAAATACAAGCAAACTGCGAATGAAAACGGGCATAATTGTGAATAAAAACAGACAAGTTTGCCAATATTTTTTTTTACCTTTTTTATTAGCACTTGTTAAAAGCTGGTGTAAATTTTCACACGCAAAATAGAAATTATGTTTTACAAAATGTTAGCAAAAGTCTTTAGCATGCGCAAAATATAATCGCAATATATTAGTGCAACAGGAAAAATGCACACAAACTAAAAATAAACGGAACAGCCGCAAATCGCGGGGAAAACAAATTCAAAATGTTACAAATATTCACAACTTGCTCCTTACTCATGTTGTACCTACTTTTTTCCCACTGCACTTGTTTAGTACATGGCCTACTTAGTACACATAGAAAGGTGATGGTTACGCTTCAGCACGCCAGCTTGGATGAACTTATATTTCCCATAATGCCAAACTAAGTATCTTAAAGATAGAATGCCACACAGAGCTATTCCTAATCTAAGAGTTCCATTTCTTGCACATTCCTATAAAGCAATAGAAACATAGAATGTGTCGGCAGATAAGAACCATTGGGTCCATCTAGTCTGCCCAATTTTCTAAATACTTTTATTAGTCCCCAGTTCCCTATCTTATAGCTAGAATAGCCTTGTGCATATCCCACGCATGCTTAAAATCCTTGACTGTTTACCTCTACCCTTCCATACATCCATTACCCTCTCAGTAAAGTAATACTTCCTGATATTACTTTTAAATTGTTGCCCCTCTAATTTTAGACTATGTCCTCTAGTGTCCAAAACTTGGAATTATTGTTTTGTAAGCACATAATATGGGAAATGATTTAATATTTTATATATATATATATATATATATATATATTTTTTTTTTTTACTTCCAGAGAGAATTCCTTGAGGTCAACCAACTATCTTTTGTCCATGACCTTGGACCAAAGGGCATGTAAGTTTCCTATGTGCACAGCCTTTTGCTTGTGCAATGTCATTTAGGGTATCAGAGGATATGGTGCAGTTGTGAAAATTTTGAGGAACAGTGCACAACAAGAGTCAGCAGATGATTGCTTTTATATGTATTTTTAACCTCGGAATAATATATAGAAGCTGTATTCAGTGCCTAAAATAATTTCTTTGTGGAAGTGGCCAAGATTAGCAAACTGTCTAAAGCAAGACCAGGCATAACTACTCCTGTGATCCTCAAGTAACTAACTGCCCTTCAACTAGTGAACTACAGCTGAATGACATGAAACCATTGGCTCACAGACTGGCTGAGGGTAACAGTTCTAGTTTGACTGTAGTTAAGGAGTGTACATTACAATTGCAAGGAACTGATTTGATTTCTGAATTTTCCTAACTCTGCTACTTTGGCATAAGTTTCAAATCTCAATTCTCTGAAATTCTCTCTTTATTGCGTAGACCCTTTATTCTCTCATTTGAGTTGTCATTATTTCAAATGTAATTTGTAAAAGCATTAAAACTCCAAGGGTGTTATTATATGTGTACATAGTTGCCAACATCGGCCATGTTTCCAGGGACACATATTTGTTCCACATGCTGCAGAAAGGTCATTCAAAGTGAAGCCCAGCAGTGTGTAGGATGCATACACACACTGACACAATCCAATTAATTAATCATGATAGGTCCCCTGAGATCTTCACCCTGATTAATTAATTGAATTGTGTCTGTGCGTATATCCATCCTACATACTGCCGGGCTGCACTTTGCATGCTCTTTCTGCAGCACGTGGAACAAATGTGTCCCTGGAAACATGGCCGATGTTGGCAACTGTGTGTAGCAGAATAAGACTGGGATTAATATAAAGTATGATTTTGTTTTTCAATTAGTGAAGGGATGATCATGAAGAGATCTGGTGGCCACAGGATACCAGGATTAAACTGCTGTGGACAAGGAAGTGTTTGCTACCGATGGTCTAAAAGGTACTGAAAAATAATACTGTATGTGAACATGACACACCTGTGTGTACTTTGTGTCTAAGATTGTGTTTCCTTATAATATTATTGATTTAATAAGCATCATGCAATGCTGTGCTATTAGGGTTGCCACCCAGCCGGTATTTTCCTGGTAATAAATGGTCTTGAAGCCAACAGCATGGATGGTATTTTTCAAAAGAAAAGGTGGAAACCCTATATGCAAATAAAGCATATATGTAATATTAGAAACTAACAAAGTTAGACACACTGGTTAGGTGAGGAGGGCCTTGTGCATATGAGCTTATAGCCAAAAACGTAGCAAGTGTATATTTATAGAAGAGATAAGGGAGCAGTACACTGCAATGGGCCAACAATTTTTAAATGTCCAAAAGGAAAAAGGGTACGCCAGGTGTACAGTTAGTGCCGCGTAGTGAAAATGTGAGCTCACTGGATATGAGCGATTCTTTGTTTTGAACTTATGTCGTTGAGATATACATTGCTGGAATATAGTGGGGGGAAAAGAACGAGCAAAAAACTGGTAGTGCTACAATTATAAATACGGTGTCCACTAAGAACTGGCAACTAGAATTTAAACAAACAGCCTCAAAAACTGCTTGATACAAGTGAAAAAACAAGGAATCAATGTAGCACACGGACACTAATAATAATCTTTATTGTGACACACAATGGACAATGCTTGGTGATAATTGTGCAAAAATATTATATATAGTGATATCAGTGACAATATAAAATGTACCTGTATCAGTGACTATATAATATTTACCAGTAAAGTGAATACAAATTATTGGTTAGAAATACTTCATACAGGAAAGCACTTCTCTTTCTGTACAAACCTGAAAAGATGTAAAATAAAGACAAAAATAGTGCAATATGTATTGCAAGGCAAAGTACAAATATCTTGATAAGGAAACAAACTCACCAGCACAGGCCCTAACTACCTAGGAGCGTGGAATCTGCATTCAGAGTAGTATACTTGCCCCCACTCTTTGAGATACTGCCTCCAGCAATGTGGATGAAAGGAGTATCTGTCCCAGTTAGGGTTTAACAATTTATTCTTCAGTAACGATAAAACAGCTAAAATATATATCGAGTAAGATGATAAAATCCTTGGAAATAATCCATAAACAAAATCCTTGTGAGACAGCAAGTCCTATCCGCCCTGTGTGCCTCGGGGCTGGTCAGGACTTCTGGGTATGACACACACGGCTGGTACGGTGGCTCACAGAGTTCCAAAATTTGCCCAATGCGTTTCATCCGAAATAGGATTTCCCCTGATGTACCCGATCCAATTGAGGATAGCAGCATACCTATAGAAGTCCTATCTTACTTTGTGACACTATATAATTTCAATGGTAGTACAATACATGTCCTAATGGGCAATTCAATGTCCACCGCTAATGGCGTTAACGGGTGCGAATAAAAAATGGTGCACTTGCTACAATCCTCCATTCTTTCTATGGAGGATTACCGGACCCAGAAATACAGCGGCAGGGAAACTGTTCTGTGCAGTAATTGCCTCACTATAAGTGGTTCAATGACTACCCGTAAAAATGAACAGGCAAAATATACTGAACAAAATTATAAACACAACACTTTTGTTTTTGCCCTTATTTTTCATGAGCTGAACTGAAAGATCGAAGACTTTTTCTATATACACAAAAGGCCCATTTCTCTCAAAATATTGTACACAAATATGTCTAAATCTGTGTTAGTGAGCACTTCTCCTGTGCCGAGATAATCCATCCACCTCACAGGTGTGGCATATCAAGATGCTTATTAGATAGCATGATTATTGCAAAGGTGCGCCTTAGGCTGGCCACAATAAAAGGTCACTCTAAAATGTGCAGTTTCTGCAACATGAGGTGATGGTCGTGGATGAATGGCACAACAATGGACCTCTGGATCTCGTCACGTTATCTCTGTCCATTCAAAATGCCATCAATAAAATGCACCTGTTTTCGTTGTCCATAACATAAGCATACCATAACCACACCGCCACCATGGGCCACTCGATCCACAATGTTCACATCAGCAAGCCGTTCACCAACACAATGCCATACACACTGTCTGCCATCTGCCCTGTACAGTAAAACCGGGATTCATCCGTGAAGAGAACACCTCTCCAAAGTGTCAGATGCCATCGAATGTGATCATTTGCCCACTCAAGTCAGTTACAACGACGAACTGCAGTCAGGTCGAGACCCCGATGAGGACGACGAGCATGCAGATGAGCTTCCCTGAGATGGTTTCTGATAGGTTGTGCTGAATTCTTTGGTTATGCCAACTGATTGTTGCAGCAGCTGTCCGGGTCGCTGGTCTCCGATGACCTTGGAGGTGAAGATGCTGGATGTGGAGGTTACACGTGGTCTGGTATGGTTACACGTGGTCTGCGGTTGTGAGGCCGGTTGGATGTACTGCCAAATTCTCTGAAACACCTTTGGAGACGGCTTATGGTAGAGAAATGAACATTCAATTCACGGGCAACAACTCTGGTGGAGATTCCTGCAGTCAGCATGCTAATTGCACACTCCCTCAAAATTGTGGCATTGTGCTGTGTGATAAAACTGCACATTTTAGAGTGGCCTTTTATTGTGGCCAGCCTAAGACACACCTTTGCAATAAACATTCTGTCTTATCGGCATCTTGATATGCCACACCTGTGAGGTGGATGGATTACCTCGGGAAAGGAGAAGTGCTCACTAACACAGATTTAGACAGATTTGTGAACACTATTTGAGAGAAATAAGCCTTTTGTGTACATAGAAAAAGTCTTAGATCTTTGAGCTCAGCTCATAAAAAATGGGGACAAAAACAAAACATTTGGCGTTTATAATTTTGTTCAGTGTGTTTCATTTTTTCACAAAAAATGCACAACTTAAATGGCCATCAACTGCTTAACACATATAGTGGATATATGCACAGTTTAACCCTTACAGTGCTTCCTTCATCACTGAAGGTTTTAACCTGTAAAAAAGAAAATGTTGGGGATGCCATGTCACCTAACACCCCCCCCCCCCCAAATAAAAACTATTATAGCAGAAGGCATCCTGCAGATTGGCTGGCTCCTTCAGACAATCAGAAGTTTCCTTGTCCCAGCCCTATTGGTGGGATTTTTAATCCCAGTATCACAAGGGTTCACGCTGCATAATGTATAGTTCCTTTAAAGATTAAATGTTTTTGTCACACCTCAACAATCCTTAGTGATTGGAACCCACTATTAATTAAAACCCTTACAAACATTGGGTGTCTCTTTGTTTTTTCCAAAGATTAACATTTAAGAAATCTTTCTGTCGGAACATACCCAAAGATGTACAGTCATTGTATAGATGGTTAATGTAGCTTGTTGCAATTTAAGGGTGTGTGTTTATGGTGTTCTTACTTAAAACATGCCATAGTGACATTTATTGAGTTTCGTAAATCTTGAAAAATGTCCACCACAGGCTTGGTCCATGCCTATCCCTTATCATGGGTTGCTGTTATTATATACAGTAGTTAATTTAGGGAGCTCCAATAGGTATTATTGTTTTCAATGTAAAACTACAAGAGAGCTGTAAATTGTTTTAAAATAAAGTGCATTTCACATATGTTAAATACATGTACAACATACAGAAAAAGAGCGAGATGGA
>CM069861.1:150725863-150783363 GCA_036172795.1 Pelodytes ibericus
TAAAGTCCATTACAGCTAATATAGCCCTTTTTTTTGGTTGTACTATTATTTTATATGCTATAATCATACAGTTGTGTACTGTGTGAGGGACCACTATTCAAAGGGATTTCTCAAACTTTCCCAAACATTTACCGAAATATAAATATCCATCCAAACTGTTGATCAAAGAGAAAATGTAATTGTGCAATCATGATTACCTGACGTTTGGCAATTATTCAGATGCAATTATCTCTGACTGCTGTGAAAGGCAGCTATGCCTGATGGGTTTAGAAATCTTAAATTTAGAGAAAAGTATTTACAGAAAGAAATTAGGTTAAAAAGAATGTGCCTACTATACAGAAAAAAATGAGGGTTGAGTAATACACAACAAAATGTAAATACACATGATTTGTTTGTAATCCAGTTGCAAATAACTGAAATAAGTTGTAGGTATCTGAGCACAGTAGCGGTATCTTATTTTTCGCACTCCTGCATGCCTTGAAAATACTGTTGGAGAGAAATGAATCCACACTTTTTCCATATGTTCATACCAATCCCATCTTACATAGTTCATACCAATCCCAGCATAAAACTTGCTTAAATAATTGGTGTCTTAACTAAAGTTTTGACTTCGATGGTCTAGATTTTGTAGACGATTTGCCAGCCTTCGGGTTGAAGGCTTAATAAAGGGAAATGTCAGCTTTGTACTATTTTACCTGCTTCCTGCACCTTTCTGATATGTCATAGCAAGTGAAACAGGCCATGGGGAAACCGATGACCAATGGTGAAAAATTGTTATACTGTATATAGTGTACCCCTTCACTTGTATATATGTGAGCAGGGCTGGCCTTAGGGGTGTGCAACCTGTGCGAGCGCACAGGGCGCAACACCCCAGGGGGCGCCCACCCACCAGCCAAAAAAAAAAAAAAAGAGAAAGTGCTGCTCGCGCTCCCCATGCCTGCATTACGCATGGGGAGACGAGCAGAACTTTCTCTTGCTGCCCGTGAAGCGGTTAGCTCCTCCCTCTCCCTGGATCCACATTTGCAGGCAAAGGAAGGGGAGGGGGGAGAGAGAGGCAGAACAGGGGGAAGGGGAGAGACAACAGGGGGGGAGAGAGAGTGAGAGAGACAGAACAGGGGGAGAGAAAACAGGTATGAGGGAGTTCGAGAGAGACAGACATGGCAAGGAAGAGGAAAGAGACGGGGGTGAAAGACGGGGGGACGGCGCCACGGGGGAAGCCCGCACAGGGCGCCGGGACACTTAAGGCCGGCCCTGTATGTGAGAACTCTATACAGACCTGGGTAATTAAACAATTTCAAAAAGCCAAACGTGGTACCATATGTGCTCCTTCTAAGCCTAAAATCAAACGTGTTGGTATTATGTAAAAGAAGATTCTTGCCTTTTTTTTTTTAGATAAAGTGAAATTTCTTCAGATTACCTCAACAAATTGATAACTAGGATAGCAAAGGCTGTAATTACTACAAATGAAGGATTCTTTGACGAAAGCAAACTTAAGGAACCAATTATTTCAATCACAAATAGTGTTTTATAACCTTGTCATCATTTTGCACTTACAGGCACCCCTGTTAAACGTATTATGCAGATTAGGGTTGGATTATATTTAACTATTTGAACTCCTTCCAAACCTTCATCTTTCTAACATATTGACTGTATTTCCTATTCTTTTTGCAACTCATTTGTTGTATGTTTTTTATGGAAAACAAGGACATTTCTGAGTGACCCAAAACTTTTGAACAGTAGTTCATATAACAGACTGAACACTGACTGCCAGTCTCTTTATATAGACCGTGCTCAACATCTTGTTTCTTTAGTAGAAGCAACAGTTATTCTGTTATTGTCTCTACTCGGAGGATGAAGTGTTGTCTTGTGAAAGTTGTCTGCAGCCAATCAGGTACAGCTGTCAGCACTCGTACAGGATGCTAGAGATTTTATCTCACTGATAATAAAGTGATAGACCCTTGTTCATATCTGTACTCAATAGAGGGTAGCTTAATGAACTTCCCCTCTACTGATTAAGCCTAAAACTGTGTGTCAATTACTGTGGGAACAGTAGGTGACAGTCGCCAACTGTATCAACCTATACGCCGGACCAACCCATATGAAAGAAGCAAGAATTACTTTCAAAGTTTAGTGGCATGTTTTAAAGCATTTAAACCATAAAAATTATGAACACAATTCAAAATTAAATAATGAGCATAACATACAATCACATTTTCACATTAAAGTTATCACATAGAATGGTATATTAGTAGTAGCAGCAGCAGCTTATTTAAACTTCTCATATCATATGATGCAAATATTTTAAAAAGTGCTGGGGAAGATGCATACAAAACAAGATAGGCTGCAAATCCACCATTCTACTATTTTTTTTTTTTTTTGAAGCTTTGGTCTTCAAAAAAAACATCTTTATTACACACACAGAAGTCATGATTTATGAAGTCCAAAATATAACTTACTTGATCATCATAAATTATTGGATTCATGTCATATTAAGGCAGATGTTGGATTTCCTCATTTATAATGTTCTTTTGCATTTTTAAAGACCAAAAAAAATCTAATTGTTTCTCAGAAGACCCAATTTGACTCTCAATGTTATGCTTATTACATTTTACTCTATCCCCAACACAATTACAAAAGCATTAATGTGATTTAAAAATCTTTACAGTTTCAGCAGTTCTTGCTTCATATAGTTGCAGATAAATGACCACAGGAAACTTCACAGAATTAGTGTTTCCACAGAATCTAGCAACAAACTATAATTTGATTGGTTAAAAAATTAATTTGTTGCACCTCTGCCCTTGTGCTGCTGGATAATGAAAATTTATATCTAGGGCACAGACATCTGGGGACAGCCTGACAGCTTTGAGGCTGAATGAAAGATTAGACCACAGTGACCCCTGTCAGCATTCCCTTATGGACTGGATACCCGAAACCCAACAGGAGCCATAGATTTCTCCCAGAACAGGCTTTCGTTTTATTTTGGAAGGTTAATAGCACTGTAAATCTAATAGGCCACTTTAGAGCCATCACATAGATATTAATATGGCACCTGATTGGTCAGAATCGCTTATGGAGTGTTTTGGCAGTGTTTAGCTGCAGAAATGGCATATTGTAACAAGGCCACAGGACCAGTAAATAACATTTTCCACTTAATTACACAGGCATATTTATACTTAAAATCATTAAAAGAAACTGCTGCTAATTAACAGCTGCTATAGTTTGTTAATTATACTATTTAATCCTCATCAATCATCATACTTTTTAAAGGTACCATGCAAAGTATTCTGGGTAAGTCTGCCTTTCTTCCTTTTTCTTTGTTGTTTCACTTTAATTGAAAACTAATTTCACTTTTATTGATGTTTTCTGTGTGTTTAGGTGCATTAGTCTGAGTGGAAAATAACAGTGTGTTTTTTATGCACATTACATTGTATTTTATAACTGTGGCTATGAATGACTCTCTCATGGAAATATGAACTGATTAATTGAACTGACCAATGTCCTTAAAAGTGACACCTCAGGCATTGAAATGTCATATGTGTGATGTCACACATCACCTGTTTGACAGTCCGAGTCTATATAATAACACTACAAACGTTTTAATCTTTCAGTAGTTTGCTCCTGTGTTCTTATTAGATAAACCCCTAAATATAGACACCATGATTTCTCATGCTAGTATCATATGTACATGTACGATCAGTAGAAGATATGGCTTTAGGTTCAGAAGAGCTTTACCCTCCTTTCCTGTATGGAAGACTAATTGATGTTTTTGGATGGGTATAATTGGGAGCCCATTTCTGAATACATTAAAATCATTCCGTGCTGATGGTTTCCTTTGTAAGAACAGAATTCCTAAAATTACGACATTAACCACAAATCTGTCACTGGACATTTTGTGGCAAGAAGAACCGATGCATATAAATACCTCTGCTCCCAATTATAGAATACAATGGAGGTTACTATTGCTGGTTGTTGAACATGGGTATGCTCCTTGGCTGAATCACAAGTATAACTTCTGATGAGCAGATGGCACCAAGACCATTGTTTAATTCAGGAAGCGGGTTAGTATTCAGCTAGATTCCGTGTGCATTTTTTTTCAGGAAAGCAGTTCCAGCTGTGAATCTTTTCGAGATTTGTTACAATGCTAAATTGTATCTGCTACTGTTTTCTTTACACCTTTACACATAGTTTTATTTAGGATACAAAAAAGTGGTAGAGGGAAAAAAATAACATGTTAACTGTATAAGAGATCAATCCCCCCCCCCCCCCCCCAAATATTTATTATATTATTTAATAATGATAATTATACCAATACTATTTTTGTTTTTCTTTAAAGAATTCCTTTGGTAAGCCTATTGATGTTTTGCCCAATTTATAAAGCCTTAATGTCATTAGGAGGAAGCAGAGTTTAGCATCTGTTCTGTTTTGTTACTCATAATTTTTGGTAATACATACACATAAAGACCAGCTGAAGACTGAAATGTGTTAAAGACACTAACTTTCTTCTCTTGTGCTAGTGTTATAGAAAGATAAGTGAAAAGATCAGTGGCAAAAGTCTGATGGCAAAATGGCAGGTCTATACACAGGGCCACCATCTGAAATTTCAGGGCCCCTTACAGGACACATTTTCTAGGCCCTGTCCCTACATCTCCCTCTCACCTCCATACCATTTAAATGCACCAGGACATGCCCCATAACCCACATTGCACACCCAGGACATGCCCCATAACCCACATTGCACACACAGGACATGCCCCAGCACCACCCACAATGCAGAACCATCACTCCCTCAGACGCATAGCACATCCAGGACTTACCCCTGCACCCCAAGACATGCCCCATCACCCACATTGCAAATCCAGTACTTACCCCTTCACCCTTTGGACATGCCCCCTTACCCGCATTGCACTTTCAGGACTTACCCTTGCATCCTAGGACATGCCCCATCACCCACATTGCACATCCAGGACGTACCCCGCACCCTAGGACATGTCCCATCAGACAGCCACTCCCAGTAAAGTCAGCTTGATGTCTATGCTGCAGGGGAGATCTCCCCAGTCAGTGCCTTTGCTGGCAAGTGCCCCCCCACACACATTTTTTAAAGGTGCCCAGCCCCATGACAGGTGTGTCACTTGTCACCTTCTGATGGTGGCCAGCCTCTATAGCTCCCTGTGAAGAATATAGGCTAATCTGGTCACTGACTATCTAGATCCCTTCTAGTTGTTTGCATGTGAAAACAAGGGGCACTCTCTCTGCACAGTCGATTCCATGAGATCCCAACAGACATGATCTAACTGGCTGATTGTATATTTTCTTAATTTCATTTGGATAAAGTGAATGAAACAGTCCTCAGCGAATATAGAAAATGCAATTGATAAATATTACTACATAACTTGTGAAGGGCCTGACTGATAGAACAATGCAATATGTACAAATATATGTCATTTACCTAATAGACCACTGACAAATTGTTTTAAGACAGAAAGAAATAGATTCATCAGGTTGTGAACATTACTGGCACTGATAACTCCATACCCAAAGAAGCCAAAGCATACAATAGCTATGAAATTATACTCCTAACTATTTTAGTGTATGGTCCATATGCTCCATAGAGAGGGGAATTGTCTGCTGTTTACTTTTCCTGTTTGCCAAAAGCTTGTTTAACAAACCTTCCAACACCTCCAACAGTGTTGGACACAGCAGGACACATCCACTTCACAGTTTCATGATATTTAGCTATTTCTAGCCATCCTGAGTTGCTCCCCAGCTACTAAGCCTTGGCACACTACACTAAGGGGGTCATGTACTAAACAAGTGCAGTGGGGAAAAAAGGTAAAACACAAGTTAGGAGCAATTTGCGACTATTTATAACATTTTGCCCTTTTTTTCCCCCGATCTGCGCCTCTTCCGTTTATTTTTATTTAGTGCGCATTTTTCTGGTTGTGCTAATAAATTGCGATTAGATTTGCACATGCTAAAGAGTTTTGCGAATACACCAGCTTCTAGCAAGTGCTATCAAAAGAGGTATAAAAAATATTTGCAATTATGCCCGTTTTTATTCGCAATTTGCTCATATTTACTATTTGAGTTAATTGTTTAGTACATTGCAAAAGGAGCAAGTTTTGCACATAAAATATATTTGTGTTTTTTTTTTTTTAGTACATGTCCCTCTAAGTCTAATGGATTTTGCCATCATAATATGCAGTTTCCCTACACTGCCCATACAGGAATCCTGCTATACTTATTTCCAAACAAATATTTTTTAGTCATGTTTGCAATACAGCTGTGATCTCACTTTATAACCATGAGCAAAGAACAAAATAATATAATCATTGCTCTGTGCCCTTACCTCCTGGGCACCAAACTAACCTGTAGAACTACAGTGATTTAATCAACTTTATTGTAAAAGTCAGAGCAGGACAAGTGGGCAGTTGTGCTTCGGAAATAAGTAGAGGTAAAAAAAAGCATTTCTACGTCCCCATAGTCCAAGAACACACTCAAAAGTAGTGAGAAATACATAAAATGAGCAAAAGTGATATTGTCATACATGCAACAGTGACCGCTAACTGGAACTGGGAGAGAGCTGCAGGGTTAAGTTATACATTTATAGAGATTGAATGGCATCTTAAAGGGACACTAAACGTTTTTTCCACTTGTGCTTCTAATATAGAAGCACAAGTGAAAAGTTAGTTGTACCAAGTATGAGGATAAACAAGCATGTACTTTTGATAGTACATGCTACTTTATCCTCTGACCGACAGCTGCCATGCTTCCATAGGACGCAGGCAGCTGTCTGGTTGGCGACAGGCTCCCTCATTTTTGCATGGGATCAGCAAGGGGGACCTTAACTAGGGTCCCCCTGATGATTCCATGCAAAAAATGAGGGGCTCTCTCTGCGCTAGCATTTGAGCGAGCCCCTGCTCTGATTGGCTGTACGCGTGCTGACGTTTGTCAGCTAGCGACAACCAGGAACTACTGTGTCTCACATGTGAGACACAGCAGTTAGTAAACCTGCGTGTATCTATAAAGATACACGTCGGGTTTACATAAATGTCCCGGGACATGTTTTGTTTAACCCTTGCTTCCTTTAAGGAAGCAAAGGTTAAACAATGCTTCCTATGGAAGTATGGCTGCTGTCGGTCAGAGGATAAACTGGCGTGTACTATCAAAAGTACACGCCAGTTTATCCTCATACTAGGGACAACTAACTTTTTAAAAAAACGTTTAGTGTCCCTTTAAACCCATACAGGGAAAAGTTTTAGTATCTTTATCTTGGCCTTGTCAGTTTAAAGCCCCCTAGCCAAATGCCAAAAAAAACTGACAAGGCCACAATCAACATAGCTGGTGGCAATGTGGGCACTTTCCAGGACCCACTGGTTAAGGGGGACCTACTGGCATATTATTGGGCAAAATGGCTGTGGCTTATTAATGGCAAAATAATACTGGCATATTATTGGGCAAAATAGCTGTGGCTTATTAATGGCAAAATAATACTGGCATATTTTTGGGCAAATTTGCTGTGGCTTATTAATGGCAAAATAATACTGGCATATTAATGGGCAAATTGTTTGTGGAATATTAATGGCTAAATAGCTGTGGCTTATTAATGGGCAAAATGCCTGTGGCATATTAATGGCAAAATAAAACTAGCATATCAATGGGCAAGCTGTGGCATATTTAATGGACAAACAATGTCATATTTTAATAGGCAAACTGACTTGCATCTGTTAATGACAAAGTGGCTGGAAAGTTAATTGGTACCTGACAGTGGCTTATTTTAATTGGCAAAGTGATGCTGTGGCATGTTCTGTGGGGCAAAAGAACATATACCATGGGGCAAAGTGACATCTGTAGGTAGAGTTGCCACCTCTTCTTCAAAAAAATACCGGCCTTGGTACTGTCCCCATAGACTTAACATTGGCCTGATGGCAATTTTTTACCGGCCTGCCGGTAAAATACCGGCCGGGTGGCAACCCTATCTGCAGGGGCAGTTCTGTGGGACAAAGTGACATTGTGGCATGCCAAATTGTGTGGGTACAATATGAGTGCAAGCCAAGTGCTGTGGGTGCAATATAGGTGCATGGCAAGTGCTGTGGGTACTGTATGGTGCTTTGTTAAGTCCTTTAGGTGCAATGTGGGTGCAGAAAAAGGGAATAAAAACAAGAAATGCTATTTTTCAATAACATTTTTATTACATATACAAATAGTTGAATGCAATGTAGGAGCCAGACAACAGCACATTCACAAAACCACACACAGACTGTCAGCCACATTCATACAGAGACTGTCAGCCACATTCATACAGAGACTGTCAGCCACATTCATACAGAGACTGTCAGCCACATTCATACAGAGACTGTCAGCCACATTCATACAGAGACTGTCAGCCACATTCATACAGAGACTGTCAGCCACATTCATACAAAGACTGTCAGTCACATTCATACAAAGACTGTCAGTCACATTCATACAAAGACAGTAAGTCAGATCCACACACATACAGAGACAGTTAGTCAGATCCACACACATCCAGAGACAGTCAGTCAGAGCCACATTTAGCCGGACCCACACACATCCACACTTAGCCAGACCGACACACACACACACACACACACACACATCCACACTTAGCCAGGCACACACACACACACACACACACATCCACACTTAGCCAGGTGCACACACACACATCCACACTTAGCCAGGTACACACACACACATCCACACTTAGCCAGGCACACACATCCACACTTAGCCAGGCACACACATCCACACTTAGCCAGGCACACACACACACATCCACACACACATCCACACACACATCCACACACACATCCACACTTAGCCAGGCACACACACACATCCACACTTTGCCAGGCACACACACACACATCCACGCACACACACACACTCACACATCCACGCACACACACACACTCACACATCCACACTTAGCCAGGCACACACACACACACACACACTCACACATCCACACTTAGCCAGGCACACACACACATCCACACTTAGCCAGGCACACACACACATCCACACTTAGCCAGGCACACACACGCTTAAAAGAAAGAGAATGACTCCCCCTCCCTGCTGTTTTACCTTATTGCACGGGAGGGGGATTTCTACTGCAGCTTGGTCCATGGCACAGACCGTCTGCATGCTACTGCTGATCTGTGGGATGTCACGTGACACCCGCGATCCGACACTACAGCGCGAGGGGGCGGAGCAGGAAGCGCACAATCTGCTTACCCTCGCGCTGCGAAAGAATAATACCGGTACTTTTTTTTTATTTTTTTATCTAACCTCAGGATGGTGGAGCACCATGTGCTGCTGATCCTACCCGGGCACCAGGTACAATTTCCTAGTTGCCATGGCGACCTGGCGCCCGGGCTTTGTCGAGCCCTGGTTGAATGTGATATGAAAATAGTTGCATATAATATTATAATATTAAAAAGTTTACATTTACAGTTTTTTTACAATGCGACTTTAGCAGTGGGCCCCCTCAACCCAATTTTTCTAAAGACTTTGCCCTGGGCCCACTAGGGTCTTAAAGTGGCCCTGGCTGGAGGACAAGCCAGAAGAACAATGTAATGGGGGATTTTAAGATGTGAAATACATAAGAAAAAGAAACATGAGAATTTCCTCTAACATGCCTCTATTTAGATGGCTATATAAAGAACATTTATCACTGATACAAATATTTTCCAGGAATGCATTCCCATAAGATTACTTATGATGATAGGTTCAGTTTATATATGGACATTTTATTGTTTTTGTTTCTCTTTTGTATCGTCTCCAGCAAAGTAGAAATGATGGTATCTGTTTGCTTACTTTGTGTGTCTGTGAATAAGTTTACTTGAGCCAGGTCATTCTGTTCCAAGAAGTCTGTGTTCAAACAAGTAGTTAAACTGAGGAGCAGGATGTACATATACAGCACTCATAAAGATAATGACACTGCACTACAGTACTGAGCTGCTAAGTGAGTTTTATTGGCCTTACAGTGGTAAGCAAGAAATGGTTAATAGTGAATAGCAAACAATGACGTATTTCTTGTTTGTTGCATCAAACGATTTGTACCCTGTTCCTGGCTCCTAAAAAAAAAAAAAAATTAGGCTGGCTCCTGAGTTGACAGAGGCAGAGGCAGAGAATTAAAAAAGGCTATATTGAACAGCAATTATCCCTTGAAGCAATATATAATAATTGAGTGCAGCTTACACAATCATCACATTGTCCCACAGGTGTTATTAATAAATGTAAATTAGTGTAGTGCACAGAATAAGGAGTATATATAAAAAGTATAAAAAAATACTGATCTTAAAGGTACACTACCAATTACATAAGATGCAACTAGATAACCTAGTCATTTCAGTTATATATGACTGAATTCATTGCATATAAAAGGAAAAATGTAATTAGGTGTTTATGTTCTGGCTCCATTTTGTGAATATTTCCCATGATGCAACATCGTCCAAAAATTTTCAGCCAGTTTCACTTTACAGCTGTGGCCAAAAACTGCATGATGATGTCATAAGTTACATCTCTGCTCTGTTACTGGTTCCTGTGTATCAGAGTGGGCAGGATTAGGTGGCTGTGTCCAACTTTTTTTTTTACCTGCCTTCCAACACAGAGAGGAGATTAACCTGATCAAACAGGATCATAACCCTGCCCCCTTGTGATGTAATAGTTACATTGCCCTCCCATTCAATGCAAGTCTATGGTCAGAATTCCCAAAGTGAGAAATTTGTGATGTAACCAAAAACACTATATTTCACAAAATGGCGGCAACCAGTCACACTTGTTTTGTTACATATTTTATTAAATAAAGTCACACAAAAACAAAAGACATATCTGAAATCAACAATACAAAATAGAAAAATAAAACCTTTTATTTTTTTTTGTGGGAATGTCCCTTTAAGCATTATTGAGAGTTGGGAAATATACTTTATTTTCAAAAACTTTTTACTGAGTTTTGTATTTTTCACTATATGACAGAAATCACCATTTAGAGATTGTACAGAAGGGTGAGCGGGCAAAGAGGATCAATGCAAATTCCTAACAAGCACATGAAAGATTCCTGAAAACACATTAAATAATAAGTATTTTGAGAAACAAGGTTAACCCAAACAACAAAAGTTAGAGAATACAGACCGCAATTAACCAATGAGAGAGAGAGACACACAGACACAGACACACATAGTATCCACAAGGATAGCCAAAATAAATGTGCTTTGCAAATAGTTTGTTTTAAGGGTCAGACCAATCTGAATAATAACTGGGCAAATAAATGCATTTATGCATTCTACTATTTAATAATGAATATATGCATTCATATGTTCCAATTTTTTTTTTAGTTTGTGCAAAACTTACCTTTTAACACTTGTCTTGCATGCTTTCTCTGAGGTAGGGATTCTCTGAAATGAGTGGGCCAAAATCAATCGGTCAAAAAACAGAGACCGTTGTACATGGCCAGTGGAAAAGGATACCGTTCATCTGTGTTGATCTTCTTGTAATGTTTATATTTGCTTTTATTAACAAAAGTGTACAAGAGCAAGACATCCACAAAGACTCCCTGCATGCATTTGTTTAAAAACTAAATCTATCAGCTATATTAAATTTCTTTTTGATGCCTGGAGTGCCCATTCAATAATTGCATGAAAAGATTATCAGTTTTGGTTGATCAGGTACAGTATAGTATTATAAGATTGGCCATTTAAGTAAATCTAAGGCATGTACATATTTCTCCCAAATACCTTATAGTGTGGTTCCATTTTAGTCTTTTGTGGGCCTGCTGGGCACATAACGTGAGACAAGCAACAGTTACGTATTTACCAATAACTTGAGTAACCGCGTAAAATTAGATAGTCATGCTGCTTGTCTACACTACAAGGAAAGGCAAAGAGACTCCACATGATACTGAATAAACAGTCGGCGGGGAACCACAGTTTGAAGTGCTGCTGGAAACAGTGGTGCGATGAAAACAAATCCCCCATGAATACAATGCAGTGGGACAGAAAGCCTTTTAAATATATGCTGTTATCACCTCTTCATTGGAAACCCTTCAACTCATATGATTATGAGAACCCAAACCAAATAATAGCAAGTTTTACTAGGAATATATATTGTAAATGGGATCTTTCAAAAACTTACTGCATTGTGTTGTATTAGACAACTTTTATGTTTGAATTACAATTTACATGAAAACCGAGAACAATGGCTTTTAGGTAATGAATTCTACATAAAATACCTAACATAAGTGGCCCACAAGATGGAATAATTGTTTAAAAACGGAATATTACTCAGCAAAATTCAAACACCCTATTATGGCTTTCATTAGAATGTCACAAATAACTGTAGCAAACAAGTTGTTCTCCTATCTGTGAACATACTGTAAAGGTTGCTTGCTGATACCTAATTTCATGTTATATCACTGAAAGCTTTTTTTAGCTGTCAATGTGGGTTTCATATACTAATGACACATACTTTGATATCAACAACATGCATTCCTGAGCCCAATATCTGCTAATCCCGCTCCTTGAGTTCCACTGGTCAAGTTCAGTATGGATACTCCCTTTACACCCAGAACATGTCATGGTCAATGCAAATCAGAGTTGCTATGATTATGGAGCCTTTCTTTTAGGAGTATGTCAATGCTTTTCCAAGAGGTTATTAAAAACAAACAAACATGTTAGTGTTATACTGAATAACACACATAGTAACTGCTGTTTAGACCACCTTTACAGCTTTGAGCCAGAATGGAGTTTTATAAAATTACCCCGATGGTCCTTTTGAGGTAATAAGAATAAGATGTTATCAGGGTCACATGTAAGCTAGGATGTATTGTCCTGTGGGGATGGGACGGAACGGTTCATCGCGGCTGTTTCCACTAAGCCCTTCAACGTGACCCCTTGCACGATGGACAGGCCATCGCAGGATTGCATAGAAGGTTGGTATTAGCCACTTATTAGAGAGGTTAGTATTAGGGTTCTGGTTATTATTAGGGATTAGGATTAGTATTGGGGCTCAGGATTAGTATTGGGGTTTGGGGATTAGTATTAGGGCTTAGTATTAAGGGTTCATAATGAGGTTGGTGGCTAGTATTTGGGTTGCGGGTTAGTTTTAGTTTTGGTATTAGGGCTCAGGGTTAGTTTTAGGGGTGGTTAATGTATTAGGGAGGTTATTACGGTATTTGTAAATGTGCACAGTTAACTGGTGCGGTGAAACTGCTGCGCGGAACTGTCAGCGATGAACTGTCCTAGACCCTTATCCTGTACCTCAAATAATACTTAGAATGTTTGGATAATAATAAAGAGCAAATACAAGGTTTAATTCAGATTAATAAGCAGAGTAAATATCAAAAATAACACTTTATTTAAACTTGTTTATTAAATCTATATCTATACTGATTCAGTAATGTGATGTTAACAGATTTTATATATGGGTTTTACAAGTACCTTGTAAGATTTCTGCACCAGTATAGCCCAGAGAGCATTACATGTGAGTAAATCCTATCCTGATCATTTTTACTTGTTGTAAATTAATTTTGTTATTTGACTTAAAGCGAAGCGCACACTGCCTGAGCATGGTCACTTTCATTTTAATCCAGCTAGCCCTGTGCTGGGAAGAAAAGCTTGATTAAAGCGCATGTTAGACTGTTTCAGGAGACGTGGATAAGCTGTGATGGGGAGGCTTCAGATCTAGTCTCTGATCTGTTCTAACTAGCTCACTGTCACATTTATTCAGAAGAAGTACCACAATCTCTAAGTGTATTCAAACTAATTTATAATTCAACCAAATATGAAGAGTGTTGTCTGCCACTAGATATGTATAAGTAAAAGTAGTGAACAGTGCCACTACCAAAAGGGAACTATGGGAGTGTTTGTGTGTTTGTGTGTTGTGTGTGTGTGTGTGTGTGTGTGTGTGTGTGTGTGTGTGTGTGTGTGTGTGTGTGTTTGCATATGTGTGTGTGTATGTATATATGAGTGTTTTTTCTTTTCTTGATATCCACATATAAAAAGCTTATAACAGGTCTTAATTACTGCAAACGTGTGTCATTTTGAGATCCCAACCTGATAAACATATTTATTTACAGCAACTAAGACCTGTTGTGTACCCTTTATATGTGGTTGTCTATATCTCAGCTTCAGAGATCACACCCAAGCACAGTGGAGTAGCAATACTTTGAATGCAATGTTTGTGGTACATATGTGTGTTTATCGTTATATCAGTAACATATTGTGTGTGTGTGTCTCCTATTTTATAAGAATCAAGCATGTAAATATTGAAGGATACGGTAATCATCATGTAACACCAGGCATTGTAATCAGCCCTAACCAATAGTGTATGTATATATCTGTAATGATTGCATCACAAATAGGGTTCAGAATACATGTGTGTCCAACTAACACTGACAAAATACTTTAAGAAGATTTTTACTTTTTAGGAAAATATAATTGTGAACAATGTTCTCATTTTTGCTTGTGAGTTTGCAAAACGTTTTTTTAAGAATAGGTTTCATTGACTAAGCTTGATTTATTTTAGAAAGATTTAGTAATTTACACCTTTGCAGCCCATCACTAATTAGTGACAAATGTTCCACTGATAGAAGTTAAAACAGTGATAAGAAGGGAATAACTTTAAACTGCTTCAAATTTGATAAATACAAAAGCCTAGTTAAGTCTTAGGGATTTAGCCAGAGAACATATTGGTTCCAGCAGACTATGGTAAAGTTAATTAAGGATGATTAATGGAGCATTTTCCTTCCAATGATATCTCTGACAGAACAAAGCTGTCCGAGGCTTGTCAAGCAGAATTTGAGTTGAATGAGTATTTATGTGATCAAATCTGAAGGGCTGCCTCTTGACAGAGCAAGGATTCATCAATCAATTGCACTGGCTTGCAGTGGTGGGAAATTGGTCTATCAGCATAGCTATGCTACCATCCCCCTTTTTTTCATTCAATCATCCCTTAGGCTACGATGCATTTTTACCTCTGACCACCTAACGTACTATCAGGGAAAAGTAAAAGAAAAAACTAAAACATTTATAAATAGTGGTCACATCTCTGCTGTACAGTTACAATTGATTTGTTTGAAGCCAGAGTAGCAATCCCTATGAAATCTTCAACAGAACATTTCATTAATTAAATGTAGCCTTGGCTTGTGTTATATCTAGGCTCTGTGATACACGTTTTGAAACTGTTCAATAGGAGATTTTCTTTGGCTTAACAGAAAGAAAAATAGCATTACAAAAATGTGTGCAAGCTTTCTTATTTTGATGTATTTGTACATTGTGTTTGAGAATAATGAATGAAAAACATGTATGGTTTTGAATTGTTTATAGCACCTTCAAATAAACATGCTTGTGAAAAAAGCATTGCATTTTTGCTTGTATTCCTAATTAAGGGGGTAATAGACATCCCACAGGTAAAGGTGAAATAAATCCTTAAATGTTTCTCAATATTGATATGGACAGATGCAAAATGACACATATTGACTGTTTTAAGTGGAGCCACTCACAGGATCTAATCAAGCAATATTAGACACTAATCAATGACCTGAGTTATTTTATCTCAGGTTATTGAATATCATTGAAAATAAGCAAAAGTGGGTTGGTCCTCTTTTCGGAATATCATAGACTGCAATAGAAAATTCTGAATTAAATATCAGTAATAAGTGATATCTCTTGACATTAAATAGAGGCAATTTTAGGCGAGTGTTCGCTGCCATGTTTATATATAGTTTTATTGCATTGTTTTGTTTTTAGTACTCATCACCGAATATACATAATATAAGAAAACAAGAATGTGTCCACAGATAACTATACGGCCCATCCAGTTAACCTCCGCCACTTTCGCTGGGCGAAAGGCTATCCATACATCCACTGCTCTCTCAGTAAAGTTATAGTTCCTGATGTTACTCTTAAACCTTTGCCCCTATAATTAAAGTGTGTCTTTTTGTTGTGGTAGACTTTCTTCTTTTAAATATACTCCCCTCCTTTACCATGATTCCTTTTATATATTTAACCTTGGTGACCAGACTATTTTCACTGTCTTACCCCAAGTCTCAGAGGCTGTTTAACACTTCTGCAGTGTTTGTGTTTAGCTGTACTTTTCCTCTATCTCAATGAATGCATTCACACATATTGTTTTCAACAGTGTACGAAGGGCTTTCTTAAAGGAACACTAAACTTCAAGGAAGCAAGGGTTAAACAGTGTAATGTCCCTTTAAGATAGTATTTTTATCATATATAATTTACTATAAAGAAAAATGTTTTTTCCTCTTTTAAATACAACCCTAGTCATCACCATAAATCTAAATCTAACCCTAGTACTAACCATAACCTTAACTCCACTCCGACCTCAAATCAAACCTAACCCTAGATGTAAGGTTAATTTGGGCACATTTTTTTTTCTTTACCTAGTTGTTGCAGACTCCCCCTAGAGGCAGTCTGCAACAAAGCTTTTGCCGACTAAAGGCAGTACCATATTGAAGGGGCGTGCTGCATTCCAATATGGCACCCACAATTACTTTGGGGAGCTTTCGTGGGTCACTTGGGAAGCGAATTTCCATGTTGCTGGATGCCTTGACATTGAAGCATTATAGCAACAACATTTGAGCGGTGGAAGTGATCAATGATAGCTTTCCCTGCTTGTTTTAAGACTGGATTTGGATAGTATATACAGTGTCTCCAAGGGTTAAATATTTCTAACATATCCTCTTTGTCTCTTCTTTGTTCCAAGTTGTACATGTTAAAATACTTTAACCTCTCCTGGTAGGTTTTGTCCTGCAATCTATGAACCAATTTAGTGGCTGCATAAATTAATCCAAGTGAGTTCTCACCATCCCATATTTGGCCTAAGGAGCCTTCTTGATCGTAAAGTCTGCATTACTAGATCACGTTATAGTAGTTTAGTCTGCATTCTCAGTATTCGTGTTAAACCCAGGTTTTACATTAGATCGAAATACAGTATTTGTTATTTTATTTTCTAAATGATAATATATTTGTCTTTTTAGAACATTTCAGTTGACTCACTATCTGTTTCCAACTTTGAAAATACCATTGTGTAAGTCACGGCAAGTTTCAAAAAATCATATGTCTAAATATTTAAATAGCATGTGAAAGTATTTCATTATTTATCTCCCTTTACTATTTATATTATCACATAGCGAGTCTCCAGGCACAGTTTATCATAAGCAGCACATCTGCGGAATCGGCCAAATTGAACCAGTCATGGAAGATGCGTACAGCTATCATAAACATGACAACAGATTGATTACATTTAGTCTTTTTATGTCTCACTAGTATAATTTGTTTCCTATGCAGAAGAGGTTGTAAATGGCCTTAATACAGATGAGCACTTAGGATCTTGGTTAGGAACTTGACAAGGGTCCTAACCTATGCATACAAAAAATGGGAAGCTTCCTGTCTAAGAGAAGGAGAGGGAGAGAATTTATGTCAAACAATCAGGAATGTAATACATGGTGCTCTTTTAGACGAACCAGCTTGTATACATATTGTTAAGGCGTGATTATGAAGAACTTCACTTTATATAAACAGCCTGACAGAATAAATTGCTGTCTGATTTAACAAAAAGAAATCTAGACAACGTGAGTTCAATCCGTGGCAAGTAAAGAAATTATTCTTTCATAGATGGAGAAGAAAATATTGACTTGTTTTTATTACCATAATATTGGCCCCGGCATCTGAAAACAATGGGGACAGACTTAAGCTATCCAAGCTTTACTGTAAATTAACATTGTTATAAATTATTCATATTAGTGTATATGGATCCCCTAAAGTAACCCCCTATATAATGTATTGGCAAGTAGTATTCTTGATGGATATAGATTTATATATGCATGTGTCCAAGATATTAAATGTTCTGTGTCTAGTATAAAATGGTAGCATACTATTTGCTTAAAGGATGATTGATATTAGTGGGTTGTTCCAGTGCTGTATGTACTGTCTAGCTACGTAGTACCATCTTCGGTGGAACAGCTAATTGGAGTACGTTATTGCCTATTCTCATTCCAATGTGTAGTCCTGCTCTAGGGAAGTTGGTAACTAGTCAAATTCGTTTGAAATCGAGCTGGATCCATTTGTGTATTGGCATAGGGCCTTTGATCATCATGATCGGTCATCAGGGGAAAATAACTGTAAAGATTTTGGAAAGATATGTCAAGCATTGTTTGAGTAGAGACTGGGTCTATAATATACACATAAAAGAATATATAAAAATAATATCTTATTATACCAAAATATTTAAATCACCATTCATTTATTTATTTAAGTACAACAATCTGCACAAAATTTAAGTTATGTTTTATTGAGTGATTGCATTAAATGTAGAATTTTGAAATTTAAAATGATTTAACTAAATAATACAAGTAGACTACTTTATTGATCCTTTTTTGTTCCAGATAAAGAATAAAAATATGGGAAATCAGACTCCTCATGTGAAATGTGTCCTTTCTTCAAATTCAAGATATATTTGGTTTGCACTCTAGAGAGACATTTTAATACTTGAGAGTTAAAAATGACACAAATAGTGGAAAGCTAGCAGATATCCATGGTCGAGATGATTTTCTGAGTACCCATAAAATAACTAAACAAAGTGATAGATTTTGGGGATTGCTTGAAGAACTTATCACCAAAGAAAAATAAATTGAAATGGAAACAAGATTTAACTAACAATTTCTCAATAGAAGACTTGAGACGGGCTCTTTCATCACTTTAACAATATATCCATTTGCATAAACATATTAGAATTTCATCTTAAAACTAGAAAAGCTACAATTTCTGGGGAAATTGTGTGAAGTGTTCTTGCCTCCACCAGTAGTCTACAACTGGAGTGGGCGGAGTAACTGGGTAGAGTGGCTTGAGTAACTGTTGTTGTGTGGTTGGAGTGGCTGGAGTAACTGTGGAAAGGTTGGAGTGCGGTCGTATTTTAAAAACTATAAATCCTACAGCGAAGAACTTTATATTGTGAGAATCACAAGACCCAGACCTACATTTTGATGCATAGTATGTCTCTGAAATATTAAAAATTAAGGCACAGTCACAGTTTAGATATTGCCCTTCAAATTTGAGGTGGCTAGAGTGGAGTTTCAATGGATGGCGTGAGTTGCAAACAAATGGTCATATTGTGAAAACTATCAGGACTATGGCTTAGCCGTGGACATGTTTAGTGGCAGCAGGGATAACTGAACGTTTTGATATAAGATTTGTGTAGGTGGGCTTGAAAATGAGGGAGTGGTGGCAGTTTAGAAATCATGTCCTGATTTTTCAGCTCACACTCTAGCTTTTGTCAGCTCCCACTCTAGCTTTGAACATTCCGCTATTCATTCCTATGGGACCAATTTCACTACAAAAACGACGATATTTCGTGAACCATTCGGCGAAACGTTCCACAAAGTAATAGCACACCAATCGGGAACAAGCGGCACGTTTCGGTATATTACTGTCTATGTTGTGTCAAAACTGTGGGAGGAGTTAGGGTGGTCAATTTAGCTATATAAAGAATAAGAATATATGTGAGATAATATTAAGTGGTCTTGCTATGCAAGAACACTTAATTATAAGTTGTTGGTACCTGGTCCCTAGCGGGCTCCATAAAATAGCTCTAATCCTGAATGTTGCTGGGGATGCTTTTCCTCGAGCGGTTCTAGGATCACACAGTATGTTTATGAATATCATGAGAATGGTTACTTACTTCTTATAGCTACTTTTTAACATATATGTCAGTTAACGTGTTTTTTTGTTTTTATGTATATAAAACCTAATAGATATTAAATATCAAAAAATGATCATAGGTTAGATGGGTCAGAGAAAAAGATAAAGCTTTGCATGCATAGAGGGCTCAATAGGGAACTTTGTATTATTCAACGGAAGCATTTCTGTTTAAAATGTCTACACTTGATGGAAGCTTTCAATTAAATATAACTTATTTTTTTGCCAACAGTTGTCCTCTAATACATGATGTTCCGAGTTATAAATTATTTTTATCTTCTACCTATGGGGCTTTACTACTGAATATTTTCTTTTTATCTTTTCACTCCTCCGCCTCCTTTACTTACCGAGCTGTATTTCATACTGATTATTTATGATGTCTTGTTTTGATAAAATAATGCCGCTTGCATTGACTTCTTTTAGTAGGCCAGGTAACATAATAAATTGATTACATTGCTATCAATCCCGCCGCAGGACGTTCTATGTTGCCCTAAAATAAAGAGCTCTATGCTCTTAGGACAGCATAGAACGTTCTCTGTTCAAAATTTCATCACAGCGTCATTTTGGCAGGGTAAATGTGTCCTAACCTAAAAGTGAGTGCTGGTTACATTTAGCTAGACTGGGCCGTTCACTAATTGGCACCACACCACTAGTTGGCACCACACTATTTTAGAACTTTCCATCGTTGGTCAAGTTGGTCTCACAAACCTTCACTGTTTTTCTTCAGTTAGCTTTCTTTACGCATTTAGTTTTTTTTTTTTTGTATACTGCCATATCAGATTTTGTTTGACTTTACATGGGTAAGGAAAATATCTCAATGAAAATAAAGCCTCATGCTTAATTTCAGTCATAGGGCTCCTGTAATAAGTGATTATCCACAGTGCATCCTTATGATTTTACCAGTATTACAAAGTTATCCAATATTTTCTAATATTTGAAAGAATTGGGTTTATATAGAAATAGTGGATAGGGCATTACCATACAGTTTAAGGTGACATGTTACTCAAGTGATAACTATTGATCACATTGGCTATGTAATTTGGAATAATTATTGAAGTATTTTATTTTTTATTATTGAAGTATTTTATTTACACAAATATGTAAATATATTTACTATGATTTAGATGCATGTTACTTGGAGTTTACTTCTGTGTAGGTGGACATCCTGTTATCCTAAAAATGAAGTACACCGTTGGAGAAAGAGAGAGTCATTTGGTTCTCAGAAGGGACAAACAAAGTGAAAATTGACATTGTTACATTAATTTTGTTTAAATCTGTCTTGGATAGTTTATATTGCATCATCCAGTCTTTTTCTTTCTCTGTGTTCTTACTTTGATTCTGGCTCCATTGTATTACTAGTAGTTTTTTAATCTTATCCTTACGGGGTTATTCATTAAAAGTGAGTTGCAGGTGACTTTACCATTTCATCTCACCAATTTAGCTATACATAGTGCGGGACAAACCTAGTGAATTTGATTAGCAGGGGAATTCACCAGGTTTGTACCTGTCCAATATATTGTTAAATCAGTGAGATTAGATGTTTATTTCGGCTCACCTGAAGTCACCTGCAACTATTTACAGTTGTCATACATATTGTGGCACAGATTCAAAACACATCTAACTACTGTGTATAGTAGTCTGTTTTCCTTTCATTGTTTTTCAGGTTGCATGTTTTCAGATCCGAGTAAGTAATATTAATGCAAAGTGGTAGTGTCTTGCTGCAGGTTTGGACAAATAAAAGCTGTCTTTATCAGTTGCAGAAGGGATGGATGTGTTATACCATGCTCAGTCTGTTTGGCCATTGCTCAAGGACAAGTTGTATTGCTGTGCTGGGAGTCTCACTTCCCAGAAAGCATCTTGCTTTATGAAATTGGTAATCACATTTCTCACTCTTCCATCAAAACATTAGGTAGTAATCATATATTCTGTCCATTCGCCAGACATTTCTTTTCTGTTGGCCTGAACAAGGCACCTGCTTTCTCTTGACAATTGTTAAGTGCATTTGGGTTATGAGTGTTTGGGGGCAACATGCACCAATGTCGACTGGCACTGGATTACATATCATTTTAGTCCTGCGTTTCATGCTCACTTTTGGCTGGAAATGAATGTAATGGCAGAACTCATTACTGACCTCAAGCCTTTATAGTGTTTTATTAAAAAAAAAAGTTTATGGTTATTTTCCTGTCAAAAACAAAAGATAAGAGCCGTTTTTTTGTGTTTTTTTTTTATTTTTGACAAAGTCTGTAATGATAAAAGAGAATATGGAATAAAGAACCTTAATAAGGTTTCCAAAATGTTATAATGTTCCATTTAGTCTGTTTTAAAGTGGTAGTACAGACTATGATTTTGCTAGAATCAGAGAAGCATACCATGATTTTCATTAGCTTTGTTGTGTTCCTTGTTGTGTTCTGTGTAGTATTTGTCATATGAACATTGCAAGGCCGCTTAAATACTTGCTCCTCCTGAAGTGACCATTTCAGTGAATCACTGTGAATTCACTGTGCCAAGGCATGCATGAGTGCATGTAGGTGGTCCTGCAACGGGGAGCACACGTTACCAATGTATTGTTCACGACCACAGACTTAATACCCTTAACATTCCTTTCAGCAGGTCCTGATTTTGGGTTACTGTCCCAAATTTTGAATAAATTCCAGTCATTATGCTCCTTATTGGCTGTTTAACTTCTTCTTGGGTAACTTGTTCACCAGACAATAGTTTCCAGGGGGACGTGTCTGGTTGTGCGTGAGGATAGCCACTTAAGCTGAGGGTCCTGCTAAAAACAGCAAATTTAGCTGCATAAAACCGCCCAAACACCCAAGATGGGCAGAACCGAAAAATGGACACCAAACCTCATTCATTTGGGAATCATTCCATTTCTGTGGCTTTGCTTGCCTTGTACACAGAGGATTCCTCTGGTGAATCAGAAACTATGTCGGGCACCCCAGCAAGGACCCCCACTTTTGTTGGTGAAGTTCGACACACATGAGAAAGGAAATCAGTGACTTGGATCACAGAGTGATAGCCCAATATAACGTACAAAAGGCCTTACAGACCTCCAACTCAAATCCCAGTGCCTCCCAGGACCTCAAATCCCTTCTGGAATAGTTGGATAACTGAGGCTGAAGACATAGCATAAGGGTCCTTGGCCACAGGAGGGCGAAGAAGCAGGGGACTTGCAACATAATCTCATAAAGTTCTTCAAAGCCATCTAGGGTTTAGACACTAAAATCAATGTTTTTAAAGACCTTGCTTTGTGCACTGGGGCACAGTCATGTGGGGAAAGAAAAGTGGTTTCCCCCAAACTGTTTCCATGAAATTGGAAGCATAGCTTTGCCCAAAATGTCTTGTTATGCTGAAGCATTAAGATTTCCCTTCACTGGAAGTAAGGGGCCTAGCCCAAACCCTGAAAAACAGCCCCATACCATTATCCCTCCTCCACAAATTTGCTACAATGCAGTCAGGTAGGTAACGTTCTCCTTTCATCTGCTAAACCCAGATTCGGCCATCAGACTGCCAAACAGTGAAGCGAGATTCATCACTCCATAGAACACATTTCCACTGCTCCAGAGTCCAGTGGCTGCATGCTTTACACCACTCGATCAGACCATTGGCATTGTACTTGGTGATGTGAGGCTTGGATGCAGCTGCTCAGCCATGGAAACCCATCCCATGAAGCACCCGTTGCACAGTTTTGAGCTGATATTAATGCCAGTGGAGGTTTTGAACTCTTCAGCTATGGAATCAGCAGTACATTGGCGACTTTTACCCATCGGAGGCCTCAGCACTTGGGGCCTGCTGCTGTTCCTAAATGCTTCCACTTTCCAATAATACCACTTACAGTTGACCGTGGAATATCTAGCAGGGATAAGATTTCATAACTGACTTATTGCAAAGGTGTCGTCCTATCACACTACCACGCTTGAATTCACTGAATTCACGCCTGAATTCTTCAGAACGATCATTTTTCGACAACTATGTGTAAATGCAGAATGAATTGCTAGGTGCTTGATTTTATACACCTGTGGCAATGGGTCTGATTGAACCCATTGTATTGTATCCCAATACGTTTGTCCATATAGTGTGTGTCTTTATAAGGAAAATGCTGGAGTTACATTACACTCTAAAGGTGATACATACCTGTGTTTATAAAGCAGCAACCCAATCCTCTGGTCATGACAGAATAGACAGTATAGGGGGGCAATCCACTTTGTCCTTTCAAATAAAAAAATATATATTTATGGGACAGTATCATAACTTATAGCAGCAAATATACTATACAAAGTGAAATCAAAGTGCAGAGTACTACTCAGTATAGTGGCAACATCTGGTGACTTTTAAGGGGTCAGTGTACATCTCCTCTGCTCCACCAGATTGTATTTAATAATGAGACAGTGCTACTTCACGCTAGTGTTTGTTGGGGTTTGATAGGTACTGGCTGGTGTGAGAGACCCTTGTCTTGAAATCCAATATATATAATATAAACAGTTAGGGCCCTCTTTAAATAAAACAGAGAGTCGAGAGTAGCCTGTATGGTTCACAAGGAGGCATTGTGGCTGCCGGTCTGAAGATTAAATGGACTGTATCTGAAAGCGTTTTATACCTATAATTTAGCCACTGCTTAGTTGTCCTTTAAGTGTTTTTATGAATGCTACAAACAGCAACAAGTGGTTTTAAGGTTCCATCCTCTTTCTTAAGGGGACTGCTGACTGAAAACATTTAAAAAAAAAAAGCAATCCCCCCTCCCCTACTGGTTTAGAAAATAGTTTTTTATGCCAACTCTCTTTTTTCCTGATGATAGAAAAGGCGAGACGGTCTGACTGCCCAAAAATCAAGGGTGCCAGTAAGTTCGCAGCCACTGTATGCTTGTTTATTGTCTGCCAGTTGTATAAAATGGTATCTATTGAAATCCAATGTAGAGCAGAATTAGCAATGGTTCTAGTGGTGCTTTTTACACGTGCTGTCAGGAGTCCATGTTTCCCACTGGGAGACCAACCCCAAACCAATAAGGCAAAGTCCAAAGAAAAAAGGAGGGTGGAGCATCACTCCAAATCACGATGGCTCAATTAGAGCCCATGTGTTATGAGTATGAACAGTTCTATGAAGTTGCTACATAACCAGTCACGTTACCAACAGTAATTAAGAGAAAGAAACGGTAGATGTGCATTAATTACATTAGTGTGATGCAGCAACAGATAAAATCCAAGGTAAAATGGAGGGTGGTGAATCAATCCAACAATACTCCAGTGCTGGATCAATTCCTTTAATAACTTAATTCAAATAAGTATGGCACAAGGCAATAGTGTACGGCCAAACAAAGCTTGGTGCGTGTCGCACACTGATTTCTTAGTCATAAGTGCCTTGTGCCATCTTTATTTGAATACAGTTATTCACAGAATTGATCCAGCACTGATTGGAGTATTGTTTAATTGATTCACCACCCTCCTTTTTGCTTTGGACTTTTATCAGTTGCTGCATCACAATAATGTAATTAATTCACATCTGGCTGTTTCCACCTCATAATCCCTGTTGCAATCAAAACAATATGTGATTGGTTATGTAGCAACTTCATGGAACTTTTCATACTCATAAAACATGGGATCAAATTGCAATTTTGGTCAGTACGTCAACTGGGAAACAATACCAAAACAAACATCTTCATACGCAGACTTAACTATGCTTTATTTATTTCCCCCCTCCCTGGTGGCCGAAACTTTTAAAAAAATAAAGCAAGTTTAAACAATGAACCTGTAAACCAGCCAGATGTACATTAATTAATTTATTATTCTGAACCTATAAAATTTAGTTTTCCTCGGCTACGTTTTGTTACATAATTCTTCTTTTATTTTTCTTGGTGATCATTTTAATATAATGCGTGTCAAACCTTGCAGTTATGCATGGTTGGTGGGCCAGAGCCTGTTGAATCAATGATTCCATACAGTAGAACTTAAAGGTTTTACTGGCCTCACGAGGGCCCCTAACAAGACACTAGTGGACTGTGTCCAGTCTTTGTGGCCCTGTCTGCTCAGTCCTAAACCTAAACATTGCTTATATTGTAATTGCAGAAAATAAAATAATATGTATACATTCTGTTAGCAGAATTACAAGCAAATGCATAAAGTGAGATATGTATGTATTGTCTCCTGCTTAAAACATGGTGTAATTTGCAATTTGAGTCTCAAGGTGATGTCATAAGCAGAAGACTCCACATATATATTTAAAGCCTATTTTTTACCTATTTTATGCATTTGTTTAGGTTGACCAAGTCCCCTTACGTGTTAATGTATGCTCACTATTCGTTCATTAGATGGTCATCTTACTCTCTGTAAAATGACCTGGTGCCATCTTTGTTTTTACGTAAATATTATAATGAAATGCAGAATCACAGTGACCCTTCATGTTTTAATTTGTGTCAATGTATATAATGCTTTTTCCTTCATTATACATAAGAGAGATGAGCAGTATAGTATTCCAATGAATTCTATTTATATAGAAAGACTGTTTGTTCTCGTCATTCTTATATTTTCTGTTTGTAGTGAAGAATAAAGAATTGTGACAAAATGTGCTGTGCATCAGGTTTAAACTGGATGCCTCCCAAATGCAGACAGGCCTAGAACTTTCTAAGGGATCACAAATATGTTACTATTAACTCCCCCCCCCCCCCCCCCCCCCCAAAATCTCTATTTTGTAGTGTGTCACTTTTCAAAGGAACATTATGTTTTTCTTCAGAACATGAAGTGTCATTGAATAAAAATAGTAAACTGTTATATAATCATTGAAATATTTTTATGGACAGTTGGCTCGTTGAAGTTAATATTCCTTGTGTTGAGGGAATTTCACTAAAGATTTGTTGTTTTTTTCCCTGCTAGATATGATATATAAATACAGGGCATAAGAAATTCCAGGAGCCAGGCGGCCATTACTAAAGACCCCACTGCTGACTCTTAACTGTTTTATTGTTTTACTTCTAACTCTATGGAAGTACCATGTCACTGGCTCCTAAAAATGTCTGTGCTGGATGCTGAGCTGATCTGTTTGGCTTCTAAAGTCTAAAAATATTTGTTAAAACTTGCAGAAAAATGAATTTCACTTATCTGTTGTGGAAAATAGCTTCCTTAGGGGTTTTTTGCCTTCTTTTGGATCAAAAGCTGTAATGATAGGTAGAAGGGTTGAACTTGATGGACTTGTGTCTTTTTTCAACCTAAATTACTATGTTACTATGTTACTATGTTAAAATGATGTGCTTGGTTTCCTGCAGCCCCTGGGACATGGATTAGGAAAAAAGGGGGAAAAAACTCCATCTTTTAAGGTTATATGAGATTTACCCCTTAGGACAGGCAGTATTAAAACCAGAAATACCCTGCAGTATTTATAGGGGAAATGTGCTTGTGCCTTATTACCTGGTTTACTCCAAAGCTTTTAGGAAGAGACTCTCTCTAACATGCATATTGCCTGTGTGGTTGATATTGTTATAACCTTTTGTTGTGTAAATTGTAGATACTAAAACGCTTAGATTTTTTGAAGGATAATCAATAAATACAGTCTTCCTTATGCTAATGCCACATTCCACTCAGTTTGCTCTAATGTAGTCTAGCTGACCACTTGCCCGGAATATTCCACATCGGGTAATGCCTTGCCACACCCTAAAGTATAATGTCAGGTACTATCATTTACATTCTGGCCTTGGGTTGCATAGTTCAGTTCCACCTTTTCATTGCCTGTTAGATTCAGTCACTATAAAATGGAAATATGAGATTTGTTGGCATATTTTAACATGTGAAAGCCTTGTAAATGACTCCTGCAAATATTTTTTTTCCATTTGGAAACAGTTTTGAGCATTTAACTTTACGTGGTTTGAATGATGTAGGAATCGAGAGGTAAATAATTCCCCTCTACCATGGTAGACATCATAATATTTTAATTGCAGCCATTGGAAAAAACAGTAATTTATTATTTTTTTTGGCATAAAAAACCTAAACCCTTAATCACCCGATCTTGCTGTAAGCCTCATCTTAATTTTTTTAAGGCTGTACCACTGGGAATTGTCGCTTGCATTGTGTGGGTGGCAAAATTCAGCTATTCTTAACCAAAAGAGCTTGGGAATTCATGTCTACTAAAAATCCAGTATAATACTATATATAACTGACTGAAAAATATGACTTCACTGACCAGCATCAAGATAGCATCTTGGCCTTTGTATGTTAGTTGGATAACATTTTCTTTTTTTTTCTCATGGAAAAGGCCAAAGTGCCCTCATTAATATCACAAGACTTCAGTCTGTCTGTGTTGCTACACTGTGTTTACGGAGATAAACATGAGATACAATCATTGAGCAGGAAGTGAGAACTATTCAGGATATCTTGGAACCCAAACTCATTTTATAGTATTTGATAATATTTCTATTCAACATAATTAAAGTTCTACTATTATGGCTATTTTACGAACAATGAAGATATAGTACGGCAGGAGAAAGTCGCAGTAAAAATGCTTTTCTTGCTGTCATTTAGGGTTGCCACCCAGCCGGTATTTTACTGGCAGGCCAGTAAAAAATTAACTTGATGCCAATGTTAAGCCTATGGGGGCACCAGCAAGGCTGGTATTTTTTTGTAAAAAAGTTGGCAACCCTACTGTCATTGCACAAATCAATGGCAAGTTTTGACACCATTGGCCACGCACTTGGGAGTACATAATAATATGGTTTGGTCGATAAAGTTTGTGCATGCTCCAGTATGGAAAACACAATAAATATTGGAGCATAAAAAAGTGTGCATGCTTTATGCAGCATGCGCCAAGAGATGCAGAAAAAACCCAGGGACTTTGTTATGTGGTGGGATTGTAAAGTGCGTCGGATCTCAGAATGTAAAATGTTTTAATACGGAGCAAAGATTTTTAAAAAGGTGTTGGTCTGTTCATCATGTCATTTCTGTTTAACAGTAAATCTCATTGTAGTTTTGAAGCAAGCCATAAGAACTGAGCCCTAGCTAATATGAATACATGTGTATTGATTTTGAGAGAAAGGTAACTATATACCATGGAATCCACGTTATTGGACTAGCACAAATAATATATATGTTTTAAAATCAAGTAAATTGCATTGCAGGTATGGGTCACTGGTATTTGTAAGATTGTAAATCACTCTGTAACCATATGTTCTACCCCTGAGTAACACTGATCAGCCTATGATTTATTGTTATAATTATCAGAGTGCTCCTTGGTCACATTTCCTGTATCCACAAGTCCATCAAGCCTAACAAGGTGTACTGATGAAATGCTGTCTGTGTATTTTACTCCAGCACAAACAACAATTATGCTTTAGTTATGAACTAAATATTCATTGTGCCACCTCTGCATGAAGCAGTATTGCAGTATTATATATATAAGAGTGGATTTCATTTGACATCTTTTGTTTTGGCACTAAGAAGTTATTGCAAACTAATTGGTTGTCTGTGTGTGTATGTGTGTGTGTATGTATATGTGATATGTTTGTGTGTGTATGTATATGTGATATGTTTGTGTGTGTATGTATATGTGATATGTTTATGTGTGTGTATGTATATGTGATATATTAATTGGAGCTGATTATACACTTTTTGGTGGTGGATGAGGTAAACAGATTTAGACTGAGCAATAGTCCACCTGTGTTTTTTTGTTTTTAATACTATCTCTTCATGCATTTTTCTGTCCTCAATTTCATCTAAGTTAAGGAAAATAACAGTTTAGCCAAGACACACAAGTGCATGAGGATCTTGTATTTTACTTTCACTTTTTCTACCCCTATCCCACCCATGACAAAGCCTTTTTACTTTTTTTTGTTGTGGACGGACAATGCCTGAAGTCTCTCTTGTTTATGGATGCCAGTTAATTTGCTTGAATGTGTCACCATACTTTATAGTCACACTTCAAGAGTTAGAGTACTGATCCTCTCAGTAATAATGCTGGCAGGAGGCAATATACTGTGCCTGAAACCCTGCATGCTGGGTGCTGACTAAGATTCTGTTCATATGTTTAAAGCTGCAGTGGTATCTGTTTCCTAAAAGCTCCATCACTGGAGTAACGGAAGATCCTGTAGTAGATTTTTGTTCCCTTTAGTGGTAGTACAAGAGTAACAGTATATGTTTACATCAACAACTGCTAAGCAGTTGCTCTCTAAAGGTGACTTGTAATTGGGCAGTTTAGTTCCCTTTGTGTAGGAGAAGAACAAGGTTTACAAGAATTTAGTCAACAGCTCTAAGAATAGTAGTCTAAAGAATGCCAACTCAACCCCCCCCCCCCCCCCCTAAATGCATGTGCCCCACTGTTGCTCTGGAGGTACCACCAGAGTTGGCTTCTGTCTACAATGGCTCTGAGGTTGACACTAGTGTAACGAACTTAAACCCACTGGACGGTACTGGTCTGTGTTTTACACTGAGTGTTTGACTTGTATTACCACATGTTGAGCTAGTTTGGCATTGTTATTGCCTAAAATGTATTTATTTAGTTTGAAAATGTATATTGGTCGACAACCAACTCATCCTTCCTCAACTGCCTCTTGCTGCTGTTAATATCCGGTCTTTATTAAGATCACAACATACCATTTTCCGTATTTCTGGCTAACTTCTATCATGGCTCTTTGCTTATAATCCTATCAGTACCTGTATTTCTATACCAGGGATCCCTCCTAATTGGAGACCCTGCAATCTTGAATGCACACAGAATGATATAGTCTGTTGAAGGTGACTCAGGGGTCCCTGAAAGTATAATATGCTCAGCCAAGAAATCTATGTCTGCATGTCTGTACATGATATGTTAGGGCCTTCTATTTTACTTCTAGTTTCCCTTCAAAATGTCAGTCTTGCTGGACACCTTGATGGCCAGAACGAAATGTTCTAATTAAGAAATAATGGACTAGCTGCTTGATACACAATGTAATGATATATTTCCTGTGCTTCTAGAAAACATGTTTTCATTTACTAGAATGTCCCATAAGGTAATCTATACTAACCTTAAATCATGCCTTTCACTTTGGATCAGGCTTCTTGAAAGCTTGTCAAATCTTCCAGGGATTCAGATCAATACAAAGGAAATGGATTTTGTCATAGCAACTTTTATCAATACTTGGGGTACACAAGGTGGAGTTTCTTAACACTTTCACTGCCTCGTGGCAACAAATATATTTATTTGAATCAATTGGATTAAATGTATTCACGTGAAAATGTGCCCTAAATATAATTTATTTTATTGAGAAAGGAATAATTGTATTTATGCCAGTAATTAATAATGCAAAATGACTTAAATGCCAGTATTCCCAGTAAGCATAAAACCCTTATGAAATATGGTACAACTGTTCTTTTTTTTTTAAAGAAAAGCAAAAAAACAAAACCTTTGAAACCTATCGATTGCAAAGTTAAATCCATCTTAAACATAAAACTAAATGCTCTTTGTCATGTGGAGACAACTCTACCAAGTAATGGATTTCACAATATTAGTAACATTATACGACCAACAATCTAGATACCGAACAGTGGGTTCTACAGTCCTGAATCTCTCATTCATATATGACAATCTGTTTAGAAACATTATGAATTATCTCTTCTGAAGAATAAACAGAGCAGTCCACACGGAACACATTTTTTTGGTTTGTGTGGTTTTTCTGACTAGTACATATTTTAGCTTGTTGAGTAATTTAATGAAATGTGTGCAAAATGAGCAAATAATCGTAAAAATATATATTTTTTTTATGTGGAAATGTACGACTGCGTCCACTGTTTTTACTTAAATGCCCTCAACTAGGTATTTGTCATGGAATTGGCTATGTCCATTGACTCATTGTGTCCAACCCTCAGACATGGATTTGATTGATTGCCTTTTTAGATGGCCTATGTAGAAATATTTTCCTAATGAAAATCAAATAAGGCTTTTTTGGGGCGATATTGGCAAAAAGATGAAAAGGACAAACAGGTCAAGTTCTTTTGAGTGTCAGAAAAAATAATCTGGCATAATAAAGTAAACTGTAAACATGACCAATTGACTAGAGGAGATAGGCAGAATGTGTCCATTAAAAGGTCCATAGAACATCATTAAATTATTACAAAGCCCTGTAAATCTTCATACAAGGCAGGGGCCTACCCAGGCACACGATCCCAGAAAAGCATAAACCCAGGAGAATTTGGGTTTTGGTTAAATACATTAATGGATGAAGTAGACCCATTACAAATTTTAGTTTAGGATATAAAAGATAGCATTACCTTGCTACAGTTTCGTACTGTACAAGTAAACTGATTGAATTGATAGCTTTTGATATTTGGATTTCTACGGAAGATTGGGGATTAACCATACCTATTAGCTGTGGGAGAGGAAATATCGCAGGGTTGTTTCCTGTGAAATGCTCTGTCTACAGGAATGGTAGGATAACTCATCTGGAACAATGATGGTTCATTTCAGTTTGAAGTTTATCGGATACTAATTCCATGTTCTAGTTTTATTCAGTTTCACACTACGGCAATGAATCGCCAGACAAATGTTTCATTGTTTGGCATAATGTAAAATGACTGCAGGACTTTTTTCAGCCAGTCCAGCTGAATTTTTGCATAAATCATCTACATACAATTGTTTTTCCAGACATGTCCTTTCACTGCTCTTTGTCTGGTTGGTTTGAATTCAGTCTCACTGATTTGGTTGATGAGAAATCACAGAGACTTTGGTAGAAATCTACTTATTCAGACAAGGACTTTTAAATTTTGTTTTTAATTTCAACATTGGCGTTCTCCATATCATACCTACTGCAGAGATAATCTTGATGTTAACTTACCAGCAGAGCAACAGCTGATGAAATGGATTCTGGGAATATCCATCTCAACTCGCAAAGACACCAAAATGATAACTGAAATCCTACACAATGTCATTTCAAGCTAGCACTGAAGATTTATATTCTGCCACTTTATATATTTCTCCCTCATATTGTGAGCTCTCTGTTATTAATGCTGTAATGGCAATATTGTGCCAACTGTATTGTTGGCATATATACGCATTCTTTGTAACAAAACTGGATACTCAATAGAATACGTAATATCTATACCTAGATTTATATGTGTAACTAGATGCTTGCCTATTTAACCTGAGATTCCCCGCAAGTGTCTTTCTGGTGGTAAGCATCACAGCTTATTAAAAGTAAAACATGGCTGTAATAGGAAGATAACCTATTTTGCCCATTTTGTTGCTGGGATCAAATTGTCAGAACATGATATACCTCATTGCCCCGTTCTTTACTTCTTTGTACATCTCTCTTAACTGGCAGAGAATATGAAACATTCTGCAGATGTTAATAAATTGGAATACAAAATTGTATGAAATATAAATACTAGTCAAATCAAAAACTATTTTAGGATTTTCTTGTCTAATAAAGGAGTCATTAAACCTTCATTTTAAGGTTTATAAAAGAAGAATAAAACACATCTAGAATGGTTAGATAGTGGCATGGACTGTATTGCCATGTGACTGTGAGAAAGCACACATTGTCCCATGAAAAAGGAAATAAGTCAATAAATGTATCATGTAAAATGATGTGTAGTCATTTCAGAAGGCGAAAATGCACACCATGTAGAAATAAAGGCTTCCAGGGTGTCCCCCTATTAAATAAAGATAAAGGCAAACAATTAAAAAATTAAATCACAAACTCGTGTGAAGAATAAAAAATAAAAAAATTATACACACATGACTTCCATAGCAGGATGGTGTCCTGTTTTGTTGAAACCTTGCTGAATTGGATGTAAATATTACAACACCATGTTTTAGATTAGTATTGGGTCCTGTTTTCTTAACGCCCAATTTGAATATCTGCTGGTCATGAACAGCATAATCCTATACACAGTGGAACTGTAGAACTCCCTCTCTGGTTCATAAGCAAGATTAATTTTATGACGAAGACTGTCTGGACAAGAAGACTGAAGTTGATGTCCGCTCTTAGATTAGAAGAAAGTCCGCTCTGTACCGAGATGTAAGTAGGGGTACTGATTTGCACTTTTTCTTAATGTTGGGTTCCCTTTTTCCCTCATCAGAAGCAACAGGCAGAATCCCATTGAGGTAGAGGGGACTTCAGCATATGTAGCTAATGTAATAGATGTTCGAACCCACAGTAGATTTTCCCATGTGTTTCTATAGACAGACCAGCAGATGTGCCCAATACTTGCCCTATTATATTAAATAAAAGCCAGGATAATAAGTAAATCTGAGCAACCTTCTCCACTATTTGTTTATAAAAAAAATGTTTTTAATGCGTGTACCTTTAAACTCTTTGGTTAACTTGATGATATTCCATGAGTAAACACTTCAAAATCTGATTGATGCCTAAAACAAAACAGTTCCTTTCATCAGACATCTCCATTTGCAAAGTAATTTCTTATCTCACCTCTCTTGGTGTGGTGTTAGTCTCACACCTGGGCTCCTCTGAATATTTTTCCATGAAGTGGTAACATTTTTAAAAGGACAGTTCTATCTACAAGTAATGTTTATTTTTTGTAAAGTACCTATTTTTTGTGTATGTTACATCCACCCTTTTTCTATAAAGTAAATGACAGTATTCCTGTAGTTTAAAATTGAAAATAATTTCAAAGGCGCCTCCGTATTTAAGATGCAAATGAAAGGGAGCACTGAGTAGGTAGAGCATCTCCCTCGGGCAACAGGTTTAATGTCTGAGAAAATCCTATTAGCCATTACTGTGGAATTAGCCTCTTTTGTTTTTTTTTTGCTGTTTCAAATGCATTAAATACAGCAGGTGTGCTTTCAGCAAACTCTGTATGCTGCAATGTAGCACAACAAGGAGGGCTTTGGGAGATGGTGAGAACTGTTGCTATAATGGAAGTAGTCGATTGAAAAATATTAATACCGATTATTGTTATGATGAAATACTTACCTAATAGTTATCTTTGTACACTTGGTGGAACTGTCCTCTTGTTTCATTCTGGTTACTTCTCTGTGAATCACTGATGGAACTGTGGCTGCACCACAGTAGGTTGGATCATTAATATTACAAAATATGAGAGATAAGTCCACACTCTGACTCTCAGTAAATCAGTGGAGTTACCAGTGAGTGTGCAAGATTTTTCTACTCTACGCAAAGATGATTTGGTGTGAACTTTTGAATGAATGAATAATCTGTGGTCGCTTAACACTTCAAGATATAAAAAAAAAAAAAATTCTTTCTTTTGCATAAAACCTTTGTTTTAAAGGCTAGATTCTCCCACTAAACTTATCACTTAGTCTTTCCCGCCTCCTTTCCTAAGTCACTGATGAGGCCCCCAGAGTGACTAATCAGGACTTTGAATGCACAAGCCCATGTGGAGACACTTGCGGGATATACCATCCACGTACACTGCCAATTCACCCAGTAGAGCATTTTGTGAGTTTAGTTGAACGAGAATGCCTGAGTCGTTATTTCCATTCCAGTTCATCCCAAAGATGTTCAATGTGATTGAGGGCAGGACTCTTTGTAGGCTAGTCAAGTTCGTCCACACCAAACTCCTAAAACTATGTTTTTATGAACCTTGCTTTGTGCAGAAATGCTGAAATAGAAAAGGGAATTCCCCAAACTGGTCCCACAAAGTTGGAAGCATAGCATTGCCGAAAATGTCTTGACATGGATGTGCTGGTATTGTACTTCTCCTGGTATCTGCCAAACCCAGATTCGGCCATCGGACTGCCAAACAGTGGAGTGAGAAGATTCATCACTCCACAGAACACATTTCCACTGCTCCAGAGTCCAGTGGCTGCATGCTTTACACCACTCGATCAGACTCTTGGTATTGTACTTGGTGATGTGAGGTTTGCATGCAGCTGTTTAGCCATGGAAACCCTTCATGAAGCTCCCGCCACACAGTTTATGTGCCTATATTAACGCCAGTTGAAGTTTGGAACTCTTCAGCTATAGAATCACCTATGGTATTGGATGCTTTTATGCCATGCTCCTTAGCATTCTGTGATCCCGCTCTGTGACTCTCTACGTGGTCTTCCGCTTGGCTGAGTTGCTGCTGTTACTAAAATCTTGCACTTTCCAATAAACCACTTACAGTTGACCATGGAATATCTTGCAGGGATAACATTTCACGAACTGACTTATTGCAAAGGTGGCCTCCTATCACAGTACCGCACTTGAATTCACTGAGCTCTTCAGAACGACCCATTTTTTTCACAAATGTGTGTAAATGCCGACTGCATGGCTAGGTGCTTTATTTTATACACCCGCGGCATGGGTCTGATTGAAACACCTCAATTCAGTAATTAAGTAGTGTATTCCAATAATTGTCTATTATAGTGTTTGTGTGTGTAAACACATTTGTGCACGTGCCTTTTCTTTTCATTTACATACACAAACACTTGAGTGATGGACCAGTATGTAAAATGACAGACCTCTAATTATACAATTATAATAATCTCACATTCTCCTAAATATTCATCTGTATAATGTTAGTCCGTGGCTTCCATGGTAGTATTTGACCTGACCAAATGGGATTTGGGTGTTGGTTTAAGACGATATTTCCATTGAAACAAATATAGCTTAAATCTTATTTAAATATTGTTTTGTGGTGTAATATGAAATCTGCATATATTTACCTTTATTCCACTTGTGGAATTGACAGCTAAATCTGTATTTAACCTCCTAATGTGCAGGTCATGATGGATTTTTTTTAAAAAGTGCCAGGTGTAAATAAACCTACAGATCCAGTAGGATAATTAATCTTTCTAGCCAAACCACAGTTTCCTTCTTACAGTCCCCAATTGGTCTAGTATTATGACTTATATCAGCCCACTTTTCCTTTAAAGTGTGAACAGGGGATGTCTTCTTCTAAACTCACTGCTGCCTCTAATGGCCACCCTTGTTGTTGCACTTGAAAGCATTTAAGTCAAGTATATAAATAAAGAACTATGTTACTAAAAACTACTAGTGCATTCCTAGCTGCACTAGAAACCACTAACGCTAATATATATCCACTGTTTGTTTGTTTGTTTTTTTTTTCTTCAATTATGTTGTGTAAGTTCTATTTCTATTTTTAGTTTTGTTTGTCATTTCAAAGACTGGTCAAGGTACAAACATAGGTATATGATGGGGAAAAAAATGTTCACTTCCCAACGTGTGTTAGTTTGTATGCTTGCGCCTTTAAAAACTTACCAAAAGAATTGAATATGTAGAAAGTAAATGTATTTTAATTTGGACGCTTTCATAGAAATTTCCAAGAATACTATTTTATGATTGTGGGTCAGATGATTAGTTTCACGTACCACATTCAAGCACTCAGGGGGTTAAAATGGTTTGCACTTTTTTTCGCCCACCAGCAGTTATATGTTTAGTAGGCATTTAAATGGGACATCTTAATTAAACATGCCGTGTATTGTGAGTGCCCTAACCAGCACTGTTACCAGCTTGAATCATAACATAGCACAGTGTGATCCCTTAATGAGTGTGTAATGAATGCAGGCGGTATACACTAGAGGGTTTACATTATGGTTTAGATAAGTGATTAACCATGTTCTCATATTTGTTTTCATGGCACAGTCGGACCAGTTTGCACCTCAGTGTCTGTATCTAACTGCTTGAACCTTCAGTTCAGGTCAGTCACGAGCCAACTTACAGGACACGTTTTGTTCTGTTCACTATTGAACTTTCTTGAGACATTCTTGCAGGAGAAAACATGGAAAAAGGAAAAGTCACAGTCAAGCGCAGTAATTGTAACAACACTGAAGCAGTGCATGCAAACGGTGATTTGGCTGGAAAGAATGTGTTGGGTAATAGGTGTATGACTAGGTAAAAAGGTTTTCAGGGTAAAATTAAAAAGAGTGTGGGGGGGGGGGGGGAATGAATTGTATATTTTAGTCCCTGCTTTAAGTGAGCCGCAGTTGTATTATAGGGACTGTCATCTAAAAGTTTGTTTATACTGTGAATGTAGAGAAAAAAATAGACCTAATCTATACATTGTGTTAGAAAAATTGCCTACACATTTCCTACTGCACAGAAGTAGCTAATTTGCATATGAAGCCACATGTGATGTCATAAACAGAAGACATGACAGACACATGTAAAACGCAATAGATACCTAATTTATGAACTTTCTTCCAATTCTTTTCAATGCTTAAAATTCAATTTTGTTCATTTTTTTTTAATAGTCTATATTCACAGTACATACCATGTTTAGGTGATCGAATCCCTTCATCAATACTACCTATTGCAGGTTACAAATCAGCACCATAGAATCCTCTATGTAATTGATGAGCATCTATGCAGGTCTTGAAGACTGCCAAGTCATTAAAACTAGATGTAAATGTTCGTTTCTTAGATATGGTAGCCAGGAACCACCCCTCTCCAGCTTGCTCCAAAGCACGCTCATTTCTACACTGTTGGGATGTCCAGCAATTTCTGTGTGAAGTTTCATGTACCGTCATAAATTAAACTCTTTCTTCACCCTTTCCACAATCATTCTACATCATATGCTTTTATTGGCATAATTTGTTGAATTTATTGGATGCTTTCCTTGCAGAGACTTCTATAGGTTCGCTAATGCCAAAGTATAAAAGCTGCATTTGCAGAATTCTCAAGTCTCCTGTAAAATGTAATGTATACAGTGTCTCTGCTCTGTATCTAAATAAGTAAAAAATTATATAGGTATAAGTCTCCGGTTGTGTGAGTTCTCTGTATAGAGGATACTGAATGCATCCCTGAAAATAATCATAATACATTTCTTGCAATTCGTTTTTTTTTTCAGAAAACATTTTCATAAAATATTATGAAATCATATCACAAAGAAACAATATTGTTATAGATGAAGGGTTGAAATAAATGATGCCTTATTCTCTCTACCCTCTCTACAGTGTTTTGAATGGTCTTTTGGTTTTGAAAGGGTTAATCTGCCGTGTAAATTTAGGCTCCTTGAGCTGACTTCAGTACGTTGGTAAGAAATGCTTTATTTTTTAATGTAGAGAAGGCCCATTCTGTCTTTGAAATTGGATCCTTATAATTAATTCAGATAACCAGTTACACATGACTGGTCAGGACATCTGTCTGTTAAAATTGTAGCTGCGGGTTAAATAATGGGGTGCTAATTCTGAAAATACACAAAGCCGCCCCCAAAAAGACAACGATATTTGTAGGAAATCAACCCTGAAGCAGTCTCTGGCAAACCAGACTGACCTCAGCAAATGAAAATAATCAAAACTAATTAGAAGTGTGCTGGACTTCTCCTCAGAGATCTGTGCAGGAGAATAAACATGCTTTAGCCCTCAAAACCAAGGCAAAGACCCTATGTCTGAGCTGCTAGGTGCCCTGACCTTGTCCACATAAAGATGTGATTTATGAAGTGCAGGGCACAGCAGCAGGCTTCTGTCTTCTCCAGAAGAACCAAATTACTGAGGTGGAGATTAACATGCTTTCAGCTGGGCTCAATTCCAGACCAAGGGAAATTTTTTATTTACATTTTTGTTCTTGCGTTTAATTTCCTTGCTTTTTTTTTTTTTAACAGTTTTTTTGACTCTGAAAGAAGAAAGAAAAGAAGTTTCTTCAAAGTGTTGGGAGTCAAGTCTAATGAAATTAACTGTGTTCTATGCATGTGCTTTAATAAGGAACAAATGGGAGATTGTATTTTATGCGTTCAGTACTGTTTGTTTGCCCTGAATTTTAACAGTGCATCTTGTTACTGCCACATAACCGTTTCCCCAAATGTTACACTAAAGAATAAAAAAAATAAAAAAAATCTCAATATTACATAAACACTGTTGGTGTCAATATATATCATATGTTCATGGGTTACTACTACACATATATCTTTAAAGTCAATATCCTTACATACTAATGTTTTTGATCATCTTATATAAACTATTTTATTTTGCATTGAAGTAGAGAAATCAGCAATGCTTCTATGTTGCTTCCCTCCAATTGCATTTAAGTAATGACATGGTTAATACTGGAGAGTATCCAGTGAAGTCAGTACTTAAACAATTTTCACCTGTCTGAATAAATTTTAATCATTTTTTCATATACAGTTTCTGTATTGAAGATTTGCACTCAAATTATATATACACACACACACACACACACACATATATATTTAATGGACAACTAAACTTTATATTTCACTTGTGCTTATAATATAGACTCCCGCTACATTCAGACCCCTATCAGAAAAGCGGAAGCGCCCCCGCTCTGATTGGCTGTGTATGCGCTGACACTGTCAGCGAGCACCAGCTTCCAGACCGTAAGTATCTCATTTAGAATAAACTCGCGACCATCTTTGCTTCCTTCAAGGGTTAAAAACAAAGTTTTTAATAGTCCTTTAAGTTCAGTTAACTCCTGCAGGCCTGAGATGTAGGTATGATGGTGTTGATCAGTATATTTATTGTACTGTTCATTTTTTTCAGATACCTTGGTTTTTCTTTTTTATTAATTATTTGTGATAAGTGGGTTCGTGTTGCACTAGTTTTGCACAACATAATTGGGAAAACGTGTCCTCCTTTTAATCCTCTTTGTATTATATACAAAAGAAATACAAATTACATCTGAACAACCACATATCAGAAATGGAAAACTCACTCTGCTCTTTGACCCACTAAAAATCCCAGGCCCTTAAGGGGTTAATATAATGTATGTAGGTTTTCTGGTCAGTGACCATGATTTCAATTGTTACTGGATCTCTATGGTCTGGACATTTAATTTGCCGGTCAGAATGGAGTTGTGCTTTACAATGTGCCTCTGCAACCATCATTTGGGAAAATACAGGGTGTCTTACAGCAACTGCATGCCAAAGAGGTACCTTTTAACTTGCCATAGAGTAAAAACAATTCATATCAAAGCATTACTGATCTTGGAAGCAGAGACTTCCTGGTTTTGTGGTGGATAGCGAAGTCCTAAATGTACTAGTCTCTTACTTTCTACTGTTATCAATACAGGCAGGCCAGTAAAAAATTGGCAGCAGCCCAATGATAAGCCTATGGAGACAGTACCAAGGCCGGTATTTTTTTTGAAGAAAAGGTGACAACCCTACACATCGCACAAGCCTTTGCTTGTCCATTATTTGTAATGGCTGCATGTGCAATTTAAAATAAAAAAATAAAAAGTACTATTGTACATCAGAATTTTCAAATCTTAGATTGGGGGTGGAGCATGGAAATTTTATTTTGCTCCAGTATGAAAAAACTAAATCATATTTGAGCATACCAAAAAAAGACATACTTAATACAACTTCCTCTAGGAAATAATAATAAAACAAAATCCACTGCAATGGACATTTAGGTTCACTGATGACTGTGCATGAGTGTGCATGTCACTATTTTGTGTTTTTAAAGTCTGTAGTCACAGTGAAACCCTATAGAATAGACTTCTCAGAAAGACAAACCTTTTAACTGTTTCAGTCCTGGGACACGCCAGCTAGGATCTAATGTATAATGAAGTGCTGGAATCCTTCAAACTCATAGGGTTTCCATTAGCAGACTCTAGTATCACACTTTACTTGTAGAACTTTCATGAAGTTAAGGGCTTAAAAGGAGAATCAGTTTACAGCCTTTAGGGAATAGCGGGTGGATTGCATTACTTGCTCCTCGCTGCTTTCACTAATATATTGACATATTTAAATAAACAAATCCAAATCCAGTGCTTGTCTAGTTGAGTGCTCCGTAGAAATCATGAGAGAGGGATCTATACATGTGAATTACATCAACAGGGATGCAACCTGAATCCAAATGGGCTACTAAAAATTAAAAAGGTCAAATACCCTGAAATATATTGTAATGCTAGTCAGTATCTGTTTTGCAGACGTCCCATCATCCTCCTTGCTTCTCTGCGTATTGCCCACTTCCTTTATTGAAGTTTATCATGAGTGCTAGGTGAGTGATAAGTCATGCACACGTATGCAGTGAAGTGTGTAAACTGGCAGAAAGGCTGCGTTAACCTCTACTCAATTAAATACTTTAGATCTCATCACTTTTTGTGGCTTTCATCTTTCAGCCTAGAGATTATAAGTAAGCAAGTAGGTCTGTGGCCCCTTATGTGGCTACCGATATGTAAAAGAGTACGGCCTGCTGACAGGGGCACTTCCATGTAGCTTATTTTCTGTATATGTTACCCGTGTTTATTAGCAGTTTAATGCATACATTTTTACTTCAATACAAGATACAGTTCTTCTGTAGTTTAACATTGGAAATCATTTCTCAGAGGCCTCAACATTCATAGACATCCAATAAGGAGGACTTGGAGAGAGGCTGAAATTTTGCTGTAGCAACAGTAATAACATTGTTGCCAACGTCGGCCATGTATCCAGGGACACATATTTGTTCCACATGCTGCAGAAAGACCATGCAAAGTGCAGCCCGGCACTCTGTAGGATGCGTATACACACAGACACAATGCAATTAATTAATCAGGGTTGACATCTCATAGGATCTACCATGATTAATGAATTGGATTGTGTCTGTGTGTATATGCATCCTACAGAGTGCCGTGCTGCACTTTGCATGCTCTTTCTGCAGCATGTGGAATAAATATGTGTCCGTGGAAACATGGCCAATGTTGGCAACTATGTAATAACTATACTACCCTTTATTTGCAGTTTTTAGTAAAAGTGTTGAGCAAAAACAAAATGATCCAATCTTTTTTTTTTATTATTATTTTTTTTTTTACTTTACATGATGGAGCAGGTAGCTAAGAAAAACCATTGCTTTTAGATGTTGTAGGTGGAACTGCCCCTTTTAAGGCGGTGTTCATATATTTAATGATTATTGGGAAACTATTTTATGTTTTGGAGCAAGTGAAAAGGTGCTTCAGCAGAGGTCCATATAAACTGCTCCATAACATGATCTGTATTGCCAGGTGTAATTGATCTCTGGATCGTGTATTTGTCCAATGCCAGCTTAATAGATCTGTTAAGAAAGGAACAATTATATATACACAAAACTCAAACATGGAATCACACCTAAATTAGCACCTACTATAATGGGTGCTCCTGGACCAAGTAGGTATATACAATACACAGATCATCGCACTCACATTAAACAGTTTACAGACTCTTAAAGCTATAGTTTTTAATTAAGGCTGCTTAAAAACACCTTCCTGGTGACAAAATTGGAGATTTAATCACTTTATATGGCCATATTTTTCTTAACCCACCACTGCGGAAAAGTACTGCAATACTGGTGGGTCCTAACACTTAATAATTTTACTTGTGTGGAGTTTATTATCTTCATTTATATTACTTACCAGGGACCAAGACTAATATATATATATATATATATATATATATATATATATATATATATATATATAAATCACGCACACACTTGTACTGTTATTTGTTTTTGACGTGAGAACGCTATTGGTCTTTTTATGCAAAAAAAAAACCCCATCCCTCTGAACTTCCCCCATATATTCTCCTAACTCCACAAAGGTACTTTTTTTTTTCCTTCTGCTCCAGGCTTTCAGGTATGCCTGTGTCATGCAGTCAAAACACTGCGCTCTGTTTTGACAAAGCTTTCCTTCTGACATCTTGAGCTAAGCCATGCACCCTCAGCAGCTACACTAATTGCTTCTGGCCCCATAGGGCACTTTTGACAGCTCCAGTTGTTAGTTTTTAGGGTGCTCAGCAGACAATGTCACTGCTGGTAGGTGGCAACAAACAGCAGCTCCTGTTTCACGTTTAACACGAGAGCAAATGTTAAAAAGCTGCATTTAAAATGGTTTACCAGGTGTAAAGTGGCTACCATCAGTTGCCACTTCAAATTAATTTTTACTGGTCTTTAAAGGAATATTATTCAGTGTGGCTGTGAAAGGAAAGAATATTTACAAATAAGAACCTAAATAAAAATGTTAATGTATTTAATCGCTTTTAAATGTTTGTTTCATACAGCATTACTACAGGTGAATTATATATATTATATATAATATATATATATATATATAATATATATATATATATGAAAATTAAGATATGGCAACACGTAACTACATTTTTCTTTAGAAAGACATGAAAGGAAAATGTTAGAAATTTAGATTTCCTTGCTTGTGTGCTGTACATTTCTGATGTGGAGGTCTTTAAACATTTTACAATAAAACATCTACAACAAAGAAATGCTGTAGAACTTTAACAGAACAATCTGAAAAATTATTTTGATCAATTCTGTCACTTAAAAAGTGTTAGTTTATTGACAGTCTTTCATAAATTATTGCACCATCAGTAAAGGAATTGTTATGGTTTAAGTAGATATAATGCCACAAGATGAGGTTATAAATAGGGGACAAAGCAAACATCTTTAAAGTTCATAAAGGTGTTAAACTTTATTTTACTTGATAGAACTCTGTACATTCCCAGGAAAATATGTATAGTTTGCTAGCAGCAGTTATTACTTATATACTGAGAGGAAGGAAGTGATGTTCAGATTAGAAAATGTGTATAGATTCCTTTAAATCATTTATTTATAATTCCCCATCACATTCTGCTGCTCTGTGCAACTTCAATCTGAAGAAATCCATTGACTTTGTATGATAAAATACTAAAGATTTATGTGAATGGTCAGGAAGCGGCTCTAATGAGATTAGATTGAGTACAATAGGAAGTGGAGAAAGTAACTCTGACCTTATCTAAGCTGAATCCCTAATAATATAAATTGAAGTTGGAGAGTACTTTTTGCTCCCAAGCTCTCTGTGACTTTCCCCTGAATTGAGCATCTTGGGAGATAACTGTGCATTTGGGTTTACCTTGCCCAGGTACTAAGGCACCATGCCAAGTTTAGGCCCTGACAACCTACTACTCAGAATGGAGGATTTATAAAGAGCTCACACAGAAATAGCTTCTACTAGTGATAGAATCTCAGTTTGCTCTAGTAGTACACCAACTCCCGACAAAAAAAATCTGAGTTTGCCCTACCTGCCCTCATCCCAAATGTCTGGGTTGCTCTGTAGAAGTTTGCTCCAGTGTGACTCATTTAAAAACAATGGCACCGAAGTACGCCTAACCTTGCATTGAACATCTCTACCATCCTGTGGGTAGCAGAGTCACAATTTCAGGCACAAACATTGTTGTAATGAATTAAACTGGTGCAATCTCTGTTATAAATATGATCAGTGCAATTACACCTTTTTTTTTTTAACTGTCCCTCCATTATAAAAAAAAATAAAAATCTATTGCCCATGGCGATTGGAGGGGATACATCAGCTAACAATACTCTAAATTATTTGTGGTAACAAGTTTTAGTCAAAAAGCTGGCTTAATAATTCTTTACACATCATTCAATACATGGACAAACTTACAAGAAATATTTGTAAAAAACTTAATGTGGCACCGTGGTAGACTTTCAGAATAGTCCATTTTGACCCATTAGTTGTCTTTTTTTATTTTTAACATTTTTCCTCTCAGAGGTCCTTGTTCTTCTGTAATATAAATTTTTTTTAAATGAAACCCCAGGCCAAAACTACCTTCTGCAACCCCATAACCAATGATAGGCTTAGAAATAACCCCAAACAAAAGACATCTCGCTGTGCCAAGATAACATTTATTTCATTCATGCTGTTATTATTTGGTTTTGTTGCATATGTACATTATAAGATACTACTATGTATTACACTATTTCACACAATTATTTACCAAATTAAACTGACCAAGTGTATTTTGCTTAAAACAAGGAATGTTGCATTAAAAGAAAATGGTTAACTGCCAGTGTGTTTGTGTAACATATAATGTAACAATGTGTATGGATACTTAAAATTTAAAGAAATATCAGCGTATTTTCCTGAAAGGTACAAATATATTGTAAACAACAGTTTTTTTGTTGCTATCTTCTCTTATACACCATAGAAATTACATAACCTCTGGCAATGGCATTGAAAGGGTTTCTGAACAGCCCTTAAATAAACCGCAAGTGTAAACTTACACATCAGAGGAGTATTGTTATCCTGTGTTAATGTAAAGTGGGATATAATTCCTTCAAGTTGTAAACTGATGTCTCCTTTAACTGCTCTAAAAATGATTTTAGTTGAATGGAGCTGTTGGTAAACTAGTGCTATGTGTCATTATTTAAATATCCCCACATTACCCCTTCTCTTGTGTGTCATAAACTATAAAGTAAAAACAATAGAGGAACTTGATCCTAGCGAAAGTGACTGCAAGCGAGAACAGGAGCAGCAGCAGATCTCTGGGAATGAAGTGGGAAGAGGGGTTTCTGTGTGTGTCTTGAAGTGATGGACACAGACCCCTGATACTCCCATAGGATGAACTGAATTTAACACCGGAGCTGGGGCTCATTAACTGGCTCCAGGTTTCCTAAAAGCTCCTTCCTTTTCCTTTTCTCCTCGGGGCATTGGGGCAGAAGGATCCCTACCGGTTCATTGAGGGCATCCCCACAAGCAGCCAGAGCAACGTGGGAAATGACACCTATTGATGGAACGGCCAAATTAGCATTATTTCTAGATTTGCTGCGTGGTCTCCTATTTAAAATGTAGGCTAAACACAGCTGGTACATAAGATTGCTAGAATGCATGTTAGAATCATGTGGATGGAACGAGACTGAAACTGTATCTTGTTACAACCTCACTGCATGAGACAGCAAAAAAAAAAAAAAAGGATTTCCAATAGGGAAAGCGTTTGTATGGATGGGTTTATTAGAACTATTATTGGGTGCTGTGTGAATTTTTATGAATATTTGATATCAGTGTGAGTGCCACTGAAACACATGCAAAACTTATCTGTAATCCGGATCACAGCACCACCTCCTGGCGACTGCCTGAATTGCCAGTTGCCGTTCCACTACTAAAACTAGAGCAATCTCTGATCTCCTCCCATAGCCTGTTTTACAAAATCCATGTCTCTTATTACAAGATCCCGGTTTACCCATGGCCTTTTAGTAATACCAAAAACCGAATTTGTTTAGCCACCAGCATTTCCTTCTTTTCAGCATTTTTGACAAAAGAGGGAGAGAGATACTGTATCAGGATCTGTGATCAGACCTATGGACTCAAGCAATCAGTTTCCCAGATTACTTGTATTTAATACACAATGCATCATAAAACAAATCCCTCATCCTGACAGGAAGAAAATAGAACAGCTCATAACTACAGCCTGTCCAATTTATGGCTAAATAAATAAATAAATTAAAGAAGAAAAAAAAATTCTCCCAACAATGGACCAGTCGAGGGTGGGCAGGAAACCAATGACCAGCAAACCGGGACCTTTTTAAGGTTCTCAAGCACCCAAGTCTATGGGAATCTCTGTCCAGTTTTAAGGTTATTTACAAAGGATTTTTCCTGTCCTACCTACTATTGCTGTGTGATTTTGCAGAAACAATAGCCATTATCTAACACAGCAGTTCAATGTCACAGATAAGTCTGGTGAGACATATTAATCACCATCTCATGTCATGAATGCTAGCCCCCTCCTCTTAAATAAATAGGACCTTACCATGTCACATACAGATTTGCACTTCTGAAGATTTTTTTCCTCTAATATATTTTTTTTAAATTTCTTTTAAGTTCAAAAGTAAGGGTTGGCCAAGACAAATATATTTTCTAAGAAATAATTAAGCGTTACATTTTTTTTTTATCATCTGATCTTCCTAATTCAGAGGTGACGCTAATCACAAAGGAAAGCAATATTTATTTCTGTAATAAATCATACATTATATCTTTATTTCATATTTCGTTTCCTGTTTCTTCGATTTAAAATCATAACAAATAATTGTAGGTCTGTTGCTTCCTGAAGAAAAATATATTTGGCATGAAAGTGATGAAAAAATAAATAAAAAATAACTAGCTTGATTTCTTCTGTTTTGAGTATATATTTCGTGGTTGGGTTATTTTGAAACGACCTGGCTTGAAATTCAGTGAACTTTACTAAAATCGTAACGATGATACAAGTTTGTTCAGGTTATAAAATGTTTTTTAAAAATGGCTTTTATTCCAAAGTAACATTTTGTCAGATTATCTGTATTTTACAATTGTTGATGGCAAACCTTTGGCACTTCACTTTTAGAGGTATATTACCCGTCGATATGATGATCATAACAAGTGCCTATTAATAAAGGAAATGTGCTGGATTTCACAGAAATAAATCTAAAGATATATTTTTGTGACCGTTTTATAAGACCCTTTTTGCATATAATAGTCCACAGCGATGTACAGAGTTATTCAAGCTGTACACAAGTGCAGACTTCATCAATTGCAAGGTTTCCCTGAAAGAGAGAAATCCACCCACCTAAGATCTCCCTATTGGTTGCTGATTACATGGATGCAATCCACATGTTTAAGGGGATGGTTGCATCTATAATCAGTCTGTCCTATAGGACTCTCTAGCGACCTTTTTGTGACCTCTCCTGCCAAAGGAGGCTGCTGTCACTTTAAAAATGTCCTGAGAGAGGAGCCAGTGTCTGTACAGAGAGATAGCTCCTAACCCCTTCTCCTCCTCTTTCTGGATGGCCGCTCTGATCCTGTTTAAAGAGACACTTCATGACATAAAGACCTTCACAGTTTAGATTGAAGACTTGGGAAGGGGATGGTCCCGGGAGGATGCGAGACTGAGAAAGCAAGGAATAGAGAGTGGGGCAGCTCTGCAATAAACAGGACAGAGCAGGGATCTGCTGTGTGATATCCCATCCAGGGACTGCTGAGCTCAGGACAAACACGGGGTCTGCAACCTGTCATCCCGCCACAGGACATACTGTAGGACCTCTTCGTGTGGTACTCCAGGACAGATCTTCAGCCTGGCATCCCACCACAAGCAGACTGAGCATTGATCGCCTGGCATCCCACCACATTGCAGACTAGGGTGCTGGAGTCCGGCATATTCCACAACGGGACAGGAGGAGAAACTAGTCTGCATCCCGCACAAGCCTAGGCTAACACTACCAAGCCAGACTACTCTGTCCAAGCCTGGCACAGTGGGGGTTCTTCCCACCAGGGCAGTGCTGGATTGCCTGGCTGTCTGATAAGAAAGTGTCAGAAGAGGGAGGTGTCCACTGGACGGACACGAGCCGTGGATCTCTTTGCAGACACTTTCCGTTTCTTTAGATAAACACTATACATTGCTCTGTGTGATCTGCGGGATCTGCATTTAATAACACTCAGCACGGTGATCTGCATGTGAGTCTAGCCTGAGGGACACAAGCACTGGGTCTGTAAGACCCTCTTCTGCAAGCGGAAATCTGTGGACTTTTTCATTGATCTGGGTTGCACTTCATCTCAGGTAAGTAGGCACTCAGGAAGGCATCCACTTGGTAGTGTGTGATTGGGACAGTGGCTTTGGGTGAGATGTGTGAGCTTAGCTCTGGGCTGTCCCGTGAACTTGTGGTTACAGTTGGACTTTCCCTGTCCCTTGCAGACTGTAGAAGTATCGCCCCCTCCCTCCTGCACACTGCAGTTGTGTGTTTGCGTTAGGTTTTAGGGCTTGACTGTGGGTGTCTGTCATAGCTGTCTGGGTGAGAGGATGGAGTGAGTCAACTACCATTGTTTGTCTGTCCTTATTGTTGTGTCTGGGACTAGTGGTTGTCAGGACCCCTAGATAGCTAACCTCTGGCCCTCCAGTTGTTGTAGGCTGTTTCTCATGATGCTCAGCCAGGTATGGACAAGGAATAATATTGTCAAACTGATCATCGTAGCAAATGTAACTCACTCTAGCTGCAGTGCCAGAAGTTACCCATGACTGGTGTAAATGCCCATCTGCCTTTATCTGATGACACTGGGTAAATACAAGCTGTTTGCAGGACACATTTTCACAACACAAATTACCAGTCAAACCACTTTCTGAACTTTGCTAAGTCTCCCTTTCAGCCAGGGAATGAATCCAAATCTCAGAATTCGTTTGAATAGATAACCTGATAGTCCACAGGAGACAATCTTACACCAGGAAGATCAGGTGGACTGAGATAAATACCTCCTTGTGCCAGGAGGAGAAAATACTGGTGGCATCTAGATTGATCATAGGAAAAGCTGTAAGGTGGGGGCACAGCACAAACTAGACTTAACTTGATCTCTCCACAATATTAGTTTAAAAAACTGCGTGTTTTGTATAAAGAGTAAAGTTTTGGTGCAAAGTTTTAAAAGTGGTGCAGTCACCATGGAGACCAATCGAATATTCTTGCAGAGTAATCCACTTTTAGAACTTTCCTCCACAAATCCCCATTCTGTTTAAAACCTGAAATCTTTTAAAATGATACAAGATAATGAAATGCGGTATATACAGCTATTTAACAATATATCGCTAGATGTTAGCGGTAATTGTTACTTTTCAGCTGGGAGCCACATAAGTGTTCTAAATTTAAAGGAGACCCTTATGTCGTTTCGTTGAGGGTGATGTCCCCCAGAGGCAGTCTAGATTTGAATAGTTAAATGGTTAATCAACATTAATACGGAGAAATCCATTCAGCGCTGTCATTGAAGGAAATAGATACGTTTCATTTGTTTGAATAATATTGCACAGCGAACTGTTATTTAAACGGAATGATAGAGATTAACATTTAAAAAAAAAAAAAATTTGTGTGTGTGCAAATTGAACTTTCCATGCAATATATATATATTTGTTCAAAATAATGCTATTATTATTATTATTACAAATGCAATACAAATTAAATTGACCAACGCCTTTAAATACCAGATTTATATTGAAATAGCTTTAAAAGCATAAAAAAGCTCTTTTTTAAACGCAAAAAGCCCTAAAATACAATCTTGAAGGGGGTTTTAGACAAAAAAATCTTTAAGTCGGGAGTTCGAATTTTAGTTGTTTGAGATCAGGAAATACGGTTATATATTTTCAAAATGTATTACATTTTGTTTATAAGACTTCTATTATTATATTCTTGTATTTTATAGTTCTGTTCCGAAACACCAGGTATATATATATTTGGCTTTCTGCACGTTTTATTATTTGGCTAGACATAAATAAAACGAATCCCTCTGCTGGGGTGCGGATTTGCTGTGGGTAAGTTCCCTTTAAACTTTTCAAAAGTTCAACTCCAGCCTAAAAACTCAAATTTGGGGCTTTAAATGCGGCCCCTTTTAACCCTAAAATAGATCGCTCTTTGTTTAGAGGGAGATTTACTCAGAGAGCTTATTATGGGGGGTTTTCTGTGGTCTCAAAGTGCAGTGAGTTGAGAGATTTATCCTCTGTTCAGTCCGGGTTTGTCCCATTGAACTTGTTATATAGTTAATGAGCTACAACTGCTGTGGGTGATTATGTGCATTGTGTTGGATTGTAACACACACATTATGTGCAGATAGGAGTATAACACAAACAGCATATAGGTGTGTAAAATAACCCAGATTCTGCACACACAGTGATGGATTGGACATGTTTGTGCTTCTAACACATGTGCATTTTATGTCACAAACTTATTTGTAGTGAAATCCGAGTATAGCTTAAATATGTACAATAAATGTGTATAAAAAAAAAAAAGCATGTGTCCTGCCTAGATTTCCCAATCGCCAATCAAACTGATTACTGCAATGCGGATATCAATGTAATAATGTTTGTGTGAATTGCAATAGTAAGAAAAAAATACATCTTTTATTGGTAAATTCAGCCAAAGACCGTTTTAACCCATTGACTGGCTTCAAATGCTGTGCCACCAAAGGGTTAATTGCAGTATGTCAGACTAGAGAGTGTATCTCCTTACTGACAGCAGGTTACAATGTGATAATAAAAATAATCTTGTAGGTCTTGAAATGTATCAATTTTTAGCCCCTCGCTGGATCCCCCTTGTTTTACATTCCTATACACACAATAAAGTCCTGCAAGATGCAGATGTCTGTAAATGGGGGATCTGGTGCTGCTCAGGAATAAATACCCCACTCTGTTCTCCTACCTTGCAATGGAAGCCATCCACAAGTGAATTAAAACGTGAGATTATTGGCAGGAAGGACCTACATGTATATGAATGAGATGGGGTGAATTGTGTGCACAATTAATCCATATGTGTTTTTTTTTTTTGTTTTGTAGGTTTTGGATGAGCACTGTAATGTGAAATTCTGCATCGATGCCAGTCAGCCAGATGTGGGCAACTGGTTAAAATTTATCAAGTTTGCTGGGATCTACGAAGAGCACAATTTGGTTGCAAGTCAGCTAAATGAGCAGGTATGTAGTGACATTTCTCTTCTGTGCTAGTGGGCAATGCGATCTGTTACTTATGTGATGGATACTGTCTTTGCCCCATCTACCAGCAGCTGTTCCTGCACAATACTTGATAAATACATTTTCGATTGAGTAAAAGATGAAACTATAGAAGAGACCTTTTTAAAAGCTAAAAAAAAATACATAATTTTAATGTCAATTTCCAATGTAATTACCTATATTATTTCATAGTAACTAATAAAATATGTAGGTTAGAAGTGGAACTATAAAATATCTAACTGAATAAAATATATTATTTCAGAAAACCTGCTTCCTTTTATTAGTCAGAAACAGAAAAACCTGTAGTGTATTTGATAGATTTTTTTTAATGACATTTAAGCATGATGACCATTAGAGTTTGCATTGTGATTTATAGATATTAGAATCCATATTTAGTATCATGTTGGTACAAGCAATTTAGACAAATATTTAAACCATATAACGTTTGAATTTAGAACTATGTTTTATATAAACAGTTACATTTCTATTTTATTTATTTCAGAAGGAAAATAATAGTGGTTAAATATAATATTCATCTAACAAAAAAAAACAGATAAAAATAATGTGCAAACAAATGCTGGATGCTCCATTTTCTGTACAATGCTGTGATTTTGGAAGTTAATTAAATAGTTCTCAGTGAGTTGAAACCAGACATCATGATTAATGTATAACATTTTTAACCATTTTAGGTATAACACAAAAATACATTGTTGCTTTAGTCAGATGTAATTCCCAGAGTTTTGTATTCATGGTTTGTAAAGATACTTGCAACATTGTTCTGTTGATCTTCTGCATATGATCCTGGTGTTAGCAAATCATTCATATTGGCTGCCTGCTCTGTAGATTGGTATGAGTTCCAGACTGTTTGTATGATTTGTTTTGTGCTAATAGGCCCTGCTCTGGTATTCTCTAGGAAAGGAGAGGTTAAGGCAGCCTGGCCCTGGTACTGTTCAGTTCTGAGAAAGGTCCTCTTAGGGGCAGGATGAAAAGCCTTTCTTAAGAGTTTCTCCAGGTCTGTTTTATTCTCATTTCCATGAAGCCTTAGATCTGCCAACTGTTTAACAGGCAGTACACTCTATTGTGCAAGAGATTACCCACTACCAGGGCAGACACTTGATCAGCAGTAGTCCTTAACCACTAATTACCTCACCTGTGCAAATCTCAAGCAAACATTGCACTCCAGCTGAAACAGAATAAGCACATTGCAAACACACTGATTCTCAGCCAGGCTAGGATTGTTCCATGGACTACTGTACTCTCCTAGATACAGATTCTACAGCAAAAATACAGACTAAAAAAAAAACAAGACCTTAAATTAGCTTGTCAGACCCAATATATAATATTGCTTAACCTTTACATTAACCATTTGTTACAACACTAATATAGTGTTACATGTACAACACCTGCATGTCCTTTTATATTCTAGATTCTGTTAAAGCAGGGATATCCATTTTTGAATTAGGTTGTTAGTTTTTGGGAAGAATTTCTAAGGGTTAAATAGTCATGGAGATATTTTTATAAATTTGCATGGAAAAATACAATTTTAATATATTTAATATAGAAAAGTATATGTGCTAAATACAGATGCACAATGTAACACATTGTTTATGTCTTGATATTCATGCTTTTCATGGACGGTTTATAGTTAATATATTTTCATATTCCTGAGATGACTGCCTTACATCAGTTACTGAGTTAATAGTTATTTTGTGAATTTCATCCCCCCCCCCCTGTATTGTTCATCTAAAGTGTCAGAGAAATCTGAACTTTACAGTTCTGTAATAGCTGAAGGCTCTCAATTAGCCAGTCTGCAATTTGACTTCAATTAGGGTTCAGATTCTCTTGTAAATTTTGCCCACAATCTGATTAAACTCCACATCCTGTGTCAGTGTTAAAGGGACCTATCAACCTAGACATTACTTATACAGTGAATGTAAAGGATGAAAATCTGTGGAAAAATAGTCTATTTATTGTGCTATACAAATTGCAGCAATTGTATAATTTTTTTTGTGTGTCTGATGTGTCTCCTTCTTATGACATCACTCTGTGGCTTGATATGCAAATTACATATTTCCCATTGAAAAGAGGTTCATTTGCATATCAAGCAACATGTGATGTCACAGACATGAGACACCACAGACATGCATAAACCTATTTTTCTCATAATGTATGAATTTGTGTGCAATTCTGTTTACACAATGCAGAAATATTTTTCATAACTGTTTACTCTCTACATTCTCAGCATAAACAATGGTGAGCCCGTTTAATGATTTCTTCTTAATTATAGATTTTTGAAGCCACTTTCCAGTCACGTGATTCTTAGCCAGATCAAGTTGTATCACAGCTAATGGGTGGATTCATGTAATTTAACTGTACCTAAGCCTGTTTCTTCAGAAAATTGTTTCTGATGAGAAAAAAATAAAAGTTGCTCCTTTTAAGTAAATAAAATGTAATATTGGTCAGTGTTAACAGAAGTATGCTTTCCACTTATGTTAAATATATTAAATTATATCTTTTAAGTCCAACTGTGGCCCTCCTACTGCCAGTGAACTACAAATCCCATAATCCCAAAAAGCCTTTTGACTTTGTAGAGAATCATGGTAGTTGTAGTTCGGGAGACAGCTGGAGATCCACAGTGGGATGCCTAAGTTTTAATCTTTTAGTTGAAATAGTTAAAAACAAATTTAGTTTTGATGAGACAAACAGCAAGATATTTGTATTTAGTATGCAGACAACTAAAACTATCCCATTATGACTGTCCCAAGCAACTCCATGCGCCCACAAATCTTATCTAATCACAAGAAAATCATGATTAAAATAATTTACAAGTGTAATTTGATCACAGAACAGGTTTTCTACATTCTTCGCTTAAACTGTGCTGCTGTGGGGGAGACTATCCCTTTCTTTTTTAACGTGTGTAATGTCAAATACTTTAACTCCTTCTTTGCTGCAGTATTGTGTAAGTGATTGCTTTGTTGCTCATGTCACTTGCTAAGCCCTTTATATTCAAAGATCCAGGAATTATTTACGAGCATGGCTATGCATCTTCCCGACCACTTTAGCTTCAAGAAAGTCCCTTTGCTAAATTTAATTAATGGATTGGGAGAAAATAAATATACAAACTCTTGTAAATCACTCCTTTATTACATACTCTCAAGGCATGTTCCCCAGAGAAACACCTAAGGGATCTTATATCTTGAGGTATTGTTCAACATTTTCATTTGTAAATAGGATTAAAGTTTGTGAAAGATTGCCTTGCATTCATTGTCACAATTATCACACACATATTTTGTGTGTACTTTTGTTGTTGTTGAACTTCACCTTTTCTTTGAGATGAGTCAATTTTAAAAATGTGTATTTGAATTTGTGTTGTGCTCATGTAATCTATATTTTTCTATATGCTCCTTCCATTATACATGTGGTGACCACATTGCACTTTAAATTATGCATCGTCCAAGTTGGCATTAAATGTCATGAATCCCTGTAGCATGCATTTTCCATAACTGAAGTAGAGGCAATGCGGTCATCGTAGGGTACAGGAGAATTTAATCTATTTTTTTTTTTTATTGTTTTGTAACTTTCATGTGTTCACCTTATTTTTGTAACATATGCTTCTTTTAATTATTTAATATTTTCTAATACCATCACCAAATTATAGAAAAAACAGTATGCATGTCATAAATCAAAATGTAGATAGGGGATAAATAAACTGTCAATATTGCACAGCATGAACTGAACAGAAATAGTGAGAATAATTTCTGCATTCTCCTGAGATACAAGTTGTTTTTTTTTGTTATTTTAATTGATTGCCTTCTGTAATCAATCAGGTCTACTCTAGATAAGAGAAATTATCTTCCAGAATACCTCTCCATAAAAAAGTAGAAAAGAGCAGAAATCACGGTATCCATTAAATTACCTTAAAGCGGTGTCATGCTCAATCCTCGAGGGCACAGTCCTGCCAGAATTTTGGGATTTCTCTATTTACAATATAATCAACTAATTAACATTGTAGATCACTGAGCAATGTGGTAAGTGTCATCCAGAAAACCTGGTGTGTTTGCAGCCCTAGAGGAATGGAGCTAGACACCTCTCCCCTGCATTAAATAGGTGTGTTAAAAAAAAAAAAAAAAATGCAGTGTTCTGCCAAAAGTTTAATCTTAAAACATATATTAAAATAACCCACTGTTAAACTAGAGGCCCTTGATTTAGTGTTAGAGTAACGTCGTTATTCAGAGGCTAGTGAAACTTTTGATCTAAAAAGTCTGCATGCCGAAAAATGCATGATAGTAAATCTTGCACACGGGAAAATAAAGACACTCCTGCGTATTAACTCCTGCTAGAGTGGAACACTGAGAGCTGTAGGGAATAAGTAATATTCTTAAAGACCACGATCGAACAGTCAAGTCCGCTTGTGCCGCTACAACTCTAATTCAAGATTTTCATATGCCCTATAAAACATTTCATAATGCATTGGAATGTGGCTCTGTCTAACCCTAGCGCTGAAAGTACCTGAAAATACCTGCTATTTATTTATTTATTTAAAGGGTTTTTCATACTGTAGACAGTGTGTTCATGCCTTATCTGCAATCTACTTCATTGCAAAAGAACAAAATCACAGGGGATAAAGCCATTTCATATAATGTAGCAAAGGATGACTGTTGCTAACGATCGTCCGTTTCATAAGATTGTCTTGTTAGGGTGAGAAAAAAAATAAATTAAACTTATCGGCACATATTTGTATAGGTCCCAAGACACAAACAATCTTGCTGTGATGAATAAAGGGTGCACGTTTAATTCCAGGAGGTGTTTTGTCTCCTAGTGCGACACTGCCTTGGACAGTTTTCTTATTGAGGCTGCTTTTCTCTGCACTTTTCCCCCCAGCCTATTTTCTGCTCCATAAATAAAGCTGTATTGTACGGGAAGCATGCTATACTTTTTCACCCAAGCATGTACAAAATCAACAATTTGCTTCAAAGAAATCTACTGGCAAAAGTCTGAAAATTTGTTGGGGCAACATTCAAAGGAGCCTTTTCCTTTATTAGTCCAATTATTACAACTTCCTGGATAGGCCAAGGGTCATTCATAATTCACACTTCTGTCATTTTTAGAGATGCCAAATGGAGTCTATTAATCCTAAATGAAATGACCTGTGCGTTACCAGACATTGAAGATTTAACACCGCGAACCTCCAGGGTTTGCTTCACCTACTCCAGAGAGCATCACCAAGCACTTCTGGAGTGTAGGATAATTAACGATATCCCGGGTCACCAACGTGCATGTATGGAATTAAACCAGATAGGTCAAAGTTAAAATTATTCAGACAGTAAATTTGCAATGGTGTATTTTGGAAAGCAATCAAAATAAGAAATGTGGAGACTGTAGTTTGATGAAGGCACCCCGTGACAGACATGGCTGCAGAATTTCCTACTGGCAGTGAAAAGGTTATTTTACCAACATTGAATAATAAATAAAGTCTTGTGTAACAGGGCAGTCACTGGCTGTATAAAATGTATTTATGTGAACATAATTTATGATGCATGAAGTTCAGCACTCCTGTTCTGCTGCCGTTAAATACTTTTGCTCTTGTGTTTCTGGCCTTCTGGTTGGGCCTATTTGGAAGAACTGCTAATTTATGTCTTAGAAGTGAGGGTTCTTCCCTTTTTTTTTTATTTTT
>CM069861.1:150788363-151050863 GCA_036172795.1 Pelodytes ibericus
TTTCTTTGCATAATCTACAAGTTAGTTTTAAAGCTATAAATAAAAGGTTGAATTAAAAAAAAAAAGTAACTAATTTTCCCAATGATATTCCACGCAACCAACACACGTATCCCAACTAATAAGACCAATAATAATAATAAAAGCCAAGGACCCCAGAAAAATGTATATTTTACAATAATATAATTCATATATATTTTTTTTTAAACTTTAACATTACAAAATATAATGAGTGCCATAAAGTATTAAGGACACTGATCACAGTAATAAACTGTGATCAGCAAAGAATGGGAAGGTTTAACTTTATTTATCTTAAATTAACAAATTGTTTTTGTGTTTTTAAAAACTTTTTTTTTTGCTGGTTTTGCACTCTCTGTACTTCACAATTAGTATGTATGTATGTAGGGTTGCCACCTTTTCTTCAAAAAGATTCCGGCCTTGCTATTGCCTCCATAACATTGGCCTTAAACCATTTTTTTAACCGGCCTGCTGGTAAAATACTGGCTTAGTGGCAACCCTATATGTATCTCGGGGGGCATGGAGGCAAGGTCAACGATTAAAAACATATTTTGCATTTGGTTTGCATGTGGTCACATGAGTGGAAAACTGCCGATTAGGTCCAGGAACGCTACCTCGGTCCTTATCGTAAGGACATGACGGGGATATTAAAAAGTAGACATTCAAGATGTTCTGTAGAATTCTGTATCTTATAATCAACATTGCATCAGTCCCTGGGAGATCTACACTAAATTTATATAAGTGGTGGGCATCTATACCCATTGGGGCAATCATATTAATTTCCTATAATAATCTACAGTATGCACTGCAGTGTCTGTGTGTAATGAAAGTCTTTACCTTCCATTCTTTCCTATAGCCTGGACAAACACTTACTTTCTCACACAGAAGAGAGAGAGTACAAATGTGATCAGTGCCCCAAAGCCTTTAACTGGAAGTCCAACCTTATAAGGCACCAAATGTCCCATGATACTGGAAAGCACTATGAATGTGAAAACTGCTCCAAGGTAATGTGACTTTGTGTTTAGTCATTTCCAGCCCTGTAGTAACCTCCTCACTCCGTGACCTACAAAGTGCAACGATATTCCTAAATAACTGAAGAGGAGGACCAGAATTCCCAGTCTTCTTTTTGTCTCATGTATCCATATGAATTTGATAACATAAACTTTTAAACGGTTTATTACTGATGGAGTAATAATTGTTTGTCTTGATGAATACAAGTACACATCATAATGAAAGCAATCAAAGTGACACAGAAAAATATAATTACATTTTGTGCCACTTATTGTTTGTTTAATTACTTTTAATAAAAATCTGCAATCAAAATTGGACAAGTTCCAGGACTTCTGTCTGTAGTATGTTACGGCAATTGGCCAGTTTTAAAAACATTAAATACTATGGAAAGATTGAAAAATTATGCTATTCCCAAGATATACTAAGTACGGACTAATTAACATTCCACACCTCTAAGCATGTTCTGTGCATTTTAGTTGTATTTGGTGATTTATTTTTGCAGAATAATTTGCAAATGTTTCTTTAATCTCCATAACCAGTTCAAAACATATATAACAAGGTATGTGCTGCTTTTAAATAAATACTAACTAATTTGTACTAAATTCCTAGCAGGTTTTCACTGATCCCAGCAACCTCCAAAGGCACATTCGGTCCCAGCATGTTGGCGCTCGAGCCCACGCATGTTCCGAGTGTGGCAAAACGTTTGCTACATCATCAGGTCTTAAGCAACATAAGCACATTCACAGCAGTGTCAAGCCTTTTGTATGTAAGTAATTTACGTTCATGGTATATTTCCTTTGTGATCTCTTATGTGTCACTAGTTTTTTTTTTATTTTGCTGTTATTGCACTCTCTAGAATAAATAACAAACAGGAAGTAAAGGATGGAATTCTTCAAGGGAACATCCTGTAGGATCTGCCTTCAGAGCTTGACAAAATAGACTACTAAAAAAGTGATTTCATTCCTGAGATAATTGTAGGGGGAAGTACTGGCTGCCAAACGCAACATCCAGTAATGCAGTGTATTGCTTTACTGATAAACACTTTGGACGGAATGTCATGTATCTTGCTTTTGAAGCTATAGCAGTCATAATATATTATGACTGGGGTGACATGCCCTGAGAGTCCAGACTACCTTCAGCAGTTTTTGGTGCAGGCTGTTAAAGCTACAGTTCACCAAAAGAGGTAACACAGGCAACGCACAGGTATGCCTTATTGGCAGGCGTCGCCACCAACATTGCTCATGGTAGACATAGTTATATCGACCATCAAAAACGTTGTCATGGAAACCGATCTCTTTGTACGGACGCTTTGCTTATCCCTGCTTTTGAAAAAGAGTAGGATACATATGAAATGCCAGCCTTAGTGTTTTTAATATAAATCTTTGTAATCAATTAATATATTGTCACAAAATGTAGTGTCAGAAATAAACCTTCTGTATGTTGAACTCTGTGGAAGGTACATTCCAGAAGCAGCCACAACATGACCGAGATGTCTCGAGCAATCCTCGATGGACAGAAGGCTATCAGTTTTATTTAGATAATTCATTAGTAATTACCAAATTAACTACGTATCGCTGAGTGGCTGGAAAACCCTCAAGGACTGTATTTGGACGTTCTTGTTGTAAAGGATTAATGTAATCATTGTAATCCATGATTAACATTGTAATTTGTTTCTTTCTACACAGGATAGAGAATATAGCAATGTATAAATCAAATCTGAGCACACACAAACAGATAGCAGTGAGAATCCTACTTCTTAGCTCTAGTTAGGGATATGATCTGGGTATGTGGTATGTTAAACTACTGAAGGCTAGTATTAAAACCGATGTCTCATTACTGTCAGGGAATCTTTTTACAGATCATTTTTAATAATTTATTGGAGTAGGAACCTGATAGCCAAATGATGCTAATCAGTGGCATGTAATTACAATTTTTTTGTATTTAAAAAGACCTTGTGTCAAGGTATTACTATCTTTTTTTCCAGTAATAGGCCACACACAGTGTGTAGCATACTAGTCTGTTTATGGCAACTGTCTCTTGTTACATTATTCTGCTCAGACTTGAGTGAAAGCTCACCAACACAAAGGTAATTACTCATTGCCTTCACAAAATCTTCAGCTCCCCCAAATAGAAACCACATGCTATAATTGGTCCAGTATAGTTGGCCTACACTGCTTAATGTGTTTAATAAGCAGAAAATATGCAATCCTTGACTGCTATCTTATTCCAGACTTCCCAGAAATGACAAATGGATTACAATGAATGTTAAGAGACTAACACACCCAGGGGCCTGTGGCTTTTGTTTCTGGTGATTGTTTTGAGTGAGTGATGAAACATGTTACAGGAAGAGTCCCCAGTGATGTCTATCCATCACTACCATAAACATCAGGTGCCAGCTGAATAAATGGTTGTCTTGCACTGTTGCAAGGTATGGAATTTATTAGTTAAAAGCTGGACAACTTGATCGCTTATGCTGATTTTTGGACTACAATTCTTATGATGCTCTGCCATATTCCAGGTATTACTATACTTGGGGCACTGTAATAGCTTAACTCTAAAATGCAATATTTCAATTTTAAGGTCATTTGGCAAACTTGGGATCTGGTCTGATAATGCCTTCAGTCCCTCAGTTGATCTTTTTCCTACTAGTATGTCATAGATGAAATCCTTTGTTTTTAACCATTCTATGTATCTTTTCTGAAATGAATCCCATATAGCCCTTGACTTCTCCATTTATTTTTCATTGCTTCCCTAAACAGTCTAACAGTGTGCTCACGATCTGTCCCAATTTGGGACCTTGTTCTGCAGTTACATTTTTACTCTAATCACACATAAATAGAGGGCTGCTATGCTGTGTGACAGACCTACTGTCCATATGCTGTAGCATGTCATGCCCCCTTATGTCCACAAGCAAAGATAGGATCTTAAAAAAAAAAATGTGGTTACTGCCCCTTTAATTACTCAACTATGTTATACAACTAGGATGACCATGGTTAGAATGGGAAATTTATGCAGACTTTTCATTAACAGCAGCAATTAAAGGGTTAATATTTTTGAAAGGTGTCCGAGCCAGCTCAATAAAAACATAAGCTTTGTGTGTGTGTGTGTGTATATATATATATATATATTAGATGTATATATAAATATATGTATTTAATGTTCCATCTGCTTTGCTTGAAGAGCTTCTCTCTGGCCGTCACAGGGTGCATGGTCTGTCAGTGCAAAGCATCATAATGTATTGCTGGTGCCTTCAGCACCCATGGATTTCATGTTGTTAATTTGTATAATAGCTTTTTTACTGTGCCATCATTAGCTAGTAACCATTAAGGCTTTCTCTTGTATTGTTTAATTAGCCAATGCACCAAATAGACTTCTAAGAAGTGATCATTTGGAAATGAAGCCAAACTCAATAAATCCATTCTTCACGGCATTTGCACCATTAACCCTTTGAGTGTTGCAACTTCTTTCCTTCCTCTGGCACTCAACACATAAAAAGAAACCAAATCCATTTAACATTTAAGTGTTTTTTCCCTTAATTTAGCTGTGCCAGAGAGTGAGTGGGGAATGTTACATTTCAGCTGTAATATCATAACATCCCTGATCCTTTAACACCAGACCACGAATCAAATAGAATCTTACGTTTTCACTTAATTTCATTCCAGTTAAATTATTGCGATACCTGTTAAAAAGATTTTATTTTACAGTAATCACTCTGCCTTTTTAAAAAAAAAAAAAAATATTTATATATTCCCAGCATTCCCCTGTTGTAAGAAAACACGTTTTTTTTTTTTTTATTGAGGTTGAATTAGAAACCCAGATGTGTGAATGTAAGCTGCGTATATTGTGTTAATGTGGATAGTTTTGTTTATTTAGAGTGCATCTTGATGCCAGGGTAAACATCTGAGAAATGACAACAAGTGTTCTGGCTTCTCAAGGACAAGTGCAGGAAGGTTAGCCCTGGTGTGAGTGGAAGTCAGGGGACGTGATTACAGTTCATGGGAACCAACAATGCAGGATGAGATACATTCAGTTTGGTTTCCTTCACAAGCTTAAAATAGAGCTATTGTAAATGTGGGTCGTATTTCTCAAACTCTGCGAATGTGGCTCAGAATGCACACTGTTTATTGTTGTGTGCCTTTGATGTGTGAATAATAAGGACATGGCTTCTTCACAGGTACAAGTTAAGATTTAATGTGAGTGATAGGCTGTTTATTGTTCTCTGCTAAATACAGTGGCGTGGAGATCACAAACCTATTCATCAGAGGCCTACAATGCCTTTCTCACCCATCAGGCACAGGAGGTTAACCCTGTGTATACCAAATGTGCATAATAACACACACCTTTTTGTTCAACATGCAAAACCTGCAGTAGCATTGAATGGCCGCCTTATTTTTGTACATTGAGTGATGGAATAGAGCCTTTTAAAAGCCAGATTGTGATAATTGCATGTATTTTTTTTTTGTTCCTCAATGGTAAAAAAAAAACATTTCCGCATCACCTTAACATTGCAAATACTGTAAATTGTGTTAGCAGAATTGCATACAAATACATAAAATGAAAGAAGAATATATTTTTTAAATGTGTCTGTGGTGTTTTCTATGTATGACATCACTCTGTGTCTTTATATGCAAATCATGGATTTCCTATTGAAAGTTGTTCATTTGCATGTTAAGCCACAAAGTGATGTCATCATCATGGAACAGTGTATTTCTGACAGTGTATTTCTGATGTATGTTGATTTAATCAGTGGGGATCTGTTTGCTTAAGATTTGTCTATTTATGCACAGGTGAAGTCTGCCATAAGTCTTACACTCAGTTTTCCAACCTTTGCCGACATAAGCGCATGCACGCTGACTGCAGGACTCAAATCAAATGCAAAGATTGTGGACAAATGTTCAGCACCACATCGTCACTTAATAAGCACAGGAGATTTTGTGAGGGGAAGAATCACTTTGCGGCTGGAGGATTGTTTGGTCAAGGCATTTCACTTCCTGGGACACCAGCCATGGACAAGGCTTCTATGATTAATATTAACCATGCAAATGCAGGGCTTGCAGATTATTTTGGTGCTAGTCGACATACTGCTGGGCTTACCTTTCCAACAGCACCTGGATTCTCTTTTAGTTTTCCTGGTCTGTTTCCTTCAGGTCTCTATCATAGACCTTCACTGATGCCTGCCAGTTCACCTGTCAAAGGACTACCGAGTGTCGAACAGACAAACAAGAGTCAAAGTCCCCATATGAACAGACCTCAAATATTACCAGCTACACAGGACATTTTAAAAGCACTGAGTAAACACCCATCTTTGGGTGAAAATAAGACTTTGGACTACTTGCCAGAGAATAACTCTGATCAGAGACCACAGGACAAAATAAGTGACCAATCAGAGAGTAGTGACCTCGATGATGTCAGTACTCCAAGTGGCAGTGACTTGGAGACTACTTCTGGCTCTGACCTTGAAAGTGACATTGAAAGTGATAAAGAGAAAGTTAAGGAAAATGGTAAAATATACAAGGACAAAATGAGCCCCCTGCAAAGCCTAGCTGCAATAAATAGTAAGAGAGAATACAACAATCACTCTGTTTTCTCACCTTGCTTAGAGGAGCAGACTGCTGTGTCTGGAGCTGTGAATGATTCCATAAAGGCTATTGCTTCTATTGCTGAGAAGTACTTTGGTTCGACGGGACTTGTTGGCCTTCCAGATAAAAAAGGAGCAACGTTACCTTACCATTCTATGTTTCCCCTTCCATTTTTTCCAGCATTCTCCCAGTCAGTGTATCCATTTCCTGACAGAGACTCGAGACCTGTCCCTCTAAAAGTTGAACCTGAGTCTCCAAAAGAAACAAAGAAAGTACAAAAGGGGAGCACTGAGTCTCCATTTGATCTTACTACCAAACGTAAGGAGGAAAAGGCTGTGGCAAACATGTCTTTGAAGCCAACGGTTCCAACATCATCAAATCACGATCAGCCTTTGGACTTAAGTATGGGAAGCCGAAGTCGGGCTGCTACTACAAAAACGACAGAACCCAAGAAAAATCATATATTTGGAGAGAAAAAAGACATTGAAATAGAGCAGACAAAAACATCTGAGCATTGCTTGCAACATGCCAGACCTGCTCCATTTTTTATGGATCCTATCTATAGGTAGGTGTAGCATATGCATTTTAGAATTTATATGTGCCTTTGTTACAGTTTCTGAATTTTTTTTGTAGTGTTTTTTACATTAGTGTACAAATCTATGTAGCCTATTATTTAGCAAACTGCCTCCCACCCACTCTTGTTGGACTGACATCCAGTAATAATGGATAGCGCAGCCCTGACCCTACTTTAAGATATTTCATATTAAAAACTGTATCATTCTAAGTTTTTGTTTAGACAATAGATTATGAGGGTACATGGTAATTGCACATATCCAAAAACTGTGTAGAATTGCACAATTTACCACTAGCTAGTTGAATGGATATCTAGTACATAGCCACACGTTTATTTTGTAAAACTTGTATTTTCTTTATGGTATTTGTTTTTAATGTCCCAATTGGCAATAGACATCTGTTGGGTTGTTGCATTCTACACAACTTTATTGTACACAAAATAGCATGCATGAGAAAGCTAACGTGTTCAATTGCAAATTAATTAACAAAAAATTAGGACTCACCTTGAACAATGACGTTTTAACACCTCTGTTGAACTGTTGCCCTCTAGCCATTTCTTGACTACACATTAATTTCCGCCATTCCTAAAGGCTGTTGGACTACTTAGGGATTGGTAGTTATTCAGCAGCTGGAGGGCCACAGTTGGACATCTAGTCATTAAAGGACAACTGTTTGCAAAAAATGTACTTATGATTTATTAAAAGATCAGTTATAGCCATGTTTAATAGAACTGCTTTAATGAAAGGATACAAATAAAGAACATTATTGAGCCCACTTTGACCTGTATAACTATATCAGGGGCAGACATCTTGGCTCAGATCTTCCTTCATCTGACCCAAGATACTAAACAACATGTCTGCTTCCAGGTAGAGCTATAGAGAGCAAACAGGACTCAATAAGGTACTTTGTTTGTTTTCTTCCATTAAAACATTTCTACTTAAAATTGTTTACAACTTATAAATGGTCTGTTACATTTTCAAAATTCATGAATATAAATGTTATATTTTAGTCAAAAATATTGTTTTAAAGGAACTTTTTCAACTTAAACATTATACTGTGAATGTAGAGAATAATAAAATTATGAAAAATAATATATACATTGTGTTAGTAGAATTGCAAGCCAATGCATACATAAAGAGAAAAATGATAATATATGTTAAATGTGTATGTGTTGTCTTCTGTTTATGACATCACCTGTGGCTTGATTCAGTGGGAAATTTGTAATTTGCTTGTCAAACCACAAGGTGATAAGTAAGAGACCACAGATGTATTTAAATATACACATAAATACAATATATCAATATATATATATATATATATATATATATATATATATATATATATATATATATATATATAAATTATATAATATATATAATTTCTCTTAATTTATGTGTTAACTTGCAATTTTGCTTCCACAATGTATAGATCATTTTTTATTCTCTACTTTTACAGCAATGTTTAGGTTGACCAAGTCTGTTTAATCCCACTTTAAACAGGAAATTCCATGCTAGTAGTATTGTATTGTCGGTGTAGACTATCATTCATCCTCAGGGGGTTAATTTCATATTCTTTTTGTGGATTTTTCCTTAAGTTAAAAATATTGTGGTGTTTTGTACTTTATTTTTAGTGTTGCTGTTTGTACAATGTTGGGAATGTTTAAATATTATGTAAGAAATATTTATACTCAGACATGTTATATTACTGACATTATTTATATTTGTTTAAAACCAGTCCAAGAATCACCTTCGATAATTTGAATATCTACGATTGCAGGGTAGAAAAGAGAAAGCTAATGGATCCCCTTGAGGTTCTAAAGGAAAAATATTTAAGGCCTTCCCCAGGATTCTTATTCCATCCACAGGTATGTGTAAAAGAACCATTTTACGTTTCTTATCCAGAAATGGGGGGAAAATAAATTAAATTATGTTACAAGAGTTTGGACTGTATGCAGATATGCTGGCATTTGTTGTTTAAATTTAAAAAAAATAATAATTTTATTCTGTCCTATGAGTTATACAAAATGGTCATTCTAGTGACTTGTCCTTTTAAAAGGGATTTTAACTATGATTATTAATTTAAAGGGATCCCTGCTATAATAATATCCCTATTAAATGCTATTTGGCAATCTGAACTACTTGTTGGGTTATGACTGAGACATGGATACAAAGTAGGGAAGTGCTCTGGTCTGTACCATAAAACGCCATGTCTATGTTACATTACTGTAACTTGTTAACTCATTTTTCTGGAATTTAAATGGTCCTTTTTCTTTTATACAGTGAATAGCATTCTCTTTATTTTTCTTCTGACTGATTAAGCAGCCGAGGGAGGTGTCTGAATGCGTCTACATTATGCAGTATTATGGGGTTTGTGACCTTGGTCGATATGATGCAGTATTATGGGAGTTGTGACCTTGGTCTACATGATGCAGTATTATGGGGGATGTGACCTTGGTCTACATGAAGCAGTATTATGGGGGTGGTGATCTTGGACTACATGAAGCAGTATTATGGAGTTTGTGACCTTGGTCTACATGATGCAGTATTATGGGGTTTGGGACCTTGGTCTATATGATGCAGTATTATGGGGGTTGCGACCTTGGTCTACATGATGCAGTATTATCAGTTATACGACCTTGGTCTGCATGATACAGTATTATCAGTTATGCAACCTTGGTCTGTATGATGCAGTAGTATGGGGTATTCTACTTTGTTCTGCATAAAGCACTATTACATTGTATGCTAATTAGTTTGCGGTATTGCATGATGCAGTGTTATGGGGTATATAGCCTTGGTCTACATGATACAGTTTATTATGGGGAATACAACCCAACTTTGCAATACAGTACCTTTATAAAGCTACACTTAAGCACTGATAACAAGTACAGCTCCTCACAAGAAACCCATTGGAAAAACATTTTTCAAACTGTAGTTGTCTATACATATTCTTCTAATTTTTCATTTCTTTCGGTCTGTCCTGTGTACACTAAATGCCACCACTTGGAATAAAGTGTATTCAAACGTGACCTGCCTGAGTTAGTATGGCCTCATCAGCAAATGTTACATATATTTATACTCATCCTGTCCTTTAATCATATATAAATATATAGATGACCTAGCTGCAGAGCCCATGAATAAAGGACAGGATGAGTTACAGCGTCCTTCTAATTAGTATAATGTATAGACATCTGCAAAACAGGTGCACTCACTCTTCTAAACAGAGATGGGTTTTTACACAGCAAAGTAAATGCATCAACCTGTTTGTTTGTCAGAGGGAAATGTATTATCCTAATAGTCTGATATTGGAACACTTAACTCAAGGACGGCTTTAAAAGAGTATTTGGTTCCCATCCAAGAGAGCACTTGTTTGAAATTAAGGCAGATCATCAAATCAACTGTGTATCTTATAGTCAAGTGAAAACCAGAGATTAAAAACAGTTTCACATAACTAAATGTTACATTTACACATTGCTTGGCATTTGTCAGACCTGTGGATGATACATGTGCATCAATACAAAGTCACAAATCATAGTATCCAGCATGCTTTTTATATTCTATACATCTCAGTAGATGTTCAATGTATTTCAGTCCTAATTTCTGAATACACTGTTGTAATTCTTGTTGTAAAAACGAAAAATAATGTATGTTTAGCTCCATTGCAGCAATTTGATTCACCCTATTTCCTGTCTTGATATTGTCATACAACTGACCATTTCACGCTAAAATGAATACCTACTTCTAATGAATTTCTTTTTTGAAACCATTAATTGAAGTAAATCCGCTATCTAGTTAAACTTAATTGAATTGATCTGCAACAATTATGAAAGTATACAGTTCCTTTATTAACTTGCGTTTTATTGCTTCACAGTTCCCACTGCCGGATCAGAGAACATGGGTAAGGATTTCACATGACACAGTGCATGTTCGTTCATAGTGTGTGATTGCTTTTTCTGCTACCATGCCCGTTTAACCAACCTTATTTTAGGAGTTTGCCAAATTACATATTTATTTTTGTGCCAACTGATTGTATATGTGCCAGTCAGATCAAATGATACAAAATAAAATGAAATATTTGATTAAAATGTAGCCCTTTTTAAACATAAGTTAATTTGAAGTATTATTTTAATATAAAAGCATAGGAGTTCTATTCTAACTACACAATCATAAAGCGCTGACCACTTTAGTGAACTATAGTTTTTCCAAAACATTGGATTCCGAATCATTTCAGCCATAAATTATTCCTTGTGAAATAAGTACATGTTTAAAAATATTTGAAATTTGAAAGATCAACATCTTGATATTTCTGATTTGGGCCCAAAACAAATATAGCGCAGTAGTTTTTCCCATGGAAGGGTAAAACAATGAAATAATGTTGTAGTTACCTGAGCAATGTTTTACTTTTGTAAACACTGGTGTCCATTTTTGGTCTTGGGATCCAACCTAAAGATTTCAGCTGTACCAGAATGCTTAGGGATTTAAGACATGTTAAGTCTTCAAGTTTGTGTGTTTTAATGCAAATATGGTCTCCATTGTTTAAATAGGAAGGTGCCAAATTATGTTCTGATTATGTTGTATGTTTTGTTGTGTATCAGGAAATAGGTAACAAACAGTACACAAATCTTTACATAGAAAAAAATAGTTTGTCTGCAGCCAACAATAGACCAGGATGTCACATCTCCTGTAATACGTCACACAGACATATATATCTCCTGTGATATGACACATACATACTATATATATCTATCTATATCTCCATAGGGCTTACTCAGCTTGTCTAAGTAAATAATGTAAACTTGCCCAGGTGCAACTAACAAACCAATAACATACACAGTCCAGTCCACTAGAAGCTCTTTTGAACTCTTGATAATACTGCCTGTCTCCATGTTATTTTGTATTAAATAAGTATATTATTTTAAATTTGTAGATGTGCCAGAAAGCAGCCATGTTCTCGAAGTAGCTGCGTTATGAACTTCCTAGTTTAGATATTCATAGCACAGTTGTCAGGTTTTGTAAGTTATTTTACTTGGGGTTCAATGTTATCAGTAAATTATTCAGTTGCTTGGGTGATGTTAGACACTCAGTCCGGACATTATAATGTTGCAAATGATGGATACGCTTGTCGTATACACTATATCTTATAAAAAAGGATCTGAAGACTACTTGTTTTAAAATAAGTCTGCTTTTTTTTATGATGATCATTTTTATAAACGGAGGTTTGCCAGGAATTTAGTTCAAGTTGATCCGTGTTGATATTAGTAGCATGGAGAATCACAGAAATTAACCGTCTTTTGGTATAGTATCTGTATGAAAAATCTCCAGAATGGTCAATTCCATTGACAACATTTATTTTGGAAGTAATTACCAGTTACTTGCAAATAGTCTTCCATTTAATGTCCGATAACATTATAATAACGTATGTACCTTTCAATATGTGTGCTATCTGAAACTTAGCAGTGTAGAATAGAAGCCTCATTCACATCCTTCCTCTTGCCAGACACGTATCTCAACCACTGATTTTACTCTTCATTATTTGGATCGTGCTCAACTTGTAAATTTCCATGGATTGCTCTAGTGAAAATGAAACAACTTGATCCCAAAAATAGAGCAATCTACTAAAAGAGAATAAAGATTTTTTTATTTAAACCCAATTATGAAAACCGTTTTTTCCCGTCTCTGTATAAATAGACTGTCAAAAAATCTTCTAATTTGCCTAAAGTGGTTTATATTAATTGGAATATATTATCCGCATAATTTGTAACATGCTCTTATACTTTGAGGTTTTGTGTTAAAAACACTGATTTGATTTTAATGTACAAACCTTTGCAGGAAGTGGGTTGGAGTCTTGAGGCACTGTCCAAAATTAACCTCCCACTCACCACTCTTTCAGCTGCTTGGAGTGCTCCTAATAGTTTGTAAGCAGATCTGTAACATTGCGTTAATTGGATTCAAAGTCTGTGCTAGCGCCATATGTATTACAGAGGCATATGTAAGGTCAGTACTCAGCTGAAGAGGCTTGAGACTGTTATTATGAAGCCCTCTTACATCTAATAATAGTAATTGAAAATAAATTCCTCTGTGAACATGGCTTGCAGCCATAAAGGGATATCACAGTAATAGGTTTTGCCTGCCATTTTGCATGTAAATTGGCTATGATTTTAAAATCTCCCTCTACACAAAAATGTCAAGTGATTTAATACTTCAAGATAATGAAACTGACCAGAATATTAAATGCATATAAAGCAAAGATATTTATTATCTTTATGAAGGTCCTTATTATTCCTAACAATTATATGTGCTATCATAACCTCTGGACTTTTCTGTCAGTGCTAATCAGCCCGAAGGCCAAAGGTCATTTTTCATTCACGAAATATATTCCCCATATAGTTAGCCAAATATCAAAATGATTTCTTACCGTGAACAGTCCAACTAGATTAAAAGCTGTGAAATGGAGATTGCACATGATAAAAAATTGATTTTTAATAAATAAAAAAATAGAATGGTAAAACAAATGCTAATTCTCCAGTTGCATGGGTGGATAATGACATTGCTCAGTGGGGATGGAATTACCTGCTATGAGATCAGCAGTAACATTACAAAGCTGTCTGCCCTGTGATCAGTACGTGTCAAGATCCTTCATGTTGACAAATGCGCTGTCCACAAGCATCTGTGCAGAATGTTTTAGCAGCGGAATGATTATGAATCAAACCAATGTGAGCCTGCAGCCCTCACTGAATCCTAAGCCTTTCCTATTTGCTACATGACAAGTAAATGTATCTTGACTTCCCTTTTTTTTTTCCTGCCGTATGTTTGAAAGACACACAGCAAATTGGGAACGGTATCCTGTACGCTGCAATTTGTAACTACCATTACAGAATCAGTGCACTGGGTGGAAGGGCAAAGCTGTAGGTTAGAGAGAAGAAACCACTCAACAGAAAGGGAATAGTTTTTTTTTCCCAAATCAAGAGGACACCGTGTGCTAGTTAAAAGGGAGAGGCAGCATAAGTCAAATACGGGAGCAGCTGGTTCCCAATCTGTAAACTTTCCATTATTGGGGCCTGCAAAATTTTGTCAGATAATTCAGTTGGGGATCATCTGATTAACCCTGCGTCCTACCAGAGGTCACCTGTTTTATCCTTAGAAAATGGTACACCAGAAACAGAATCTTTTATGTGTTTCTTCAGCACCATTCTTCCTGATGTACTTTACAGAAACGTTGTCCGTTTGTTTGTACTTCTTTAAAAAAAAAAAAAAAAAGTGCAATTCTGGAAACCCCTCTCTGCCTTTAAATTTTTGGCTGGAAGATACCTTGCTGATGGATGTATAACTAATGTGTCTACGGTAGACGCAGTACATTCTTGAGCAAGCTCACTCTGAGCAAGCATTTTGGCTTTTTCGCACCCAGTTGTATTCCTCCTACACAGCTATTTCTTAATGTGAGTTAATGATTGTGTTTCCACCGCCATATAAAATTGATGATCATTGGCACCTGTTTGGTATAACTGTTTTATCATACACCTCACTGCAAAATCCCTGAATTTGTGCTAGTATACCTAGAAGAATTCATTATGTTTTGAAGGCAAAAGATTGGTCACACCAGATATTGATCCGATTTTGATTTTTCTTCTGTTCACTCACTTTGCGTTTTGTTAATTGATAAAAAATAAACAAAAAATCATGTCTATTTTTTAAAGCATTCTTACTTTGCAGCATTTGTACTGTATGTAGAGTTGACAGGTGGTCCAGGTTTTGCCTTGACAGGCCAGACTTTAGGTCTTCTGTCTAACTAAAAAGTTATACAGTATATGTGTTTAAAGATGAACAGGAATATAGTCACTGGAGTTACAGTAATACAAAAATATGTATTACTGTAACTCCAGTGACTATATTCCTGTTCATCTGTAAACACATATACTGTATAACTTTTTAGTTAGACAGCACTGTGCGCCTGATAATCCACCTTTTTTTTCCATTTGTATTCACACAGTCTGTGTCTGTGTCAAGACTTTCAGGCAGCAAGGAGTTAGAGACTAATTTTGGATTGCTCATCTATTGCCCCTGTATTTTTCTGTTCTTTAGGTCTTCTGTCCATGAAATTAAGGGATAACTGTTGGCAAAGAATTAAGTTATGTTTAATTGAAAGACAGCATCAAACGTACGCATTCTAAATATAAATGATTTAATGAAATGCTACAAACTAAGTATTTTTAGTCCTCTTGGCTCTATTAGGAGGTAGATATATTGTTTAGAATCCTTGAGTCAGAAGGGTGGGATGAAGAAAGATCTTACCCAAAATCATTGCCCCTGGTACTGCTAAACAAGAAGAAAGTTCTCAATAAGTTTCTATATTTGTATTCATGCATTGACGCATTTCTTTAAAATTCCGACTGTTGATACAATCTTTCAATCTTACATTGCTTACTAAAGGAAGATGGCTTGATTGTTTTGTGGTGTCAACTATTATTAGTGGTGTTGAGAATCTTAATCTGACCCCAGGCTCGAGGCTTCCGGATACTTCTACAGCATGCAGTTGTGCAATTAAAACAGTGACGCACACAGTATCATATTGCCCATTCTAGCACTAATGCTACAAAGAAAAGGAAGTAAATGCAAATTGGTACATGTATAGGAGGTGTTACAATAGACTGGAAGAAAGGTCACGTAATTAACTGGATATCAAATTAGCTGTGTTCTTATAGGACATTCACACACACAACCAAGGATACTAGGGACTGGTGTTCACAGCATTCCACATTCATTGTGTGCAGTGACCGAAAACCAATATGGTTATCTCCATTTCTTCACATTTTATATGTCTTCCCTTTGTGTTTTTTTTTTTCAGAATTGTTAGCATCCCAGACACGTTATTAGTTCTGGCATCAAAAGAGTTAAATGGTCTTAGTATAGTGCTAAGCTCATTAGATATTTTTTTGCTCAGTTACCACACTGATTTATTCTACTTGCTACACAATATTAGCGCTAGATTTTTTTTTATCCTTATAATTGAACTTCTCCACTCTACTAACTAAAGGTTTTTGTCCTAGACAATGGAATGTCTTTTTTATTTATTTATTTATTTTTTATATGTGGAATCGATCCTTATTTGAGATTTTATGAACAAAGCAAAGGCAAAAGGAATTTTTTTTTTATCTTCTTAATTATATTTTGAGACACATCTGTTATTCAAGAGACCACCTGTGTGGAAAGAAAATGAGCTGGCAGCAGGTCAGCTGTACACATGGCTGTAAAACACCAAATGTATGTTATTGGGATATACAGACATAAAGGGAGGACTTAATGGCTACGAGCACACATTTAATCAAGTGCTTTATTTCCGTTTCCAAGTGGTTTAATGAGTATAGGTGAAATATATATTATGACAGTTAATAATACTTGTGCAGTAACGTACCACTGATATTAAGGCACTGCAAGTGTTTTGAGGCGTTTTCTGACGCTTTTTAAGTTTTACATTTCAATGTTTTTATGCCCAATTAAGATTGATATGTGGCAAACCAGGGGTGGGCATGATTAAACTCCAAAATGTGATGGTTTCATAGTATTTCCAGTGAGAATGCGCATATGTACTTAACAATTACACATTTGAAATATTGCTCTAAAGTGGAAAAAAATAGTTTTTTTTTTTTTATTCATGAGGATTATAGTATAATATATAAAATCCTTCAGTTGTGATAACTCTCCATAAATTACCATTCATAAATAGCAACAGTTTGAGACGTTTCTTGGGCAGATATTAACATCCTCAATAAGCATGTGAGGTGCAAATGCTTCTTCGTAACAATAATTTGCATAATAAGTGAAGGGCATAATGATTATTATAAACTGCGTTTGTAAGCTTACATAACATACGGTAGATTAAAAAATGTATTGCATTTGTGTGTTGTCTTCTCTGTAGGTGTTAATTTATATATCATGTCACAAGGTGATGTTATAAATGACACTTCTAAAGCACACATTATCTATATACAAATGAGAACCAAACCTACTTCTCACCAATCTCAATACCTCTGTTATCCACATCATTAATTTGTCCGGCTTCTGTTCTGAATTTTATGTCTAGTAATCTTCCATAAGTCTTTTACCCAAAGTTACTCTTGGTGATAAAGCTGGTTTTCTCAGGGGTCATCTTTGACTCCATTCTCTCCTTTATTCAAACACTTATCGTATCCTGTTGCCTACACCTAAAATGATTTTGACCAAAACCCTAGTACATTACCTTATCATGTCTTTTCTGGACTGCTCTAACCCTCCCCTGGTTTTCATTCCTCTGATGCCACTCTTTCTGTTACAATGTAACCTAACTGTTGCTGCCAGTGTCCTCTTTCTCTGTGCTTCTAATCTGTTGCTCTGCATTATAATGTAGATGACGGGATTGTATGGCTGGTCCGTCTAACTTATTGAAAACTTGATGAACAGTGTTTGAAAATAAATAAACGGAGAAAAAGTATGTTAACCCAAGTTTGTCAATTCTTTCAGATGTCTGCAATAGAAAACATGGCAGAAAAGCTAGAGAGTTTTAACACATTGAAACCAGAATCCAGTGAACTGATACAGTCTGTTCCGTCCATGTTTAACTTCCGAGCATCTTCAAGTGCCCTTCCAGAAAACCTTCTCCGAAAAGGCAAAGAGCGGTACACTTGCAGGTACCTGTTTGAAGTTTAATATATTTTTCCAAATCTTTGCAGTGAATAAACTTCACATTTAAAAGTCATCAAATACCTCTGTTGAAAATCAAAGTTATTGTCAATTATGTAGAAAGTTTGCTTAAATCTAAGAATCTCGGAATTCTTGATAATTTGCTCCACTGACATAGACAAGCTCAGTGTTTTCAAAAAAGCATTATTCTCTTGCAATTTTAAATCTTCTGAACTGAAAGGTTCTAAAATGTTCTCAGTATCAATAGTAAAGCAGATTTGGACAATATAGTAAAACTACAAAAAGTATATTGTACATAAAAAAAAAAAAAATCACCATGTGATCACCATCTGGCATCCATTACAACTAAGATTTTTTTCTCATCATTGTATTTTGTGGATTTATTAGTAAAGTATTACATGTATACTATATTTGTTTAACTTAATATCATTAATATTTCTAGGTATTGTGGAAAGATTTTTCCCAGATCTGCGAACCTCACTCGCCATTTGCGGACACACACTGGGGAACAGCCTTACCGGTAAGAAACCTCTTATTTGTAATGGAGATTTTAAAGCTCTTTTTAATATATGTTCATGCCAGCAATGTATTTTTGGATATAATTTTAATTTATAATCAGGAGTATCGCCCTATATAACATTGTACTGAGCTTGAAAGGTGTATTAACTCAATAAGGTCATGCACTGGATTGCTTTTCAAATAACCAGCATTGCATTTATTTTGGGCTGGTTCCTGACTCAGCAAGGGGACCCTGCATTCTTTAGATGAAATCTTTCTTCTTAAAAAAAAAAAAAAAAAAAGTTTAATGATACCTTTTACATGACTTGGCTTTAGGAAAATGGGTGTGTTTATTTTTTTGAACTGGAAGTATACAAAACTTCAGTTCATATTCAGGTTTTACCACTGTGAAATCGTTCCTGGAACATGTTATTCATTCTTCTGTTAGAATGCAAACCATTTTTGGCAATGCATGCTCTTTGTAATAATTCCGAATATGGTCGACCCATTATCAGTCTACACAGCTTAATAGAATAAGAGCAGGAAATGCAGAAACAAATTAAATGACTTACTACATAGCAGAAAGCAAATTGTTTTATTTGTATACAATGTCGCAGTTAGGACTGGCATTAATTGCTTAGAAAAATGGCAGCTTTTTACTGATCGAAAGGAAAATGAATAAACATTGCACGGGTACTTAATGGTTTGTTTTGTTTAAAGACCATTTAGTAACATTGTCACATAAGTGCAATAAACCCCTTATTTCACATATTGTTGTGCTGAGCATTTTTAGAGTTACTGTGTTGTTTTGTTCACAGGCATGGTCTCAAGGTGCCTTGACATGGTCTCAAGGTGCCTTGACATGGTCTCAAGGTGCCTTGACATGGTGTCGGAGGCTGAAATATAATATGAAATAATAACTTTTCAGAGAGACCTTGGATGTTTTATGGAATAGTCACCCTGTGCAGACTACTTGTTCAAAACCATTCTCACCTGCTGTTATGTTCTATGGTTCTACTTTTGTAACGGTATTTAGTCTTTCGTAATTCTTTTTGAGTCATGGATTGAATCAGTTGTTTGGTCGTCAAGTTGCCCAACAAATGTCACTGAAACCTTACGCACATTCTTTCCATATATACATCATCTTCATTTATGGGTTTCAGGTGTAAATATTGTGATCGCTCGTTCAGCATCTCTTCAAACCTTCAGAGACACGTCCGCAACATTCACAACAAAGAGAAACCCTTCAAGTGTCACTTATGTGACCGGTGTTTTGGTCAACAAACAAACCTGGACAGACATTTGAAGAAGCATGAGAATGGTAACATATCTGGTAAGAGATTCTCTGATTTGAATGCCGCTTAAATGGAGATTAGGTTAATGTTTTGTGAACCAATGTGCAAAAAGTATTGTAAATTCATTTTAAAATACTTTTCCCTCAAGATGGTTTTTGGCTTTAAAAATGAAACCTAGTGGAAACGAGCTCTTCATCTCTCACATGTGTGGAGCTGTGGTGTTGGGGTATTTATTATAGCAGTTTACTAAGCTGTATGGAGGAGTCTGCTTTTGGACAATAGGAAGCTTAGAAGACACATGGATTTAATCTTTCCATAATATTGACCTTGAACACCTTTTACAGCAAATGGTCTGGTTCCCAAGCGGTCTTTGTGCATGCATTTGATACAAACCTCCTTGCCTTCTGGCAGTTACTAAATGACTGTGCTGTATGTATGTTTGTTTACCAGGTACTGCTGCATCTTCACCTCATTCAGAATTAGAAGGCACTGGTGCGATATTAGATGACAAAGAGGACTCCTATTTCACGGAAATAAGAAATTTCATTGGGAACAGCAGCCATTCCAAGCAGTCCCCATTAAACTCAGAGGACAGGTAAGGCATGGATGTTTTGTATGAGAATTATTACTACATCGTCTAACATGCAGTTTAGGGTTTAAAGTTAGACTATTAAAATTACCAGGAGATTTGTGTATGTTAGAACAATGTGTTAACTGCTCGTAAGGTGAAGCATTACTGTCTTTCTAAGGCATTTTCTAAAGTTTAGGGACTTGCATTTTTTTTTTAATTGCTCCAGAGACCTGAATTTTATAGCCATAGGGGGCTGTAGTGTGTTCTGGATTATGTATTTCCTGTTCCATATCATGATTTGAACACTAGTTATATTCTGATCAGAACGTTTCAAAAACCTTTTGGAATTCAGCTTAGATTTCAAGGGGTTTGTAGTTTTCTTTATTTCATTTTACACTTACATTGAAACATTCCTCACTGCGATCGAGAAAACCAGAGACATGGCGGCAAATAATACGAGGAAAACATATGACACCTCATAGTAAAACATTAGAGTTCTTAGTCTTTGTAGTGACACACAAATGTCCAAGCTCATGCATCAATGCTATCAATTACTCAAACCTAATTGATTTTATATGATAATGTAAATTCAAAATAGTCAAATAACTGAAAGAACAACGACCACTTTATACATTTTATCATTGTCATACACTTATAATACAGCACTAAACTTCACAAGGCCGCACAGGATCGATTTACAGATTTACTTAAATGAGTTGTGAGCAACAATGAAACTCAAGATAAAGCCAATCAGGAAAGCTTGATTGGAACATATTGGTTAAACTTTTATTTTCCAGTTTTGCCCTGTGTTTTGATTGGTGCCTTATTTTTAACATCTGGCCACAACATGTCCCTAAACAGGAAGTCAATAAAGAGCTTGGGTCGCAGGGTCATACAGTGTTTCCTTTCTAGAATTCTACATTCTGACTACACTTGATGGATATTTTATCCTTGGCAAATTACTGAACTTAAAGGTATAATTAGCAAATCTGTTTACTTAATCATAGAACTTTCCTTTCTTTGGGTCCAATTCACACAGCATTCATTATTGAGAAATGAAATGTCGTATAACTAGTACTATTATTCGGACGTGGCTGCCTAGTTATGTTTTCAGTTTGTGCTGGTGGTCCAGAATGTACTGTCATTATACTCTGATAAAAGATAGAGGTAGTCACTGTGCGATTTGAGCTTCCCAGTAATTATCCTGTTTTCCTTTCTCCCTAAACTCATTGGATCCATTGCTTATTCAGCTTTTCGGTTTTAAATAAATCATTTCCTGTCTTATTACATGGATTCTTTTTATTTAATACTGTTGACTTATCGTGTTTCCTGGGCGGTGGAAAGGGTGGATAAAAGATATAGACATTATGAAAAAATCGGCCCAAAATAGATGCGTCTTAATCATCCAAGGAAACCCATTGTCTAGGAAGTGTGACACCTGATTCGCAAAATGACTGAATCATTCATCATGTGGTTACAGATAATTTAGCAAATAGATTTGCTATATTATCTTAGATTTGGTAGATACTTGTTTGCTTGGATTCAAGTAAATATACTTGAAAGTAACCAAAATATTTTGTGAAGCATTTCAGTAACAAATTGTTTATTTGCCTTTTACTGCTTAGAATTCCTTAGTGATTTACTGGTACACGCACAATTACAGTCAAAGATCCATTAAGTTCATCCTTTACAACATAGAACTCTTTGTATAGATCCTGAAGAAGGTATGGAGCTCTTCCCATTACAAACAACATACATTTATGCTCCCCGGGCATCAGGAATTTATTTATGGACAGTGTTGTTTTCATCTAGTATTCAATCATGTAGACCAACCTATAAGGACTTAAAATCACTGAGCGACATTAGACATTTAGTTCTGGGATCCAAAACTCCCTTTTCTTTTTATTCCCTGTTTAAAAGGTTAATTGGCTGTAGTAAGTACATTTTTGGATCATGGACAGGTTATAAAAATACAATTACAAACCGTGCTATGGTCGCTCAAAGTAACAATTCCTGCCTTTTTTGTATAGCTACCGATTTAAACATGATTTTCTTTAATTATTTTTTTTTTGTTAGAATGAATGGCAGCCATGATAAAATAATGCTCACTGGTCAGAGTTCGGACATTTTGGATGATGATGAGATCGAGGATGAAGCAATCCTCGACGACGACGATGAAGAAAGTGACATTACAGGAAAAGCACTAAAAGAGGCCAACACAAGTAGCTTACTTGAAAAATGCTCTGTCGAGGAATACGAGGAAGCAAGTAAAGTAGAGTTAAATTGCAAAGTTTCCCCCAGCAGGTCAGTGTTATTTTGTTTTACATTTGGTTTTTGTTTTTATTGTTTTTTTTATTTATGCCAGTCAATTCAGTGTACAGTGTATCATGGAATAACCAAAAGACTGCTTGATTTTAATGCAGTTCTGGATCATATTTTCGATGTATAACATATAGTCACATTAATCTAATCAAACAACAAATACTATGGTTGCTTAATTTCATGCACTTAAATGATGTTGACAGTATGGTGAAGATTAAAGTGGAGTGGGAAATAGTCTCAAATTAGTACAGGAAATGTGTTTAAATTTACATCTGTTTTGAGTTGTGATCTTGTCATTACATTATTCTCTTGTATCATGATTTTATGTATGTATGTAGTGCCAGCGGTAAACATAGGAGGTCACTAGATATAACTTAACCTAGACAAACTGATGAAGTAATTATTTTGCTGAAAGTTTTTTTTTGCAGTAAAACATTTTTAGTCTTCTCTCCAACAAGTTTTTCCCCCCAAATACAATAGTAATCTAGACAGGAAACGTACAACTTTTCAAATATTCATGAGATTGAACTAGATATCTACATAGACTGATAGACAAACCAATTGGACAGAAAAGACCAAGGCATTCAACTGAGGCCCTCCAACAGTTTTTGTACTACAACTACCAAAATTCCCTGTCATTCTAGAAAGCTGGTGAGGAATTACGGGGTGCGTCGTTCTGCAGTAGCTGGAGGGTCACTGTTGGATGTGAAAAAGTGATGCAGCCCTAGCCTATTGAGCTAGGATAAAAGGCAGTCTGGGGGGCAATTGTCCCCCTTTCCAGCCCTCCCCGTATCTTCATAGAATTTCGCCCAGATGAACTCTATTAATTAACAAAGCAAAAAAAAGAAAGAAATCGGATACAAAAAAGTTCATGAAAAATGATCACCTCTGTGAAATCCATTTTGGCAGACGCAATTATACCCTCGCTCAAGATTTTGATTAGGATTTTTTAAAAAAAGGCAAAATCACCTTTAAACATAAGAAATGGAGATTGTACCTTCCCGATACCTGTGTGGACATGTTATACTCACTTTATATTGAAAAGAGATATGGGACTACTGTATTACAGCTCCTACAGCTGGCAAACATGTGATGGTTGTTGTAATCCAAAGTAAGATGGAGGGCAGAGTAACTCAGCCCTGGTGTAGGAGTTATGCTGACTACTCACATTGACCTTTTGTTCTAGGTATGATGATGAGGACTTTAAGTCTGGTCTGTCTGCTTTGGATCACATAAGGCACTTCACGGATAGTCTGAAAATTAGGAAAATGGAAGAAAGTCAGTACAATGATACAGACTTATTGCCTTTCACTGCTTCTCACCTTCCCGAGGACCTAAAGCAACCATTGTATAGAAAATCCAAATCCCAGGTATTAAATCATGTGAATATTAGAAGGGGTCTTCATTGGAGATATTATTTTTTTAATTTGCATATTCTGGCTGTATTTTTTTTTAAGAGTTACACAATTTCAAATCACATTTTTACATTCTCTAAAAAACTTGGTACTAGTAAACATCAGTTTTATGCAGTAGTTTTTTTTAATAACGTGTAATACATTATTAAAGTGTGGGGATATTTTATTTTATTTCTATAAGTATTTGCATTTGTTCCTTACCCTGATAACTCACTCATACCATTGAAGCACTACTTCCTGAGGCTTGGATACCTGATTTTGAGGTTAATATTTTCACTATTTCTCAGGAATAAATGTTTTTAACTATTACATTCTAATTTCAAAAATCAAAAAAGTTTGGCAAGATTGACATTGTTTGTTTATAATTTTAATCTGACAAATACAAATGTCTGTAATGTCTCTTTGGTATGACATTACCTTGTGGCTTGATATGCTGACATTACATTTCCCATTGAAAGTAGTTAATTTACATTGTAAGACACAAGAAGATGACAGAAACAGGAGACACATTTAAATGACAACAACAAAAAATATTTGTACTTGTCCTTCTTCAAATATTGAGACACAAGTGAAGAACTCACTATCCCTAGTATGTGGTTAAACTGGCATGTACTTTTGATGGTAAGTGTCAGTTTATCCTCTGAATGGCAACTGCCATGGTTACTGTTTTTCTCCTGTTGCAGAGAGATACCCTTGTTTTCAAAGTGGATAAACCCTTTAAGGACCAGGGATTTTCCAAGGCCAAGGACCAGAGCGTTTTTCAATTTTTAATATGCGGTTTTTGAAACATAATTTTCCTCTCTCTCATTTAACGCACCCATACAAGTTATATGTTGTTTTTTTAAAGGACAGTTAGAGCTTTCTTTTGATACCCTATACATAAAAATTATTTACATTTTAGTATTAAAAAATACATATAAAAGAGGAAATGTTGGGGGGAAAAAAAGTTTTCCCCCATTATTTTCCCAATAATAAGCTACACAACTAGTGCAACACTAACCCACTTATCCCCCCTAATTAACTAATAAAAAAGAAAAATTTTGGTTCCCAAACCCCCCTAAACAAAAAAGACAGAAAAAAAACTCTGAAGAGTGCGATGTCAGATCCATAAAAATCACACAACAGGCATGCAGGGGTTACATTTTATTAAATAAATATATTAAAATTACTTTTATTTATTAAAAAAACTTTATAAAGTGCAAAAATAAAAAGATTTGTAAAAAAAAAAAAAAATGAGGGCCATAAAGTTTAAGGAAACTGATCACAGTTACAAACTGTGATCAGCATTGAAAGGGTTAATTTTTTTTTTTTTTTTTTACCTCTGTGTATGTTCTTTATTTATTTATTTTTATTTACAGGTCACTCTCTGTGCTTCACTATAAAATGTGAAGCACAGAGAGTGAATTATAGGCAAAGTCAATGTGTGATCACATGCCCGGAAATCCACCGATCGGGTCCAGGAGCTTTGCCTTGGGTGCGAGCGCACCGCCGGCTACACTGCATAACGAGTTAACTCGTCATAAGGTCGCTAATGCTGCGGCTCTTATGACGAGTTAACGCGTCATAAAGTCGCGAAGGGGTTAATAGAGGGCACTTTAAATAGGTTGCTGACACTGTCAGCATGCGGCAGACTCCTCACCGGCCCTTCCTCAGCTGCGAGGCAGAGCCAAGAGTAAACCCTTGTGTATCTCTAAAGATACATATTGCGTATACTTAGGACAAGGGCACAACTAGGGTTGCCACCTTTTCTACAAAAAAAAAAAATTGGCCTTACTACTGCCTCCACAGACTTAACATTTGCCTTAAGCCAATTTTTTAACGGCTTGCCGGTAAAAACCCTGCCAGGTGGCAACCCCAGTTACAGCTAGATGTTTTTAACCCTTGCTTCCTTAAAGATACATTTTTCTATTGATGCATATGCTTACAGTTAGCCAACACAATCTGTGGATTTTTTTTTCATCACTTGGAGAATATGTTTAGTTTCAAGTGCTTTTCGCTCTGTTTATAATGGTCCTTTGTTGTACTATGAAACGCAATGGAATACAAACTGTTTATCACCATTATATTAGTAAGATAATGTTGTGGCAGTCTTGTTTAGCACAAATGAGAACACAAGAGCATGAAAGACAAGCAATGCAACAAACAAAAACAACGTATTTGATCAAACAGACATTGTTTTGACATAGAAAAATATACAGCACTTCTAAAATCTGTTGCAAGTAAGAAAACATTAACGGCTCTAGAGGAGTTCATCTACCGATTAGGGATCATATCGACCCGAATTTAATGCCTATACGGATCACCGATACGCTCCGAAACGCAGAGCTACCGAAGTAGACCTTTGTGTCTTATATTATGCCCATTTCTGACCGCATAAACATCATTTTTTAGTAGAACTTTTTGGTGGAGTTGGCAAATCAGCAACTAAATAGAGATAGGAGTCTGTCCTTTTCTCCATATAAATTAAAGCCCAATAATGTAGTACAGTGATAATCTCAAAGGTCCATATGAAATATAGCATACACACGCCGTGCAAACAGACACTTCCATCTCCTCCAGGACAGATCTATGGTACTGGTAGGGATTATACCAAAGTATCATCTGCCCTATAGACTTTCAGTGTGACTGGTGGGTAGTATGCATTTTTATATGTTTAAGTGTAGACAAAATGCAACTGATAATTTGCATATTCTTATAAAATAAACTGGCTGTGTTGGGCTGTAATAATCAAGATTCCTAAATGACCATGTTTTTTATTATTGTTCTTATATTTTAGGCTTATGCAATGATGCTCTCTTTGTCCGATCAGGAATCTCTCCACGCTGCATCGCATACTTCCACCAGCATGTGGCACAACATGGCAAGAGCAGCAGCTGAATCCACTGCACTCCACTCAATCAGCCACGTATGACAGCGTGGCACGTCGCAGGACCAAGTCCCCCAAGTAGCATGGCTCTTTCGTATGTGACTATTTCAAAAAGACTGCGAAGCAGGATGCCTTATTACCTGCAGGGTCGAGTCTGTGACCTTAAATGGAATAATTTTAAAGAAAAAACTATTTATTCTCATTGTTTTTGTTTTGCACAGCAAAAGGCAGCTGCTGATTTCTAGAGTGATACAGAGCAAAAAATAAAAATAAAAAGTAAACAATATAAAAATATAAATAAATGAGAAAAAGGACTTTGGACTTTTGGATGGCAAAGAGTCTTCCAATTTGAATTGTGTTGATTTGAGACACATACAGTACAAGCACTCAAATGAAAAATTAAAAATCATTTTTTTTGTACACAATGATTTATCACAAGTTTGAAAATGTTGCTTCAATGTAGACAGTTTGTATAACACAGCTTCATGTATTTAAACTGTTTGAAGACAGGCGTAGTTATTTACAAATGTACATTCTCACTTAATGTAGAAAAATAACAGGGAATAAATTGTTCTTTCCTTAACTATGTCTTAATTACTTTGTGAAAAAAAAGAAGGAAATTATGTGTATATTGTGAATCTTACAATGTTCTGTACTTAAAGAGACGTTAAGTCATTAAAGGGTCATTTTCCATTACCGATACCACTAGTATGTCTTACAGTTCAATGTTTGCCAAATCAGCGTGTTGACATTTTAATTTTAGACAATCATGTTCGTGTTTTGACTTTCCATTTTTTGTTTGTTCATGTAATTTGTATTTATTTCCTTTTATGTTGTTGATTTATAATAGCACTGTTCACTTCTTTTACTTGCTTGTGTTGTCAGAGGCACACACAAATTTCCAAAGTTGTTGGAAACTGATCTCTGTATGTGTGCACTGATTATTGTGTTTTTTGGATTTTCTAACATATCCTTTTCTTCTAAAAAGAAATATAGAGGCAATTTTTTTTTTTTGTAATACAATGAAATTGTTCTGTACAAATTGTTATGATTTCTTTCATGAATGCATGATTCTCCTGATTAAAACTGTACCCAATATTTTATGCTGGTTGTCTGCAAGCTTTTGTGATGTTATGTTCATGTTAATCCTACTTGTAAAATGAAATGTTTCAATCCTGTTTAAAAATAAGTGTATTCAGATATTTTTAAACTTCATTTGGGGGACCAGTTTTTTTTTGTTCTCATTTGTTTTGTAATCTCATTTTCAATAATTGCCAACTTGAGGTACTTTTCTTTAATTGCTTTGTATAATTGTAATTGTTACGCATTAAAGTACGTTATTTTGGGAGGAACAAGAACATGGAAATAAAGAACTACAATGTTGGAGGTTAATCTTAATTTGTTTGTGTGAATTAACAACATTTTACTAAATGATCTTATATTTATTATATGCCATGGGGGAATAGCATACACATACATACCACTTCATACACTAAGATTACCATTAAAGCCCTGGATACCACTTACAAAAGTTGGGCCCTCTTAACTATACGACTATACACAGGGTTGGGTGCTGCCGATTATTTTTCACGCTGGACATTTACTGTATTTTGATGTTTTATGGACTTTCAGTGACCTTGGCAAGGACACTAATGCCATTTGATGGACACTCGGCTTATAATAACTACTCAAAACATGTATGCTATATACAAATAATTTCCTTCTTTGGTCCATCTTTCAATGACCTTTTTCTGTTATCTGTCCAGCTTACATTTTTTATTCCCCTTCCACCCAATCAGAATGATAAAGGGTAGCGTTGGGCAGGCGTTGTTTCCCATATATTTACCTACAAGTAAGGGTTCCTATCTCTTGTCAAGCCCACTGTATATTTATTCTGCCTCGAATCTCGAAACAAAAATGCAAACAACTGTGTTACTCAAATCAAAATGCAAAATGAATGAGTACCCACACAAATGAGCTCTGGCTTCCTTTAGCATGCCTCAAGGTGCTTAGGAACAATAGCATACATATAGGTTGGAGATATACAGGATGTTATGTGAAGAAAAATGCAAAAATATACCAAAGTGTAATGTGTATAAGCACTGATGTTGGATAAATAAGTGTATAATACACTCACAAATGAAAGTAGAATATGTGCCAATGACACAGACGAATGTTCAAAAGAGTTCCAGAAAAAGACATATACCTTGTAGAACATCTAAACATGGAGCAGTACTAATATACATTAAATACCTACTGTTGGGGGGTGGGGGTGGGGGGGGGAGGGATAAAACCTTACAGGATATGAGACGAGAAAGTCCACATAAGAGTCCCATAAACGCGTTTCGCTGGGTGTTTTGTATCAGGAGAGCCTATTGATCGCCAGAAGAAGCTGGGACTACTATACACCCAGCAAATCATGTTATTCGTGTAGCGCTATTGGAACCATGTAGACTATATTGTGAGATTCTTATGTGGAATTATTCCTATGCATTTTATTTGGCACGTTATCTTCGGACATCCTGCAAGTAGCAGTAGGTGTTTAATGTATACAGTACTGCTCTATGTTTATATTTTTCTACAGAGTATGTCTTTTTCTGGAACTAATTTGAAGATTTGTCTGTGTCATTGGGACACTGAGTCACTTATTCTATGTTTGTTTGTGAGTATAATATGTAGTTATTTAAACAAGTTTATATGTAATACCATTCTAATATTTTTTATTAAAGTTTTAAAATAATATAACATACAACATTAGCATATATATAATGACTTAAGAACTATTGTCAAAACTAAACAAGCAATCGAATAAAATACACTTAAATAATATAAATATTTTTATATGAAATAATTAAACTATGCACAAGAATAAAATAAAGTGTCAAGTAAATAATAACATGGTACTAAAAAAAATCAGGAAGCAGAGTATGTAATCCAGTCAGGTGTGAGCATGGTTAAAGAGATAAGACCTCACCCAAAGTTGGTGCAGTAGGTGACTTCCAATGACAAGAGATGATGGAAGTAGCTGATATAGTAAAGGAAGAGAGTATATTTAAAAGAAGAAAACTACCACAACTAGAGGACATAGTCTAAAATTAGAGGGGCAATGATTTAAAAGTAATATCAGGAAGTATGACTTTAGTGAGATGGTAGTGGATGTATGGAATAGCCTTCCAGCGGAAGTGGTAGAGGTAAACACAGTCAAGGATTTTTTGGGATAGGCACCAGGCTATCCTAGATATAAGATAGGGAACTGGAGACAAATAAAAAGTATTTAGAAAATTGGGCAGACTAGATGGACTGAATGGTTCTTATCTGCCGACACTATGTTTCTATGAGAAGATAGCCGAGTATATATATATTTTTTAATCTAGGCAGGTTAGATGGAATTTTCTTAAAGAGACAAAGAAACGGAGTTAATATTACATCAACTTCTAATAAGTGATTAATTATTTTGAGAATTTTTAGTCAAGTTTTAATTTTGGGACGCGAAAAGAAGACGTTGAGTAATGTACCAATTTGATCGCAGTCTTATCATCGCAAAATTTATTATTTTCTCTAAGGTGCATGTTAAAAAGTTTGGAAGGGGTCAGGTACCATCTATAAATTAATTTGTACATTGAGTGATACCGTTAAACGATAATAAAAATTAATTACACTCCTCTACTGTGTATATCCCTCCCAGCTCACTCTCCCACCTCAACATGTAATTTGTTTTATCACACGTCACCTGCAAAAATATTGTAACATAAGGAGATGCTCTGTTTCCGACCAGGATCTAATAAATAGATTTTTTCTAATTTTGACAAATCCAATTTCAACACGTGTGGATCTTGATTGGAAAGAGCAAAATGTTCTCTAGTTATTGTCACAATGATCTCATGATGTTGGGGCATCAAGTAAACTTAAATCAAATGTATCTTTCAATTGATCAAAGGGCAGAAGGCCATTTGAAGAAAATATCTTTAATATGGACAATCGAATGGGATGCCCAGTAATCTACATCCAATTCAGGTAAAGCATAACATACTTCTGATAATGGTGTCGCTTTGGACCATGTGGCAGCAGGGTGAATTTTTTTGAATAATAGTTTCCACATTTTAAGGGATAATTTAGTAGAGGGAAACATGTCCGCCACCTTAGGGTGTTGAGATAAAGGCAACCATAACAAATTTTTAATAAAACAAGGTAAAATCTAATTTGCCTCCATCTCAAGCCAATGGGGCCTGTTGTTATCTAAATAAAATTTTAGTGCCATTGCTGAATTGGTTGCATAGTAGTAAGGAATAAAATCTGGCAAACCCATACCTCTCCTTACTCTGAATTTTTGTCAAATGGATAATTTAATCCAACTAGGTTTTTTGTTCCAAATAAATGAAACAAGGGCAGAGTGGACTTTTCTAAAAAGGCATAAAGGTATAGAGAGGGGAATTGTTCTAAGTAGATATACATTTTTTGGAAGGAGAGTCATTCTGACTGGGTTAATCCTGCCTAACCAAGAGATTTCGAGACCACACCGTCTCTCAATGTCTTCCTTATGTTCGGACCAGACCTTTTCTAAATTATGTCCATTCATCTTGGACAAATTCTTGCACAGATTGATGCCCAGATAAGAAATATAGGAGTCCCTCCAATCAAAATCATACATTTTCTTCATGGTATACAAATCGAACCATGGTATAAAAAAACAGAAGAGCTTGAGTTTTTGTCATATTTAATTTGTAATAGGAGATATTGCCAAAGTCTTGAAGAATAGATATCAATGGAGATAATGAGGTCAACAGGTTTTTTAAAGAAAGTTTATATAGAAACATAGAAAGTGTACATCCACTACCCTCTCAGTAAAGTAATACTTCCTGATATTACTTTTAAATCGTTGCCCCTCTAAAATATTGACTCTCTCTCTGCTCATCCCATTCTATATAATATAAGCAGCTTTAATCCGTATATGTCTCAAAAATACTGTAACTTCCCATACCGGGAGTCAAACCCGGGCCGCCTGGGTGAAAACCAGGAATCCTAACCGCTAGACCATATGGGAGGCTGTTGTAATATGTATTACACTATTGATTTCAGTATTTTTCTCCACATAACATCCTGCCTCTCTCTGACTTGTTTGTATCCAATCAAATCTTGAAACTTTGAATTCAAAGACAACAGTATTACAATAATAATAAAAAGGGATTACTTGGAAGGAAAAATATCAAACTGTGCAAAATGAAGACTACTGTAAGAGCAGACACAGATGCAAGGAGACATACAGAATGCTTGGCATTGTTATGTTGTGTAGTTTGCCCATTAGAAAAAAACGTGCATACTGTCTATACACTTCAATCATTCAATGTGCCATAGTAATTTAAATTAAATCCAGTACATATCAACGGAACAATTGTCAGAAAGTGAACCTATCACCTAAACCAGGGGTCCTCAAACTTTTTAAACAGGGGGCCAGTTCACTGTCCCTCAGACCGTTGGAGGGCCGGACTATAGTAAAAACAAAAACTATGAACAAATTCCTATGCACACTGCATACATCTTATTTTGCAGTGAAGAAACAAAATGGGAACAAATACAATATTTAAAATGAAGTAAAGTTAAATCAACAAACTTACCAGTATTTCAATGGGAATAGTGTGCCAGTCAGATGCCCAGGGATATTATGCCAGTCAGAGCCCAGTAATATAATGCCAGTCAGAGCCCAGTAATATTGTGCCAGTCAGATGCCCAGGAATATTATGCCAGTCAGAGCCCAGGAATATTATGCCAGTTAGATTCCCAGGAATATTATTCCAGTCAGATGCCCAGGAATATTATGGCAGTCAGATGCCCAGGAATATTATGCCAATCAGAGCCCAGGAATAGTCTGCCTGTCAGATGCCCAGGAATATTATGCCATTCAGATGCCCAGGAATATTATGCCATTCAGATGCCCAGGAATAGAGTGCCAGTAAGAGCCCAGGAATATTATGCCAGTCAGATGCCCAGGAATATTATGCCAGTCAGAGCCCAAGAAAATTATGCCATTCAGATGCCCAGGAATAGTGTGCCAGTCAGATTCCCAGGAATATTATGCCAGTCAGATGCCCAGGAATAGTGTGCCAGTCAGATGCCCAGGAATAGTGTGCCTGTCAGATGCCCAGGAATATTATGCCAGTCAGAGTCCAGGAATATTATGCCAGTCAGATGCCCAGTAATATTATGCCAGTCAGATGCCCAGTAATATTATGCCAGTCAGATGCCCAGGAATATTATGCCATTCAGATGCCCAGGAATAGTGTGCCAGTCAGAGACCCAGGAATAGTGTGCCTGTCAGATGCCCAGGAATATTATGCCATTCATATGTCCAGGAATATTATGCCAGTCAGATGCCCAGGAATAGTGTGCCAGTCAGATGCCCAGGAATATTATGCCAATCAGAGCCCAGGAATAGTCTGCCTGTCAGATGCCCAGGAATATTATGCCATTCAGATGCCCAGGAATATTTGCCATTCAGATGCCCAGGAATAGAGTGCCAGTAAGAGCCCAGGAATATTATGCCAGTCAGATGCCCAGGAATATTATGCCAGTCAGAGCCCAAGAAAATTATGCCATTCAGATGCCCAGGAATAGTGTGCCAGTGAGATGCCCAGGAATATTATGCCAGTCAGATGCCCAGGAATAGTGTGCCAGTCAGATGCCCAGGAATAGTGTGCCTGTCAGATGCCCAGGAATATTATGCCAGTCAGAGTCCAGGAATATTATGCCAGTCAGATGCCCAGTAATATTATGCCAGTCAGATGCCCAGGAATATTATGCCATTCAGATGCCCAGGAATAGTGTGCCAGTCAGAGACCCAGGAATAGTGTGCCTGTCAGATGCCCAGGAATATTATGCCATTCATATGTCCAGGAATATTATGCCAGTCAGATGCCCAGGAATAGTGTTCCAGTCAGATGCCCAGGAATAGTGTGCCTGTCAGATGCCCAGGAATATTATGCCATTCATATGCCCAGGAATATTATGCCATTCAGATGCCCAGGAATAGAGTGCCAGTAAGAGCCCAGTAATATTATTCCAGTCAGATGCCCAGGAATAGTGTGCCAGTCAGATGCCCAGGAATAGTGTGCCTGTCAGATGCCCATGAATATTATGCCATTCATATGTCCAGGAATATTATGCCATTCAGATGCCCAGTAATATTATGCCAGTCAGATGCCCAGAAATATTATGCCATTCAGATGCCCAGTAATAGAGTGCCAGTAAGAGCCCAGGAATATTATGCCAGTCAGATGCCCAGGAATATTATGCCAGTCAGAGCCCAAGAAAATTATGCCAGTCAGATGCCCAGGAATATTATGCCAGTCAGATGCCCAGTAATATTATGCCAGTCAGATGCCCAGAAATATTATGCCATTCAGATGCCCAGTAATAGAGTGCCAGTAAGAGCCCAGGAATATTATGCCAGTCAGATGCCCAGGAATATTATGCCAGTCAGAGCCCAAGAAAATTATGCCAGTCAGATGCCCAGGAATATTATGCCAGTCAGATGCCCAGTAATATTATGCCAGTCAGATGCCTTGGAATATTATGCCAGTCAGAGCCCAGGAATAGTGTGCCAGTCAGAGCCCAGGAATAGTGTGCCAGTCAGATGCCCAGGAATATTATGCCATTCAGATGCCCAGTAATATTATGCCAGTCAGATGCCCAGGAATATTATGCCAGTCAGAGCCCAGTAATATTATGCCATTCAGATGCCCAGTAATATTATGCCATTCAGATGCCCAGGAATATTATGCCAGTCAGAGCCCAGTAATATTATGCCATTCAGATGCCCAGTAATATTTTGCCATTCAGATGCCCAGGAATATTATGCCAGTCAGAGCCCAGTAATATTATGCCATTCAGATGCCCAGGAATATTATGCCAGTCAGAGCCCAGTAATATTATGCCATTCAGATGCCCAGTAATATTATGCCATTCAGATGCCCAGGAATATTATGCCAGTCAGAGCCCAGTAATATTATGCCATTCAGATGCCCAGTAATATTATGCCATTCAGATGCCCAGGAATATTATGCCATTCAGATGCCCAGGAATAGTACAGTGCTCGTTATACCTCCCTCCTCCCCCCCCTTCCCCATCACTTACCTCCAGCTGCTGTGTCCCCGGCCGGACGTCTCGCGCAGTGTTCCCTCCTCCCTGCACGGAGGAGGGAAACAGTTACCGGGTCCGGATGTGACGAAACGTCACATCCGATCGCGGTGATTTTTTTTTTTTTCCGTTTTCCTGCAGCCGCATCTTCTGCGGCTGCAAGAAAAAAAAAAAAAAAAAGGTAAACTGCGGGGAGCGGGGGGTGCCGGCAGCACCACCCGCGGGCCAGACAAATGTGCTCGGCGGGCCGCATGTGGCCCGCGGGCCGTAGTTTGAGGACCCCTGACCTAAACCATACGAAAAAGACACAGGACATAGTGATTTTACTAATCTGTGTCCTTGGCAAGGTCCATAGAACATAGAAACATAGAAACATAGAATGTGTCGGCAGATAAGAACCATTCGGTCCATCTAGTCTGGCAATTTTTTTTTTGAGTACTTTTATTAGTCCCCCGTTCCCGGTCTTATAGCTAGGATAGCCTTGTGTCTATCCCACGTATGTTTAAAATCCTTGACTGTGTTTACCTCTACCACTTCTGCTGGAAGGCTATTCCATACATCCACTACCCTCTCAGTAAAGTAATACTTCCTGATATTACTTTTAAATCGTTGCCCCTCTAATTTAAGACTATGTCCTCTAGTTGTGGTAGTTTTTCTTCTTTTAAATATACTCTCTTCCTTTACTGTGTTGATTCCCTTTATGTATTTAAATGTTTCTATCATATCCCCCCTGTTACGTCTTTCCTCCAAGCTATACATGTTAAGATGCTTTAACCTTTCCTGGTAAGTTTTATCCTTCAACCCATGAACCAGTTTAGTAGCCCTTCTCTGAACTCTCTCCAAAGTATCAATATCCTTCTGGAGATACGGTCTCCAGTACTGCGTACAATACTCCAAGTGAGGTCTCACCAGTGCTCTGTACAATGGAATGAGCACTTCCCTCTTCCTACTGCTAATACCTCTCCCTATGCATCCAAGCATTCTGCTAGCATTTCCTGCTGCTCTATTGCATTGCCTACCTACCTTCAAGTCCTCTGAAATTATCCCATGTCCATCATGTCTATAAATGTCCATCTTGAGCAATATTGGTGCCTACCATTGCTTACAGCAATTTGGGAGATCCTTTTTATCATTAAAGTTAATGTGGTGAAATTGTTTCAGTGACTCTTCATTTATTATGATAAATAAAATGTATGTCAACATATTCCCCTCAAACAAATCCTCGGCTATTTTTGATTTCCATATATTTTTATTGTTTTTGTAAAATTAATAATAACATAACATAGAATACAAATGTTCAATACAAATCTCATTTAGTCACAGTCCATTAAATTGATTCAACTGTGTCTTAGACTCGTAGAGAAAACCATTACAGATATATAGGATAATACCCTTAGGTAATATACTTTAACAACTAGACAAAACAATTTACACATTACAAAATACAAATACAAAATAAAAATTAGTGTTGGATGGTTAGCACTGATGGATGGAGTCAACCCCTCAAATCTCCCCTTATGTGGGAAGAGAAAAGAAAAGTCTGAGACCCAATTGTTTAGTCCCCTGTGATTTTATTAAGCCACATCTCCCATTTCTACTCCTGTTTATTATTTGTTTTGAATTGAAAGGCCTTTTTCCATTTTTAGTTGTTGAATAATTTGGTTTTTAACTTCCATCCAAATAGGAGGAATTGCTGAGTTCCATTTTAGAGCTATTGCTCTTTTTGCAGCAAGTAAGATGTGGGCAATAAAATCCTGGTTCTTCCCTGCCCAGGTAAGATGTAGTATATAGGATTCAGGGTTATAGGGGATCTGTATTTCACACAGGTTTTTGATCTTTTGGGATATCATTTTCCAAAATAGTTTGGGCCGCACGTCCACCATATGTGGAGCATATCTCCTTTGGCTATGCCTCATCTGCAGCATTTATCTGATTTATTTGCGTACATTTGGGCGATTCTGCTAGGTACTAAGTACCAGTGATTTGTTATTTTAAACTGGATCTCGTTGAGATTAAGACAATGTACTGCTTTATACATGTTCTTTAATTCATTAATATGCATTACATGCCTGATGACATTCTGCCACCTTTGGTACCTCAAGACCCCCATCTGCTACTTTCCTGGCCATCTGGTCCAGACCAATCCAAGGTTTTTTACCCTGCCAGATAAACTTTCCAATATGCATTTGTAACAACTCTAACTGGGAGGTGAATCATTTTAAACATGTATGTCCACCTCGGAAGAATGTACAATTCTATAATAATAATCCTTCCCCACCAGCAGAATCCTATGGGTTTTCATTCATTTAACAATTTGTAGGTCTGACTGAGCAATGGTAAAAAGTTTATTTGAACTATCTCACCCAGATCACTACTAATTTTAATATTGAAGTATGTTAAATACTGTTCGGTCCATTTGAAATTGAAACTGTTCTGGAGATTACACGTGTATTACTTGAGAGGTTATATCCCAGAATGTTTTGAGAAAAGATCCACCACCTTCATAACATGATAGATGATACTGGATCCTGAATTGGTAAAATAATATCATCAGGGTACATGCCAATTTTGAATGAGCCTTTTATTTTGTGGTCCTGATGTATGGCCACTCCCAGAGGTTCAATTGTAAGTAAATATAATAAGGGTGAGAGGGGACATCCCTGTAGCACTCCATTCTGGACATCAAACCAATCTGATCAAAATCCACTGCCCGGTACTCTGGCCGAAGGACCTAGATATAATGGCAGGATGTTACCCATAATCCTGCCCCTAAATCCAAATGCACATAGGGCTTCCCTCATGAACCAGCTGACCCTGTTAAAAACCTTTTCGGTGTCTAACGACAGGGCCAGCATGGTTCAATTCTGAGCCACATGGTCCAGAATGTCTATTCATAAGTTGTTGGTGGACTGTTTCCCAGGGACAAAGCCCACCTGGTCCTGATGTACAATACTGACTTTATTCTATCGGCCAGTATAGATAAGTATAATTTAATGTCAAAGTTAAGTAAGGCGATCGGACGGTAGTTCTCAAGTTTCTCCAGATTTTTTCCTTGTTTTGTCATCAGTACAATATTGGCTTGGATTAGTTCTCGCCGGATATATTTATTGGATGCAAAGCAATTGAACGCCTTGGCCAGATCATGTTTGATGTTATTCTTTAACAATTTATAAAACCAGTTATTGTGATCCATCGGGACCAGGGGTCTTGTTCCTTTGGAGTCTCTCAATAGCCCCTAACACTCCATCATCCGAGATTGAAAGGTTCAAACTATTCAACTGATCTTCACTAATTTTAGGCAGATTTATATTTTCAAAGTACGAGTGGATAGCTTGGCCTGTTGATTCCTGTGGTATGTTATACAAAGACTGATAGAAATCTCTAAATAGTCCTCCTATTTTTTCCGGATGGAGTAGTATATTGTTGCCTGCTTTCATTTTATATATATTCTTATTCTTCCTGACCTGCTTCAGTCTATTTGATATACCTTTCTGAGCTTTATTTCCTTGATAATACCATCTCCTCTTTAGGGCTTCTAAAGCCCAATTAGCCCTTTTTATAAGAATGTCATTAATTGAGTTTTCTAATTTCTTTATTTTCTGGTCTGTGACTATATCAGGATTTTTTTTAAATTTAAATCGTTTTGCTTATCCAATTCTAAATATAATTCTGCTAATGAGGCCTGCTTTTTATATTTATCCTGGGTCCTTAGTTTTATCAAATAGCCTCTTGTCACTGCTTTAAAGGTGGACCATATTGTTGCAGCTTTGGTGCCCTTTTCTCTATTTTTTTTTTTCTTTCTTCCTTTTTTCCTGACACTCAGACACCTACAGACGTTTGTACTTAAGTAGTGTAACGGTTTAATGGGTCATCCTTGTGTCTATTATATCCAAAGTTGTAATTTATAAATATCAGTCATGCTTTAATCAACATTTAAAACAGATAATCTTAAAACTCACAAGCGACACGTAACACCAAAACGCACCACAGAAAAGAGAGAGGGAGAGAAAAAAGAAATAAAAAGTAATAATAAATAAATAAAAAAAATATACTACACATTCCGCCGGCACCCACCATGTCGCCCCCGCCCTCCCCGCTGTCATTACATCCAGCTAATCCGAGAGGGTTGGCCTCCTGGCCTCCCACAGAGCCCAGATCTTTTGAAATTTACTCTCAGATCCCCTTGAAGTATAAAAAGCCCTCTCGGCTGAAAGCTGAGAATCAACCTGTTTACCAATGTCCGCCCATTTGGGGAGGTCCTGACTCTTCCAAAGTCGCGCTAGTGAGAGTTTTACTGCCATAAGTAGGTTTATTGCAAAGATCTGTTTTGGTGATCTACTAGCTCCCAAATTAATATGGAATAAAAAGGTTTCGGGGGTTAATAAGACATCTCTTTGAAACACTGCATTTAGTATCTGAGAGACTAAGAGTTTAATAGGGGTCAAAAGATGACACGCCCACCAAATATGGAGGTGGGTACCCTCCCCTCTACCACATCTCCAACAGAGATTTGAAGAGTCCGGAAAAAGTTTATTAAGACGGGATGGAACAAAATACCATCGGAAGAGTACCTTTTAAAATGATTCCTGCAGATTAATACCATGTAAGGCACCTCTGGTATTATGACATAGTTGATTCCAGGTTTCCAAAGGAAAAGAGACCCCCAAATCTAGTTCCCAATAATTTATAGGATTAGGTTTATCATTTAGAGATGAATCCTCCAGGAGGGACCGTAATCTGGATATCGCCCCCGACCTCTTACAGAGGTGAAGGGACTCGTCCAAAAGAGATGTCTCCACCAGAGGATTAATCTCCAAATAGGATTTAATTCTTATGTAGTTAAACAACTGTGAGCTCGGTAAATTCGATGCCTCCCGCAGAGTGTCAAAAGGGGCAATTCTCCCGTCAATCATTATATCAGATATGACCAGCAGACCTGAAAGTGACCAATGAATAATATTCAAGTCGGGAATAACGGTCGTTAGGGCCCCCAGAGGGGCCAGGCTGGTAAGACCCTGTACCTCAGCAAACATCTTCTTAAACTTAAACATGCCTCTAACCACATCAATAACTATAGGATTGAGGATTTTCGATTTGTTGAAGTTGAGGTTTTTTCTCCAAAAAAAATAATAAGGGTTTTGTCCCGAACATTCAAAGGTTTCAATCTGACTCCATACCGTGTCTTGGGGCGACTTATGCTTCCAGGCCAGGAAATATGTAAACAGGCTGATTTCTTGGAGTTTATAAAGATCTGGAAATCCAAGTCCCCCCATCCTAAAACTTCGTTTTAAATATGAGTTAGCTATTCTAGGTTTTTTGGAGTCCCACACATAGGATGAGAATAATAATGTAAGCTGTTTTAGGCAAGCAGTGGGGGCCCGCATAGGTATTGCCCTCATCAGGAACAAGACCTTTGGGACTACATATGACTTAAGAATATTGAGTCGTCCCATCCATGAGGGCTCTATACCCCTCCAACGCCGAAAAAGATCTCTAAGGTCCTGAATGAGGGTTTCATAATTCAGAAATAATGTTTGTCTGGGATCCAGGACAATCTTGATTCCCAGGTAATCCAGGGTTTTACTGTGCCACTTAATGCCCCCTACCTTGGAAAGTTCATCGAGCTGAAAGGTTGAGAGAGAGCTCATGAGGACCTGGGTCTTGGCTAAGTTAATTTTGTAATTAGAGTAGGAAGAATATTGATCGATCAAAGAGAGGGTCTGTGGTATAGATAATTCCGGAGATGACAAAGATAGGAGCACATCATCCGCATAAAGAGAGATTTTGTGCTCCTGGTTACCTACCTGGATACCCCTAACCTGAGTTGCCCTCCTTATTAGTGCGGCAAGGGGCTCAATACTGAGGGCGTACAAAAGAGGCGCAAGAGGGCACTCCTGCCTAGTGCCGTTATTAACATTAAAGTAATCCGAGCCCAGAAATGGGCCTGAGATCCTGGCCCTCGGTGCAGAGTAGAGAGCCATGGCGCCATCCTTAAAAACCCCAGATAGACCAAAGGCCTCCAGGGTCCCTGACAAAAAACGCCAGTCTACCCTATCGAATGCCTTCTCTGCATCGAGGGCGAGGAAAACTACCGGAATATGTTCAGATCTCCGATGCAAGAGATTCAAGGCTCTTCTGGTACTGTCATCCCCTGAACGATTGTGTATAAACCCTTTTCTCTATTTTTAGAGAAAAATAAGTCAGACATTTTCATTATATATTCTACGTTTTGTTTCGTCCGTTTTGTGTTTATCAGAGCGATCCTCAATATCCATCACAATGGCATTGTAATCTGACCACGTAATAGTCATTATAACAATCTTTTGTATTGTTTTGAAACCATAATGTTTTATCAAGTCTATCCTTGCATAAGTTAAATGAAATCTGGAGTAAAAAGAGAAGTCCAGTTAATTCGGATCCGAGTTCTATGCTGCATTTGATATGCCTTGAAGACCAGAATTCCATTACTTTTGTCATATGTTTGCTTAACTGTGATTTCTTTCTTCGTGTTCAGTACACCCACACAAATTATATATCATTTTTTAAAGGACAGATGGGGCTTTCTTTTGATACTATTAATTTTCATCATATGATATCATTTACTATTAAACAATATATAAAATATGATGAAAATATGCCAAAAAACACCTTTTCTAACTTTGACCTGATTTTATTTTACACAATTACAAACTGTAAAAAAGAATCCATCCACATAGTTTCGAATATTTGTCCTGAGTTTATAAATACCAATGTTTCCATGTTTTTCAATTTTTTCTTCTTCAAGTAATAGGGTAATAACTGATACTAGTGTTTTTTTGTTTCCTAACCATTTTCTCCTACAGTGACCTTTTGATCCCAACCTTAACCCTAATCCTAAATCTATCCCCACGCCTTAATCTAACTCTTGTACTAATTTATTATTAGGCTTGTTGGACATATTTTTAGTATCCATAAAGGGATCCATAGGCAACTGAATTCCCCCATGAGGATCAAAGTTCCCAGTGGGGCGTAAATGTTGGGAATTATAAATATTGACTGGCCTCCCAGTGAAAACTTAGTTCGAGCTCCATCCCCAGTGCCCCATCCAACACTAGACACAAACAATCACTACAAATTAAACTCAACATATAACACATAATACCCCCAAGCTTGTGAACGGTGATAACCCTCTCTAACAATTGCAAATCTTCCCAACCACTGGGATGACTCCCCACTTTAAAAAACAAAAGGGCGGCAAATTCCCCTGCCCCCACTGAGACAGACAAACAAAGCACTTGTATCCCCAAGTGTTAACCCCTACTCCCCTTAGCCAAAGCCTGTAGAAGAGACCCAAATTCAAAGAAGATGAGAGAGAGAGCGGATGTCGGGTCCTTTATCGAGAGTTAAATAAGGGATGAGGCCTTAGGTAAGGGTAACAAAGCAGGAACACCCTAGAGAGGGTGAGGTCTGAGAAGGGAAACTAAGCAGGAACACCCTAGAGAGGGTGAGGTCTGAGAAGGGTGACTAAGCAGGCACACCCGTGTCAGGGTGACTAAGGAGGAACACCCGAGAGAGGGTGACTAAGGAGGAACACCCTAGAAAGGGTGACTGAGGAACACCCTAGAGAGAGTGACTAAGGGGGAGCAACTTAGCTGAAGAAATCTTTCTGTAGCTAGAGGGTTTCAGGAGATGCTGAAAAACATCCCCCAGGCTGGTTGAGCCGCCCATGGTTCAGTTCCCCAGTTCCTGGACAGGGTCACAATTCAAATGAGCTTTAAGCAGAGGATCAGAAACAGAAGCAGCAGCTCTCAGAAGACAGGCATCCAACTTCAATGCAAAAGCACTGTTTGCTAGAAACTGCAGTTAATTAACATGGGTGTGTTGCAAAAAGTAACGAGTCCAGCTGACACCAAACAAAGGGGAAGAAATACATGCAAACACAGGAAGGGAGGCAGGAGGTATATAAGCACAAAATTTAAGACTTTAAAATACATGAGTCAGAAGCTCAGTGTAGAACCCTGACAGCGGAAAGAGGAAAATGAAGAGAGAAGAAGGAGAAAGAAGGGAACCTCATGACCATACCCCATAGTAGAGATAGGGCTTATAGTTTGTTTCTCCACCGCCCTAACCACTGTTTGGAGCAGTCTTTTAACTATGTGAATCTACATTTTGCCCCCCTCTCCTGGTCCCAGGAAACTACCTGTAATATTTTGAACTCTTTACTCTATTTTATCGTGATAGGAATATTTATTTAATTTAAGGGCCCCATTGACGGTGATATAGCTCTATTTTGCTCATGTGTATCTCATTTACCCTTTGTTACCCTATATCGCTTGTTGAGTATTCATTACCCACCCCGTAATTTCCCCCTTCTTCCTACCACCTCCCCCACCAAAAGTGTTTTCTCGTGTTTGACATGAATCAGAAAAAAATTTCATATTGGAATTTACAAGAGAAAAACCTAAAAATGTAATTAAATTTAAAGAGAAACGGAACGTTGGAGCATCGAAGTAGAACCACTTGTCTCGATATCCCTCTGGACATTAATATGTGCGGCCAGTAGCATTATAGACTATTATACTATCGTCCCCTATAAATTCCCAGCGAGTGGCAGCACATACTCATGTTAATACACGTATGAAAAACAGTAAGAAAACATTGGTGCTTCAGTATACAACCACTTGTCTCAATGCTCTTCCAGGCAGTAATATATGCGGCCAGTTGCATTGTAAATTTTCATTCAATATGGATTCCCAGAGAGTAGTAACCAATGTTCATGTTAAAACACCACTTATCTCTCCACTAATCTGGACCTCAATATATGTGCCCAATTGCATTATAAACTTTTGTTCAATTGAATCGCCAGAGAGCGGGAGTCCATGCTCAGGTTGAGACAATATAAAAACCAGTAAGAAACCATCGATGCAGCAAAATGGAGCCAGTTGTAACACTAACCCTCTGGACAGTAACATTTGCAACTGTTCACATTATAAACTTTCATTTAATGTGGGAAAAAGAAATCAAGATATCCACCTCAACATAAGACCCCTTATCTCAATACCCCTCTGGACATTAGCATGTACAACCCTTTGTGTTATAAACTTTCATTCAAAGTGAGTTCCCAAAAAGTGGGGACCTTTGCTCATGTTAGAACACATGCAGAAAAACATACAGAAAAAAACCTGAACTCATTAGAACTCATTAGAAACCCTCCCCAAAAACAGTGTTCTTGATCTCTTCAACCCTCTCTCTCCCCTCTTCTTCATTGTATTAAGCATAGTCCATGTTCAACTGCCTGAGCCTTTTTTACAACTGTTGAGAAGTGTCAAAAAGTTCTCTTCTTCCCTCGAATATTATTGATAATACAGTGGGGAACCTCCTTTTATATTTAATTTCCTGAGAGCTTGGGTTTGAGAACTGTACAATCTTCTGTTGACTCTTGTATTGACTCTTGCCAAGATCACCAATTATACTGCTTGTATAATGTCCGCACCAGGGCCGCAGCAAGTCGCATAGCATCTCTATGTCATCGCGTCACCCCTAAATCCTCATATATTAGTTGTATTGTGGTCTATGTCATAGATGAGGCTTGAGAATATTCTGATCAAAATAGGTCTCTGAGAAGTTGACATTTTGAAGTATTTCTCTCCTATATATGAGATATGTTGGAGCGAGTTCAGATTAAACTGCAGCTTTTTGTTTTACCAATTTAGATATAATTTTGTCAGGTTTGCATATGATTACTGTCTTACATTGTATATTTATTGACAAGTTTTACAAACACTTAGTGGCCTCTTAGCCCCAAACTTGTAATTTATTATCTTTTAGTTGACCTCAACTTCTCTGAGCTTAGCAACCAGATCTAAGCCCCTGCTATTTTTTCGTTTGGGTGCTAGACAAACTCCTCCCTCCCTCCCTATTGCCTGGTGTTTGATATATCAAAGATAGTTAAGTTAAGCAAAAGAATCGAGCACTAGCTGCTCACATGATTATAGCTAGCTCCCTTACAGCACTGTAAGACTTCTAAACACACACACCTTCCAACCCAGTTAAGCACTGTGGTTTGTTTACTAAATGCTAAACTGACCCTAGTGGACTTGTAATAATATTTTGGAACTTGTCCCAGAACAATTACATCAGTCAATTACTAGACTCCACTTAGGCTAACAATGACCTGACTCAACAGCTGGAATTATCAGATTTCTCAACATCTTACACACTGGTAAGTTCAATACATTTAAAGCTACCCCTAGTAGATAAACCTGTGTGAAACTCACTACTGAGTCAGACATACTGGGCCGATATATAATGAGAACCCAAACCACAGTTTTCGTAATGTGTGTTATTCGGAATAGAACACAAACCTCATGTTCAAAATTAAGTGAGTTATGGTGCTAGTTCCAGCGCTAATGCAAAAACACTATTTTAAGTGTTCAAATCAAGCCAAGAACACTTCCGCATCCTGTTACTACACCAAAAAATACTCTTAACCAATCAGGAAACACCTACACACACCAAATAGAACAAAATGCACTGTAAAAGTTCATGGAATCTTTTACACTATGCCTATAATTGGACCTCCTGTGAGACACTGCACAGGGCAGGACTGGACAATTTTTCTGTGAAAACCATAGGTTTTTGGCTACCCAATATGCCCGATCACCCCTCACATGCTCCGAATTTGGCTAAAATACAGTTTGGATTTGGGGATTATTACCACATTTCAACCATTTCAATTCGCCTATTCTGAGCAGGTGACTTGAAATAGAAACATTCTAGCAGAAATCCAGGTGCCCCATAAATAAAATAAAATTTTACACATTACACATATGGGATGTCAGTGCAGTTAGCCGTGACCCGCGCTATAGTAAATGGGGCTGGGAGCTTGGAAAATGCTCCAGCCCCTTAAAAATACCTAAAAAACAAACTGAACTAAATAAAGAATTGCATCTGCACAGAAGAGAGACTCTCCATAGCAATATTTTGGTAAGTAGGACCACTACCTATTTCATAAATAGACTTGAAAATATGACAAATCATAACAATGGAAAACAGCTTACCTTCAAGAAAATACTCAACACTTTCTAAACATATGACAACCATGCATATCCACCCATCCGCCAACTATATGACATTATGAAGTACAAAATGCCAGACCAATTTTATAGAAAATATGGAAAGAGAGAGGCAATTCATTGCTATCAATTTTTTTTGCAGCAGTAAAAGAAACAAACAAACCCCAAAAATGAAATCAACAGATTTATCTTAACAATGTATAGTTGTGTGTGTGTGTGTGTGTGTGATGTTAAATGTTAATCTCCGTTCCTCTGCATCTCACTTCTAGTGACCTTGATGCACCACTGTAATTGATCTTCAGCTCCCATCTTGCTATGTATTATTAGTGGTGATGACATGATGATAGTTGCAGGCCCATGACAGCTGAAATGTATTTGTTTACTTGTAGGAAATGGCCTCGTAGGATACGTTTATAGGTGTGGGTATGAGGGAAATGTAGCCTTTTGTGTGTGCATGACGTATATGTGGTTGGATGTAACTGAGAATGCATGCATGTTTTCTTGTTTGACATTATGTAGAGTATGTGTAGTTCAAGACTGCATGTTGAACAGTACGACCCTTTTATCTGCAATAGGGTAGGATGAACACATACATTTTAAATATAACATACAATCAGTGGCAGTTCTATATTTTGGGCGTCCCTATTTCAGCTATTTCTTGTCTCCATAACTGTCTCCCCTCAGGCACCGTGATTACCCCCTAAACATCTGCTTAAAGGGACTGTATCACCTAAACATTGTTTTTACTGTGACTATACAGCATAAAAATGATTGAAAATGATCTATACATAGTATTAGCAAAATTGCAAGTCTGTGGAGTCTCTTACGTATGACATCACTTGTATGCAAATTAACTGCTTTTCATTGGGAAATGTGTAATTTGCATACCATGCCACAGGTGATGTCATAAGCAGGAGACTCCACGGACGCATTTAAAACATATTTTTCTTCTAATTTAGGCGTTTGCTTGACATTTTTCTAATACATTGCATAGATAATTTTCAATATTTTTTATGCTCTACATGCACAATACAAATGATGTTCAGGTGATACAGTCCCTTTAATTAGCTAATATGGTAGCCTACCACTGGATACAGTCTAATATATGTAAAACATTAAAAAAAAAAAAAAATAGGTAAGTAAATATATAACGTTTTCCTTGATCTTTGTCATTTTTTAGTTGCATGTGAAAGCTGATACTATTAACCTGCGAAACATGACAAGTAAGTTGGACTCACAGAGTCTTCCCCAGTCAGCAGGCTATTAGTCACTAAGGAACTTTAACTTCCTGCAATAAGACTGCACTCATGCTGTATTCAGATATTTAGAACAATAATGATGATATTACTTCAGAAGCAGCCATAGTCATGCTCTGTCATCTGTAACATAATATTGCATCAACTGTAATAGGACTTATTCTGTGCAATAATATATAGGTGATTAGTATAGCAAGCAGGAGAATGTTTCCTTTTTCTAATTTCTACTTGAAAAACAAGCCAAAAACAAAACAAACAAAATATTGAATGAACATAAAGCTGAAACTCCAGAACACTCCACCCCACAGAAAATAGAGGAGAACGGAGAGAAACTTTTACTATGCAGTTTAAAACCATGTTAAAATATTCATCATGTGATAGAATTATAATGAAACATCTCATACCTGTGGTTCATTTATTTCACAAACCATAATAAAAAAAATATATAAATGATAAAAAAAAAACATAAGCAGTCACATAAAATGGTTTGGGTTTTTTAAGAATATCCCAAAGTAGATATGTGTCAGCCCTTCTACACTTAGGCACTAATTGGGCTGTGGCATGCAATATAATAAGATCATTAAGGCAAACAGCCACTCATAAAGACTGTGATGTGTTTTGCAAGATAAAGGGGTTCTTGTTCTCTCTCCTGTTACCTCACTTTAAAGGCTTTTTTTAACTAAATGTGCAAGGAGTGTACATAGATGATTTTAAACAGCTTGACTTTTTATTTGTTTGGAAACTGCAACTTGTATATTTTTATTTAACAAATTCAGCTTATTACTGCAAGGAACGCTGCTTCACAATTGCTTAACTAAGGTAATTTTCCATCAGGGAATTACATTATTTATTTTGTAGGGTACTTTAAAAAGCCAAAAGCATTCACTGATATAGAACACAGAAGCCCATTTATCAAATTTGTTGAGCAATAATATTGTAATAAGCCTGGTCCAACAGTGTCTCATTGAAGTATTGCCCCAGAAGAAAGGCAGAAACAGGTTTTTGGAATCTGTTTGCCCTGCAGGCAATCTTTGATTGCAGGCCCCTTATATTCTTCATACTATAAAAGCTACCTGGATTAACAGTTGCCAACATTTAATGAACTACTCTACTGCCAGAAGATGATGAAACCTGATGGGTCTGGGAATGATTTTGAGGGATAAATGTGATGCTCCCCAAATAATTTCAGAAATGAGATGTCAGTGCAGTAGCCACTGTGGCTTGAATTACAGTATTATGTTATGATCTAGTCCTTATGGCCTAGCGGAAATCTACATAGGAAGTACCACAAGGGAACCAAATTACAGATTAACAATGGCTAGCAGCAAGTTATGCTCGCCCTGGATACCGCTCTCTGGCACAGATGGCTCAATAACACCTGAAGTTTACTTTTGTTGCGGTTTATTCATTAAACAGAGAACCGATAATGGAACAAGACAAGTATGGGTTTGTGCTAATATTATCATTGCACTGGAAAACCTTTCAGAGTTACTAGATGATCAATTTTTAGTAATCTTAACTATAAAACAGAAAATGTTTGTTTGTTTGCCTGACGCAGGAAAAAACCCTTGAATGTTGAACTCTAGAATCATGAAATCTTCACAGCTTATTCATCCTGGTATTTCTAGGTCAACACAACTATTTTCTGCTTTCTCTAGATTGTTCCTTTCCAGAGTTATGCATTAATCAAGGGGATTAAACACCACATAAACTGCAAAGTTAATGGGTCATTGTTCTACATTACCAGAGATGTCATAATATCCTTTACAACAGCAAATGAGATCTGTATCCTGAAGACCTTATGTTATAGATTTTTAAAAGTTCTAAGGGTGTCATCTCTAGCTCAACACAACTATTTTCAGCACTCTACATTGGTCCTTTCTCGAGTTATGTATTTAGTTTTGAGTAGGAACACAACTTGCAGAACGATTGTGAACTGCTGCAAGAACGACTAATGAAACCGCTGAGGAAACAGAGGTTTGACTTTCTGAGCAACAGTCGTGAACTGCTACAAGACGGCACAGTGAGCCTGCTGAAGTAAGGAACAAGTGCCGATTGAAAAGAATCTAATTCCTGGGCAAAGCCAGTTAGCATATCTAGAAATCTATTTGGATTCTAAATCATTGCACTCAGTCAACATGGATAATCATATTCCTCTGCTAAGTATCGTGGGAGATGAAATGGAAATTAAACTCCCTCTAGGTGAATGGCCTAGTGGGTGTGGTCCCCCCACATGTACCTTTTGCAAATTGAATTCTTCACTTACAGACCTTTATTCTTGAGGTACACTGTTTTCCTCCGTACACTTGAGCCTGATATAAAATGCAAATCTCTCAGTGGAGGACCATTAGATTTAGTGTCTGTTCTTAGGCTTTGAAGACACACCAAAGGCTCTCTGCAAAGCTGGAGAATTTACTCAAACATTCCAGACTTGGAGCACAGATCCATACACTTCACGTATAAAATAAACATGTGACACCTGGTGATTATTCACAATGATGCTGTAGAAATTGATAATGTATGAAGACATGTATAAAGTGTGTATCTGAGCCTTGGTTACACTGTGGATTACAGCTGCTCAAAATCATCTGTTGTCTACTATTAAATTCCTACTGCTTTTAAGTTTATAACCATGTACTCTGTTTCATTGTGTATTATTATATTTTTCTATGTTGACTTATCTTTATCTGTGGATTCCTTCCATCAGGGGTTTTTAGGATTTCCCTCCAAATCTATGTGAAGAGCAAACAAATTATTTTATAGACTTTCTGTCAAAATTGTACACTGCTTTCTATCTCTTTGAAGCATAGAGATATTTAACATTAGTTTTTAACCATTTACAGTCTTTAGTACAATACATTCATAAAAGACATCTCCAATTCACAGAAAGCTAATTAAAACATGGTGTCGCCTACTGACGTCTGTGTTTGTTGTGAATGATTCATGTGACATGCATAAAATTACAATTACATCATTTTACATTTTTCCATGTTGACTATTTTAACATTTTTATTTAGATGTTATAAAAATATCATGACTAATCTTACTTATACAATGCCTAATCTCAGTGGGGTTGTCTGTTAAGTAACGAACTACCTTGGCTCCAATCAGGGCAGTGGGAAAAACAGTTTCTATATAATAGTAGGAGAAAAAGTGGAAGTCAGTGATTGATATCAACACAATGATAGGAAAAAGTTTCTAGAGGTTCTGGTAACACAATCTCACTGTAGAAAATGTAAGAAAATGCAATAACCTCAGCATGACATATTGACAGCATTGTTCCAAATTCTCAGTAACAACAAATATCCCTAAGTATATAACAAAATGAATGCACTATTGCATATTCTTACACCCATGTGTGGCCTCCCCAGATTAAAACGTGTTATTTGTTCTCATCACTACTGCGTCAGCTAATAGAACTTGCATGTACTCTTCTGTGGTGATAAAAGTACGTAAGCTGCTATTCAAGGAACCAAACAATTTATAATACAATACTGGTTATTATTTTTTATTTTTCTAAAGGAAGTAGTGGGTAGTGGATGCATGGCATAGCCTTCCAGTAGAAGTGGTAAAGGCTAATACATTGAAGGCGTTTAAACATGCATGGGATAGGCATAAGTCTATTCTAGACAGGGATAAGGCCAGGGACTAATGAAACCCCCATACCCTCAGGGAATAGGTTTGACGAGCTAGACAAGTTCTCACAAGATTAACACGAGCTACTTCTAGGCGGTTGTCAGCCAAACTCGGATGAATCCACTGGTCAGGAAAAAAGAATTTTTTTTTGACATTAGGAATTCACCAGATTTGTCACTGCACAATGCATGGTTAATGGGACTCTGTCAACCTAGACATTGCTTCTACCAGGCATTGCACAGTGACAAACCTGCTGAGTTTCTCCTGTTCTGCAGTATGGGGCTCAGCCCTGGCCACCTCTGGTTATGGTCTGCAGGGCCATCACAAGGGCCATTTTCCATTTGGGTCTCCAAAATGGCCAGAGTAAAGCATGCAGTGATGTACAACAGGCCTCAGAAGGGAGGGAAGAGGATACGTGACAGCCCTACAATGCTGAAGGCCTTTTTTGTATGCAACTGTGTGCACAGGACACTTTCTGGAGGAAGAAACAGAAGGCATGGACTGACATTCAGGGAGGCCTCATATTTATGCATGCAAGGGGGCTGTGTACATATAGATATTGCCAACACTATGTAGTTGGAGAAGAAACTGCCCTCCATGCATTGTGGCAGTGCCCATTTGCACAGGCTTTGATGGATGCTCTGACTGCTTATCACTCAGTGCTGTATGGATTGTTCCAGAAACACACACAGATAATTCTGTTGAAGATTCTTGAAGCCTCATGTGTTGTGCAAAGGAAGCTTTTTGGTTGGTCAGTAACCACCTGGTGCTGAAAAATAAGCAGCTCACCATTCAGGATTATTCCAAAGCATGCTAAGGGACTATTCCATCATAGCCAGTCTTGAGGAGGAAGAGGACTAGTCCCAGGCTCCTCCCATGGCCCACACTCTTTCACTCATCTCCCTACTGTGGCCCCCCAAGTCCTGCCCTTCCCCCAGGATTATCTCACCATTTTAAATTTATTTTGAACGTCGAACGTTGTTTATTATTTTTCCATAATCATATAACATTTTAGCCCTGTGGCCATTCTCCAGGGACTGATCAATTCTATCACACACACACAAAAAGTTTTAATATATGCCAGACTGTGTAAAAACCTAATGAATAAAAAACAAATAGAAATACTTCCTAAACTACCCTCCAAAATGAATGCAGATTCAGAGGCAGCGAATCTCTCCATTTCTGTATGCTGGGACTTTCTTTATGGTCCCATCCTATGCTGTTTTATGACTACTTTTTTGGGAAGCGTGCAATAAGCTCCTGTAAGTTGCTCCAGTGCATAGATCAGAAACTGTGTTAATATGCTATACTGCAACACGTGTTTGTCTTGTCTGCTTTTCTGGCTTCAGAAGATTTATTAAAGCCACATGAATGAAGAATAGAAGTTGGATATTGTTTGTTGAAGGCATTTATTTATTCTACGTTTGTGAGTGTGTATATTAAATCTCACATTTTTTTTTACCATTTTTAGACATATTACATTATGTTAAATGTTTTTTGTGTTTTTATTTAAGTTGTTCCCAGTGTGTCTGCTCCATCCCTATTTTTATACTACTGATCAATTCTAGACTGTTGTCATGTGACACAAATTGAGACAATGAAAGACTAAAAGCTTTGTATCCAAAGCTGCAGAAAAAGCTTCATAAAAGTTTATATATTTTTTTTTGTGTTAAACCGGCAGGCTGGTAAAACATCGGCTGTGGAGGCAGTAACATGGCTGGTATTTTTTTCAAAGTAAAGGTGGCAAATCCTAACAATATTATTATAGTGTAATGCAATGCAAAAATATAATATTTGATTAATATATTTGACTTCTTAATACATGATGTATTGATGAAGTATTCATGCCTATAATAATGAACATGTGTAAAATATGATCACAAATAACCTGCATTTTGGTAAAGTATAGCACTGCTAAAATAAAATAATAAACACAAACATAATAATTCTGATAAAATGTTTTGAGGTACAGTGCTGCTGTTTAGAATAAAGAAAGTAATTGCCATATTGCTTTATAGTAGAAATATTCAAAACCACATGACATACAAATTGCTAGATCTTAAGTATTAAATGATGTTAGAGATCTATATGATTGTTGCCAAAGATCGACATGTCATGTCATTTTGTGTAATTTCTTGTTATACACAAATTGTATTAAATAATATATAGAAAAAAAAACCCCAAAAAAACCACGTGACATGCTAGGGAATAATTTGGGGGAAGTTGTTTTCTGAACTACAATAAATGTAATTTTGTGGATTTGCAGAAAAATACCTTCGTATTAAGCATAATTGGTTATTTACAAACTAATAATACTTTTCTTTTACTCGTTAGTGTGACAGAGGCTACATATGTTACATGATTACTTCATAACATGTCATGTAAATTCAATAATTTTTTCTGAAATATGCTAAGCCTCTCGTGTCATGTACCCAAAGTGTGTATGAACAAATGCCCCCCTCAGGTTTATTGTGGGGCATAACACAGCTAATGTAATTAAGCAATACAATAGCACATTTTCTGAGAATAATTTTACGGCACAAAAGGAAATGAAAGCACCATTAAAGTAGAAAAATTAATAAAAAAATATATACTTTTTGTAATATTAAAATTACAGTTTATGCTTCTCTGTCCTTACTGTTTAGCACTTTTAAGAATATATTAATTTCTTTTATCAGATATATATTCTGTTGATCTGACTTACTGCAACTCTCAGTTGAATTGTCTGTATATGCATTTTGCAAAATAGTTTTGCGTCTCATAAGGGAAAAAAAGCACTATAAAAAGACACAAACTGTATTATTGCTACATTACACACTTAATCCTGACTTTATGTAATGTCAGGGATATATAAATCAGGATCTTACATCACATGTGGTTTTTCTGTACAATTTGAATGCAACAATAATAAAAAATATAAAAATAATAAAAAATATAATACTGCAACACTATAGTGTAATCCTAATTTCCTTGTTTTATTTGATTTTATAGGTAGACTAAGAAATGCATTATGGAGCCAATAAATTGCAGAAATTTTGTGTATTGCCAAAACAAGGAAACAGATACATAATCCAACACATTCTTAATTTTACATTGCTGCTAATAAAAGCTTGCTCTCTTCGTGTGTTTTCTTATACAGGCTAGCAAAAAAAACTTAAAAATGTACTTAGGTGAACTTCATCCAAGATGCTAAGTATTGTGTTCCGACTTCCTTACTACGAATGACTATTTAAGGCACTGGAATAGTATCCAGGTGCCTCCATTTGGTACTCATCCTTTTGCCATCCAATCACATAACAGAAAAATAATGACTGCTATGTAGTGTACAATCAAACATAGTTACTTCAAACTACTCTCCTTGTTTGATATAACTCAATAAACTAACAGAATTGTTTAATTTTTTCATTCTGGACAATATATTTCACTATTTCTCGCTACATTATGATTTTTTAATTTTTTTTTTTATCTTACACTATTTTTTAGATAAATAATGAATTTATCCTCAGAAATCTGTAATCTTTTTGAGCAGATAGTGTGGTATCTGTCCTGAATTTGTAAAGAATACAATATTAATATAATCCATTTTCCTTCCCCAAAAACCAATAAGTACCACAAAATAATATGTCAGTAGCACCTATGATACACATTTATCATGGCATATACTAGGTGTGCATTAGGGTTGGTTGGGTCTGACCTAAATGCATGCCCAGAACAGTCATAATCCCAACATCCAAGATTTTTCTCTGAAAATGATGTATGGCCATTACAGCTTTGGAGCTTATATCTAGTGGAGCTAGCATTATGTTTGTGCCAATATATTATTAGGCACCTGTCACAAGTCTGTGAACTATGTGCAGTGGTCAATTTCTTTTCTTCATTACAATAATATAGAGAAAGTTGGCCAGTTTCCAGTGGCATTTTGCTCCCATCCCCTGCAAAGATGTTTGGAATTGATCTTTTATAACCTGTAACATTTTTGAAAGGTTAATATTGTCAGCTACTCATGAACAAAAAAAAACTTGCTTGTTTGCTTAATCACGTCCAAGCACAGATATCACAGAAAATGGTGATTAAGTCATTTTTTAGAAGATTCTCAAGATAGTTTGACGATTTAAAACTCCACTTTTTTTCTGCCGTGGTTTATGTATCACAAACGTACATTGATAAAACGGAATTTATTCCATAAGGGAGAAACATTAAACATATGTTTTGTACTATTAGAAAATCATCTACCACAGATCATAGTCATTTTACTTTGGCAGCACAGGCCATATTGCATGAAATATTTAAGTGGGATACTTTTATTATGTACAGATAATCTCTTTGTTTATTATTGAAGTGTTTAATGAGCAGTCATTAAAGTAGATTCAGAAAGGTTTTTGTTCGAACCAGTAGATTGTCAGCTGAGATCACAGACTGTTTCTTTGTGCTGGGAATTTATAATCATATCTCAGTTTCAGTTTACATTTAACTTAAACAGTTTGTAGAGTGATTATTTTTCTTCTTCATTGTAAAACATTCATTCTTTCTGTTTATGCCGATGAAAAGCTCAGAGTTGCTCCTGACAGTCCATGTAAATATAATATATCAAGGAGTTTGAGTTGCTCTGGAAAAGGGTGCTATAAAAACCTGTCCCATTTTACAGCACATCTAGGATTTTCAGCTACAAATGTTCAAGCGAGTCTTGTGTGCCTAACATCAAATTCACTATTGCAGAATTAAATAATAGACTTCCTCATTCTATGTCAAAGAGTTGACGTTAAAACGTACATAAAAATATAGAAATAAACATACAATCGTAAAGGATAGTGCCAAGTGTGTGAATAAAGAGAGAATTGCAGGCAATTCAGATGATATTTTCAAACTTTAGACTAATGTAGCTGAGTTGGTAATATTCTCCAATGCAGATGAATGGAAGAATTTTTTCCAACTCTGGCCTTGTTTAATATCCCTGTCTCAATTCCCTGTAATTCTCTCTTTACTGAATAGACATTCTAGTTGATTACATAAACCACACCTTTTCTTCACCTAAAAACTTTAGTGCCAATCTTTTACATGATATATATTTTTTTATTAAATGGTGTGAATATAATATTATTTTTTTTATTATTTACAAATGATATTTGAAAACCAACGGATTTTCCCCAACAAAGAGCATCAATATAGTAAAAATAATGAAATTGTCTCTGAATCATATTTAAAATACTCTTAGATAAAATCATAACCCTTAAATATGTGGACAAGTAATAAAAACACAATTATAGAAATCTCTAGAAATATTAATGTAAAATTTGCATGACATATGTTTGATCACAAAAGCCATCAATCATTAAACCTATCATTAAAATTAGCTGAAATCATAACATTTCTATTTCCAGGATTGAAAACCATTGTTGACTTATGGTTTGTTCCATCACTAAAATAATTTGAACATTTTTTTTTTTTTTTTGCATCTCATTATTTGAGAAGGTTAAAAAAAAGACTAAAAGGTCCACAATGCAACACTCTTAGATATCTAGACACTTTAATAGGTGACTAATAATACATTAAAATTAAAACAATATTTATTTTACTTAGTGTATCTCCTTGAAAAATACATTATTAAATAGTAAATGAACCACTTTTTCCATCATTATTTTTCTAAAGTGATATTGGATATTATGGTACTAGAGGGAATCTGCAATATTGTGAATCAACATAAATTTTACTATTTCCCATCATATCATGAGCCATTGCAATAAAGATAATGATGAAAAGCCTCTGGTAGCAGACCCACTTGATAAATATTTCATGCACTCCATTTGGGCAATGATCTTCATTTTCAGAATGGGACAAAATATCTGCCTTCATCACAGGAGCAGCTGTTTCTTCTCTTTGTAATATCTGCCTCCAAGGGTCAGATGCCACGAAGCCCAATCACCATTGTCAATTGTAACCACAATTTGGTGCAGGGATCACTCTCTTTTACCTTGTCAAGTGCTCTTCACACTTTACTTATTATCCTTCTCTATTTGTTCTAAAGGAGAACACAAGTTCACAGCGATTACGCTTATATAGTAGGCCCGAGCATGTGAAACAAGACTGGCAAAATTGGTTTGTACAAGACATAAGAAGTATGTGATTAGAAAAGTAACGATATTAAACTCCAGAAGTATTTCAGTGTGCTACACAGTCTTTTATAAACAGTTGGACACTGATTTATCATCCACACTTTAGTACGAGAGCACAGAGAATTTCTGATTGTAAACAATACAACTTTTGTCCAGCAATTTCCCAGGTTAGCAGAGAACTAATGGAATTCTCTTAGCTCAGGTTGCATTAATACAATTGTTGAATCATTGCATAAAAAGAAGTATATTATTTTCCAATTCCTTACTTCTGTGAAATATATCTCTCACAGTACTGCCAAAAGATGGTAGTTACAGGCTGAATGAACTTGTTTTTTCTATTCTTGACATTGCTGGAATTTGTTGTAAAGTATCCTCTAATTATAGATCAGTTAAAAAAAATACCCCTTAATCAAGAAAGGATTTAAATTACACAGTGGGAAGTACAGGTTATATTGTTTCATTGAACCTCTATACAAGATTTGTGGTAATTATCTTATATTGTTAAAAAAAAATAATCAGGAACATACACTTCCTTAGTTCTTAACAATTTTGCAGTCTTTCCAAAAAAAAAAAAAAAATGGTTATTGCATTTATAACCTAAGTAAGTGTGATATATGTGCACAAATAAGAAAGAAAAAGAGAGTGCCTTTTTAATGAATTAATCAAATTTAATAATAATAACAAAGTACAAACACATGAGTTGCAGAATATTAAGTTAAAACGCTCATCAATCAAGCTAGTTTATTATATATTTACGATGTATGTGTTTGATAAAGTGAGAGCAAGAGAGAAATTACTTATTGAGCAAAGTTTAAATAATTAGCACCCCCTTGTGGAAGTTTAGAGAAAAATACAACAACATTATTTTAATCATGTTTCTCAGAGATTATTAGAGACTTTATGTGTGCCTATAGGGGGATGTATAAAAATTCCTGCACACTATAGTGTTGGGGAAATAGTGAAAGGCACAACTGACATTTCTTATGTATAATGGTAATTACACCTTTTTTTTATACATCCCAATAGTCTTTTATTTGGGGAAATAGCACACAAGATGTGGGACTCGAGCAAAGTGGGACTTTTATCAGGAGTTAGCATTCAACATTGGCGCACATAGTGATAGCACAACTTATTTGGAGCTATTTCCAAGTGCGCCAATTTTATAGAACCCCCCCCCCCCCAATGCAAATTTAGCAGGAAAAGGATATTACAAAGCCTTATGATATAGTAAATTGGGAGAGATCCTCTGCAAGCTTACAATCCCGATATATAAAATATATTCATATTTTATTTGGAAATGCTGAGTTTAAAATAAGCACATAACATTATTAGTATGACGTAAGCAAATTACTAGCATTCTTGGCTTGTTCTATAAGGGTATTTACCTTTATTTTCTATAGCTGTGTGAACAAACGTATTGATTTCTTGTATTTCAAACCTGTTCTAACTGCCAGATCTCATTCCCACACATAGAAGTTAACTACTTTTTGCAATTGATAACAAGTCTTGAAAGGTCCTTTAGTCATTCAAAGACCCGGCAGTGAAAGGATTGACACATTCAAGCTAATAGCAGATATCAAAATGAAATAAATTCTGTGGTGTTAATACTTTTGGTATGCTGATTCACTGGAAAGTTCACCATAACATTAGGCCTTACCAAAGGCATGTGGGACACTCCTGCAGTTATATGTGCCAAATACTAGTTATATGCACACTCTTTGAGAAAAGCACTTTCTGTGCAGAAAACAATAAAGACAAACTTTTTGTTTGAAATTCTGATTTTATTATCAGAATCTATAATTATAATCAAACATAGAAGCAGGTAGTCAACACCAATCAATCAGTCTATCCAGTCTCCCTAAAGTTCCGGTCTTTTCTATTTATTTTATTTTTCTGCATGTTCCAGGCATTCTTACATCCATTGACAGTTGTAGCTTATAATGGGCTCTATCTAACGGGGCAAGTTATCCTATAAAACGTAATTTTCTATTGCAGTCTATGTGCTTTAATGCGCTGAGCTAAATTAACTCAGGTCATTGAACAAAGCCCAATATTTTCACCGGAATAATATTCACAATTGGTAGAATCTCGTTAAAGAGCCAAGAACTCTAGATTTGTGTTTCAGCCTGTGAGATGAGGCTTCTGTATTTCTAAAACAGCACAGAAAGGCTCCAAATAGTAAGCAGCACATAGCAGTGCATAGCAGTCTACCACTGGTTTCACATGGATTCATTTGCATTACCAAACCACCACATTCAAAAATAACACAACAAAAGCAAAACTGTTTATGGAAAGTAACACTCTAAAGCTTGGTAAACTAAATAAGGTAGATGGGATTTGTTTTATTTATTTTGTCTTTCTGTTCTGCTGAAATGTCCACCACACCTACATTCTTAGTTGGCGAAGAATTGGACAAGGAAATTAACCATTGTGGAATCTTTAGGTTAAAATTCCCATTCAAGAATTACAGCAAATTGTCTAGTGACAGCCATTGTGTAACAAGCCACACCTTGTGAACAAAGGCAGAATATTCTCTATCATGTAAAACATCTTTCAACTTGTTCATTGCAGAGGTAACTGATACTGAATTGGTTAAAGAGGATTTAAATCCATAACGATTCAATCTTTTAAACCTTTGAGTGTCATTGTATTATGCTTAATTTTTATGCTCCTACCCAAACTTTGTAACGTGTTACCTCAAAACCTCTTTCTGACCAATGTGTGTACCTGTAAATCCAGGGTATTGACAAAGACAAAAAATTACATATTTATTTATTTCCTTAATAACCTAGGTTTGTTTAATTTTGCTGCCTATTAATTATTTCAATAACGGTGGAGTATTAAGGTACTAAAAGGGTTTTTGTGGGACGGTTACTTCATTATATATTGAATATTTTCAACTTTAAACAATATTAGTTTTAGGGTTAGCCGTATTGGAGAGTACTAGAACCTTTTATATACAAGAATGTGAGAGCACAGGGTAATTCACACTCTGAGATTGCACTGCTATGTACCTTAAGGTCCTTCCTCAAAGTAGCAGCCACGCCACAGTACTAGGATTCCGACTTTTTGCGCCAAATGCTAGCTGGAAACCAAAGTGAATGTTTATGAAAGAGTCGAGTCCAAAATTAACTCACAACTCAAACATTTTAATGTTGCAGAACAAATACTTAATTTATGATGATTAGTCTTTTATTAATGACTCTCTCATTTAATTTCAAACCAGCAAGTTATCAGCAGGGCAGAGAAATGTATTGTAATAACTGAGAGGCCCTGAATTCAAATCTGAGTTCTGATGAATGGTGATCTTGGATATGGGTTGGATTTACTATGAGAAATGTAACCTAAGTAACAGGCCGCACACGTGCAAATCAGGGTTGTGGTAAAATGGCTACAGTGTAGAGTTGATGGGATTGACACAAAAGAAAGACCAAATTGGGCCCCTATCTTTCTTTATCTATCTGTCTATCTACCTAGCTATCTACAATGACATAAACTAAATACAAAAATTAGAATATGGGTTTTAGAGTACTTCTACTTCCTCTGACAATCTTTGAATGGTTGACACCCTTTACATAGCACGTTTGAAAACATATAATGACTGAACTCATAAAGGATTCATCCAAAAGGAACAAAGAAAAAGCTTGAGAATGAAACAAATACGCACATATTCTCCTTTCCAAACAGTGGTATCAAAAGCATCCTACAAGTTAGTGGAATGAATCATACTTTCTAAATAAATACCTGTCAAATCACACAATTACTGGAGATTCGCTTATTATGCAATGAAATAAAGAGTAAATAGGAGACATCTGCTGTAACGTGCTGAAGAAATGCAATTGTTCTAAAGTTACCTCTTTAGCATTTCAAACTAATTTGTGGCAGAATTAATCAAAATGAGCTACACACTTTACTCAAAACAGCAGCTCAAGGGGGATGAAAGAGCATAATAACAGAGTGAGAGGTCAGTGTGAGACAAAGCATGGAGGGAAAAGCAGCAACAGCTGGAGGATCGTGGAGTTGCAGTGCGCAAAACTTACACAAACCCACTTTCTGGAGCTTGAAATAGTTTTGCCCAACTGTAAACATTTTCAAGATGAATGACTGTTTCATTCACCCATTTAATGTAAATCAGTTTAGTAGTAACACAGATGCCTCCGCAGCTTTATGCCCCAAGTGTTTTTGTCTCATTAAATTTAGCTCGAGAAAGCGTTACTTCTGTGTTCGTGAAACACTAGTACTCACTCTCAAGGCCCCCCAAAAAGTGGATCATCATTTTTTATCATTAAAGCGATATCTTTAGCAGAGCTGTGACTTGCTGTGTCTGTTGTAGCAAATACTCACATGATCTAATCTCACCTGCCTTCTTCCTGGTTTTCTTTCAGAATCTACATTTGGTTTAACCTCGACCAAAAGGATGGAATAAATTAATTGGACTAACTAAATATTCAAGGGGGAAATAATAATGCAAAAAGATCAGGATGGATGTTCCTCATGAGATTGGAATTTGGGAAAGTCACTATTCTACTTTAAACCTCTACCTCAAAAATGATGCTGACTCAATACTTCATAACAGATAATGGGCTCTGTTTAATGGCCTGAATTAACTAAACTCAGGGCATAATATACCACAGACAGTAACAGAAAATCTTTAGTTAAAAACCAGTAGTACATGAGAAATCACAGCACTGAATAGAACCCAGTAACTTAAAACCTTGCATCTCAGTATCGTAATTATTTTGTCTATGGTATTTGTCTAATCACCAGCTTGCAATCACATGACGGGCTCAGATCACCAGGTTTACTTGCCGGGCATGTTACCCACTTTACCAAAGCTTGTTTTATTTGTACATAATGGTTTGAAAGGCCAAAGAATTAACCAATAAATTCCATCTGGTGAAACATTTTTGGGGATCTAGTTTAGGAAAGTTTACACATAGTGAATGATTCAGCTGCTGTAATTAGAGTCTGAGGTTTAAAGTTATGATCGCTGAGGTCAGGCAGGAGACAAAGGAACAGTAAAGCAAAAATAAACCGTGAAATAGGATTATTTGACCCTTTGTGTTGAAAAAAAAAGTGATCTGTCTCCAAAGTGACTCTGATGGGGGTTATATGAAATCTAAAAACATGATTGATAAAAGCTGGAATATCTCACAGTGCTCAAAAAAACCTACTAATGTCTTTTGTTGTCTTCTGTTCCTCCAATATATCTTGCTCTGTTAGAGAGTGTGCTAACTGACTCCTGACCATACCACCATCTTACAGTAGCCCAGCTACTGTGTTGCATTACACTGCATTCATAAAGAACAGAAACTCCTGCTTTAGCAAGCAGCAGCTCTTTTTTGGAGAATCAAAAAATTTCAAAGTAAAACAAAATGCTCTGAAGTACTCCAGGAATGGACCTGGCCATCTTGGGAGGCCCGCAGCCGGAGGATGTCTGTGCTTTCATTGGCTCAGGAGACACACCCAGTAGTGTATCTTCCACAAGGCAAACAAGGCACTCGCCTAGGGCGGCACTTTGCCAGAGGGTGTTAAAGCACACTTCTGGTGCTTCAAACATTTTCGCTCCCTCCCCCACCGTTCAGCAAGCTTTAGCTCCTTCTAATTAATCAGGGTGATGGTGGCATGTAATCGAAGTGGTGGGGGTATGTAATGAGGGTGATGTTGGCATGTAATGAGGGTGATGGCATTTCGTGTGTATGCAATGTGGTTGATGGGGCATGTCGTGGGTGATGTGGCAAGTCATAGGTGTGCAAAGTGTGAGGGGGGTGTTCGAATTTTCTCTGCCTAGGGCAGCACCAAACCAAGATACACCATTGGACCCACCGGAACCTTTGGGCAGCATCACGGGATGTTTATGCACACTGAGCAGCACACAGATATCCTCTGACTGCCCCACTAGACACCAGGGAGCATGTAATGCCTGCATTGCTTACCAGATTAGAAGGAGTCCAGTGGCAGGAAGATGAGAAGCTCACACATACAAATGGGACACCAAACCCAATAATTGAAAGTGGAGACAATATTGGGATGATGAGACAGTGCATGAGGGAGGTATTGTAGAGGGTCAAAAATGAGGGGCAGGCAATGATCAGGCAGCAGAGGTTGAGGCAGGCAGCAGAGGTTTAAGGCCAGGTGGAATAGCCGAGGTCAGGACAGGTATCGCAGGTTCATAGTTGGGTAAAAGGCAGAGGTCAGCAACAGTATAATCAGGTACACAAAGGAAGGACAAAAAGGCTAAGTAGCAAGCAAACTTTAACTACTTGGCAGCTCCAGAATCAAGAAGCAATGAATGCTTGGAGGTGTGGGTATATATAGCCATGTTGGTAATTACCTTGATTTGTTTCAGAGGAGGAGCAACAGACTTAGCTTTGGTGTTTCCATGGGGATACCGTGGCAACATAATGCTTCTGGGTCATCCCTTTACTCCAAGACATGCCCCTTATAATGACGAGTGAACGGTGTGCCTAACAGATAGTACTAACTCTGTTTGGGGGTGGTTCCATATGGAGATGCGCCCGCCATCTTGGATTCAGACAGGATTCATCACTTCTTACCAGCTGGAAGCCCTGCTAGAGGAAAGGTAAACGTGGGTGAACCACGATATGGGGAGCGGCCATGACAGAGCAGGGCAAGCCCTCTGGATGCAATGACAAGTGTATAGTTGCAATGGCAAGTCCTAGCAGTGCAATTGGAAGTCTGCGGGTGCAATGTAAAATATTATGGGTGAAATGGCAAGTCCTCTTGGTGCAATGTGAAGTCTGGTGGTGCAATGTGAAGTCCTTTGCTATGCATGGGATAGGCACAAGGCTTTCCTTGGGAACTGGGAACTTATACAAGTATTTAGAAAATTGGGCAGGCTAGATAGACTGAATGGTTCTTATCTGCCGACACATGCAATAGCAAGTCCATGGATGCAATGTCAAATCATATGAGGGCAATGGCAAGTCTGTGGTAGCAACAGCAAGCCTGGGGGCCCAATGTCAAGTACTCTGGATGCAATGGTAAGACCTGTAGGTGCAGTGACAAATCCTGGGGGTGAAGTGGAACATCCTGGTGGTGCAATGACAAGTACCGGGGGTACAATGACAAGTCATGGAGTTGCAGGGGAAAAGTCCAGCAGTTGCAGGGGGAAAGTCAACTTGGTTCAATGGTAAGTCCAATGGGTGCTGCAGTATGGTGCAGGGACAGGTCCACTGGGTGCTGCAGTATGGTGCAGGGGCAAGTCCAGTGGGAGCTGCAATGTGATGCAGGGCCAACATTGTGCTTTTGGGTGGACAGAAGAACATGGGAACTTTTTTTTAATCACATTTTTATTAAATATGAAAAACAGTTTACATGTGAAACAATATTTAATAGCAAAACTTTTTTTCCTATAGGGTCTCCTTATTGTTTAGGAAAGTTTGGGAGACCGCCTTATAATCAGGGTTGTAGGTTTTGATGTGCTATAGCAAGTCTGTGGGTACAATGTCAAGTATGTGGGTCTAATGTCAAGTCCTGTGGGTGCAATGGTAAGATCTGTAGGTGCAGTGGCAAGTCCTGGAGGTTTAATGACATCAAGAGACAGTTAGACCTCACAGTCGGGAGCCCCCGTTCTGATTGGCTGCACACGTGCTGACATCCAGAGCTCAATGTAAACCTGGCATATATTTGCAAAGATACACGTTGGGTTTACAAAGCACAAGTGCCACTAAATGTTGAACTTTTGCTTCAAAGACAAAACTTTAACTACTCTAACTGTTATTCTACATTACTTTATACTTTTTTACTATATACTTTGGCTTTACCCCCATTAATTGCATGGTTAATTGAATTCACATTTCATCAGAGTAAGATGGTGTAAGTTTGTTGATTCTAAAGGCTCCATAATATGGCTTCCATCACACAAACCGCGCTGTGGCTTCAAACATTGAATTAGGCATAATGCAATTGGTCTGGTCACAAAGCTCATTTTCAGGATTTTGACTGACATCTTAAGAATCTTATCTCCTCATCATCCAACAATTTAACACAAGTGGCAGACTGGCCGGCCGAACAGTTGGTTTAGATAGTTCACAAAAAGTATTTGAATTCTTCTTCTCAGAGCTATCCTTGTTTCTCGTTCTCATTTGTTGACTCAAAGAAGGTGGCAGTAAAGGGTTCCATAATGAGAATCGGGTTTGTGGTTTGGGATGTAGAAAGTAAAATACAGATGTGAAGGATTTATGTGGACAATTGATATCCCTTGTAAATTTGCACAAACACTGTTACAAAGGAGACAAAGGCGGTGATAAATATCCCCAGGAAATGGAATATTTCCAATGAATACTTGCCACATGTTTCTCAAGCAGTCATGAATGTTAATGATATTGCACAAAAAGTTTATATATCAATCATTGATTTAATAATTACATGTGCGTACATTATATGATATATGAATATGAGAGGGAGTGTAAGACAGACAGATGAAAACTGAGAGAATGATGAGGCCAGCGAAAGAGAGGGAGAAAGACAGAAGCAGAAATACAGTCGTGTTAAAAAGAGGAATACACATTTAGACAAAAAGATGAATTATGTAATGTAGTAATTCTTAATATAGTTTGGGCATATATATATATATATATATATGTTTCCTCATCCCCATTTTCTGTATCACTAAACATTTCAATAAAATATACATTTAAAAAAAGAAAAGATGCATTATTAGAGAGGTAGAGATGCTTAAACGGCAAATGGCCAGTGCTAGGGAGAAACAGATACATACAGAAAGAGAAAGAGACATATATAGGTTCAGTGAGGCAGACGTGTTGAAGCCACATTTAAAGGCAAAGTAAGAAAAAAGAGACAACTAGAGAGAAGAAAGAAAAAAGAAGACTTTGGAGGGTGAAAAAGAGAGAGAACATGAGAGCGACAGAGATAGAGAGAGGGAAAGAGAGATATGAGACATTCAAGGCAGGGGTAACGTTTTTATTGTTACAATCAATATGTTTTAAATTACTTCTATATGTTTTATGCCTACACTTTAAGGACATATTTATTTAAATTAAATTACATTTTATTTCATAAAAACACACACACAAAAATGTATTTATTTTAAAGTTAACACAAATAATACCAAGACACAATAACATGTTTATAAATGTACCTTTCACAGACATAAAGATGTTAGTGGGCATAAAATCTTGTGATTGAAATAAAACCATTAGGTCCAGTTCACAAATATCAAGTAACGTTCACATTCTTCACTTAATTAATTTTCTGGCTCTAGCTCTAACTAATGTCTTAATCAGTTATTTAGGAACATGGAAATCTGGAATAATTTTGATGCAAGGTACTAAATCTGGAGCAATTGCCATGGAAACCAATGAAATGTTGCTGCTAATAGACAGTTTGCATATTGCCTGCAATTTCTTATTTCTCACAATGTAGACTGTAAAACATAAGGAAACACATTTATGCATATAAAAGCATGTTGCACATAAAAGGTATAGCAGGCACACAGACATCCTACCATGCTGCCTCTGTTCTGAGGTCAGAGTGTTGGGGTTCATGTGACCAGGGAGCTGTGAGTGCTGGCTGGGGTAAGTCCAGGATCTGCAATGTTGGTGATGGGACAAGTCCTGGAGTGTTGGGGTAACTGCCAGTCTTGGATCTGCAGTGTGGGTGATGGGGCATGTCCTGGGTGTGTAATGTGGTTGATGGGGCATGTCCTTGATGTGCAATGTGGGTGAAGGGGCATTTCCTGGGTGTAAAATTTGGGTTATGTGGCATGTCCTGGGTGTGCTGGAGTAAGTCCTGGGTGTGCAATGGGGTTTATGGAGCATATCCTGACATACTGGGGTAATCGCTGGGTTTGCAATGTGGGTGATGGGGCATATCCCGAGGTGCTGGGGTAAGTCCTGGGTCTGTAATGATGGTGCTTGGAGCGCTGTATTTAGCGCAAGGCAAACAAGGCACTTGCCTTGTATGCCTTTAAGGGGCGGCACAAAACGCAAAAAATAAAAAAAATAAAAAAGCTGCCCCTTTAAGAAGAAAAAAAAAACCTCTCTTGCTTGCTGGCAGAGATGGTGGCTGGGGAGATCAGAAGATCTCTCCTCACCACCGCTCTGCCTTCAAGTAGACTGCACAGGGTGACTAACAGGCAGCACAGAGAATCCTCTGTGCTGCCTGTTCGGCTCCCCATGTAGTGTGATGGGGAAGTGTTTGACAGGTTCACATGACCTCTCTTCACACTGCGGGGAGCCAAACAGGCAGTATGGAGGACACCATGCTCCCTGCCACTAGCCACCAGGGACAAGGGTAAATCCTGGGGAGATGGGGGCATGTATTGGGGGTGATGGGGACATGCATTGGGGTTGATGGGTGCATGTATAGTGTGATGGGGGCATGTATAGGGGTGATGGGACATGTATTGGGGTGATGGGGACATGTACTGGGGTGATGGGGACATGTATTGGGGTTGATAGGGACATGTATTGGGGTGATGGGGGCATGTATTGGGGGTTATGGGGACATGTATTGGGGTGATGGGGACATGAATTAGGGGTGATGGGGGCATGTAATGGGGTGATGGGGGCATGCAGTGGGGGTTATGGAGGCATGTAATGGGGGTAATTGGGGAAATGGGGGCATGTAATGGGGTTAATAGGTGGGATATGGACATGTAACGGGGTGATGGGGGCTTGTAATGGAGTGATGGATTCATGAACCCGGGGTGATGGGGGCATGTGAGGAGGTAATGGAGCATGTGATGGGGACATGTATTGGGGGTGATGGGGCATTTTATGTGTGTGCGCATGTGGGTGATGAGGCATGTCCTGGGTGTGCAATGTGGGTTATTGGTCATGTGTGCAACGTGGGTAGGGGGGCTGCCCAAATTTTGTCTGCCTAGGGCAGCACAAAACCAAGATCCACCACTGGGTGCTAGGGCATGTCCTCAGTGTGTAATGTGGGTGATGGGGCATGTGCAGGGTGTGCTGGGGTAAATGGGAATGAGCATATTGTTTAGGTAATGTGGGAGCTTGCCCTATGACTTAGCATGCAATTGTCTAATTCTTGTAACATTTGAGAACAAAGTGGCAAAGTGAGATGGCTCTCTAGGACAAATAGTGTGCTACATTCCCATAGTCAATGACCAGCATTGACAATAATTTACATGATCCATTCTCTCTCACAACAGGATTTGTTTCTGTGCAAAGCACTAGCCCAGAGGATAGTTTTTCAAAATGACAAATCAAAAAAGAGTTTGTGATCTAGACATTCCGTAAGATATTTATGAGAACTGACTGTGGCCAGGCTACTATTTGATTTGGTCTCAATCTCTAATTGGAGATTGTTTAGGTAAAGTAGTTCAGGATTTTTCTTAAACATGGACACATATTGAGTCAGATAAGCAGAAAGAAAATAGTTTATTGGCTGATCAACTAATACCAGAGTGTTTGAGTTTCTTTAACAGAATGTTAAAGCAAACCTTTGTAAGAATACAGCTCCAGTAAGCGAACTTTGTTCCAAAACAAACTAAAATTTCATACTTTTAATAGAATAGCACACCCAGGACATTCCCTGATAGCCAAACTGCATACCTTTTAATACAATAGTAAGTACAGTGACCTCTGAGGAATGCTTGCATAGTTGCATATGGGAAAATTTCTCAAAGGCTTTAGATAAAAAAGAAAAATAGATCAAGAGAATGATGCTAAATTTATAACCACAGTTTTATGTATTAGTTTTTTCCCCCCTAGTTTTTGTAAATTTGACTAGAAGCCAAGGCATCATTAATTACTGGTGCAGTAGGTATTAGTAACATTGTGGGCAGCTAGTTAGGGCCAGAGTATGTGTTTATTTTATAGAAAAATAGTAAAACTATTTAACTGATGTGGATCATCACAGCAATGCATTTTAATAATGGTGGATTGAGATTGTTTGGGATATTATACATTTGTTTATTATTGGCTACACTGATTTAGGTTCCTGCTCAGTTCTTTGTGAAAAAGTTCACCATGGAAAATTTAATTTGCTTGGTTGGGGTGTTTCCGTTTATGATGTTTGACAGAGCCACTTTGGTATCATACGCAAATCTGGTTTGCTTTATTTTGAACATAAAGCATTTATTCCATCGTCTTCCTTAGCTGGCCATTTGACCTGTAGACCTGTTGGCATTCAGATGGGAATGGTCAGTTACAGGGTCCAGTTCAAGTATTGGGATTACTTATTTCCTTGGGGATTAGAAAGTACTGGAGAGTCAATTTCCTATATTGTCTGGAAGATTTGATGGGCCAAGTCTTATATATCTATACAAATGGAGAGCAAATCTTAGCCAGGTCTTGGTTTTTTTTAAACATACTAGGTTTTTGTCAGACTCTCTATTTTATTTAGACGTACTGAACATGCTCACCATATTGAAATCCTTCAAATGATACACTGTCCAGAAGTTACACTCTGTATATTCCATGCCAGTCTCCTGACTCACCAATGTGTAATGTTTTATATTGTTTCATTAAGGAACATATGCTGCATTTATGCTTAGTGGTTCCTTGGATACGAATTCAAAAATTAACTTAGTCCTTAATATCTGTATAGATATATAATCCTAAAAATAGTAAGAAAAAAAGCAGACACAATATATTAGTTGAAATCTATAGGATGTGTTCAATTCCAGGGATGGATCACTAAGATGCTTTAAATTGCATAGCTTTACTTAATGTTCTGTGGAGGAATCTGTGATTGTAGTGAAAGGTCTTTTATTAATTTTACCAGCACTCTTGTTCCCATCCCATTCCCAAATCACTTTACCAGGCAGGGCAAAGAATCGGTGAGAAAATGATTTATACATGAAAAGTATGACTGATAAATTAGACAATCATATGAAAATATTCACATGAACAATCCCACCTTATAATAAAAATCACATGGGGTAATAATTTAACTGACCACTTGACCAAAGGGAAACCTTGTTCTCCTACTCTTGAGCTAGTAAAAGTCTACCTCCTAGAAATCTTGCATCCTCTACTAAATAATCTTTTGGCAAAGTATAATGTTTTTTTAATGCTCATATTTTCTCTGTATTGACGACTTTGTAAGTTTGGTTCCAAACCAGACACACGGTATCATTTTGAATTTTAATGTTCAGCTGTCCAGAGCTAAAGAATGAATGTTTGTGGTTCTCTTCGGCAAATTGACTTTTGGCAGTTATGTCTGAACTTTTCCAATAATTCAATCTGGTGGACGGCAGTAATTCAGAACTCACAGAAATAATCTGCAAACCCTATCAGCGCTGCAGGGTAAAGTGTGCTGGCTAATTATAAATGATAACTCCCCTAATGAGGAGGTCAGATATGTAATAGTTCCATATTATTATAATATTATATAGTGGAAAGAATGCTTTACTTAAAAATATAACAAAACACATTTTGTATTAAAGTGATACTACAGACAACACTTTTGTTTTACTAAATATTTTAGAGACGTTTGGTTTCATTAATCAACATTTTTCATGCTAAATATTGCAAATATTTTGCATTAAAAACAGTTTTGTATTAATAGAGGATGGAATCAGTGAGGTTATTATAGCCTCACTGGTCTGAGAGCCTCATATTCCATATATATTTCTGCCTGAATACTCACCTACTACCTAACTTAGTGACAATTGACTCTACTAGAAACTTAAAGGTCATCAAAGCAAAAGGTTTGGGTCAGTAGGTCTCAATTAGGGATGTTTGATAACATTTTTTTTGGGGGGGGGGGGGGGGGGGATATGACTGTTCCTTTAACAAAAACTCCCTAAGGCCAGTGATGGCTAACCATGGTACTGAAGATCTTTTCTTTGAGATCTTTCCCAAGATGCTCAGCCAGTCATACATCTATCATGCTATTTAGTTCAGTATAAAGGAGGCATATACTAAAGAAATGCAAAAAATAAAAAAATCACACATTTTAAATAACGCCCCTCTGTATTTATTAATCGGTTTGCACATCGTTGATAAATATACATTATACTAAAACGAGTCTTATAAGTGTGCGTTGTTTTTGTATGACTGGAATTTTCACTAAAGATAATGGAAAGTTGAATCGCAATTCGGGACACATTGCAATAACTACATGGATAATGTTAATGTTAATTTTTCTCAAGAGAGATACTATTTTATTAAGAATTTTTTTACACTGACAAAATAAAGATAATACAAATAAAAATCAAAAAGAAAACTCAAGCCAACAGATACAGCAACAACAACAATTAACAACTATCTAATATATACAAACATAATTAATATTTAATTTAGAACAGAATAGAAAGATCAATAGTTACCTGACAACCAGACAAAATATTATGACATTTGCAAGTCATTTGGCTATATTTAATAGCTACATTTTTATTTAAGGCATAAATATAAACTCTTTAGATTTTCATGCGTAATATACATCGCAAAAATTATGCAAGCGTAATAATAATAATAATCACATTTTACTTTTTAAAAAGCGCAAAGCCTAAAATACCATGTTTTTTTCAAATGAGGCATTATTTGAACTACAAGTTACTACATGCCCCTCATAGTTCTAAAACATCTTCAGTGCCAAGGCTGTGCCAAGCCTGTCTTCTGCAAATCTGGGAATACAGCTGTGCACTCAGAGGTGCTCATGCTCTAAGCTCGTCTTTTGGAAATAATAGGGAAACACTGTACAAGGTGCGCACATGTTCACTAGGTGTATCACTGAAACATTGTGATGCACATTAGACATAGGAAACCGCGGATGATGGAATTGCTAAATACTGTTCTAACTAGCGGAAATGCAGATATTGGTTAAACGATGAACTGATTAATGTATTTATGTTTTTAAATGTAAGGTTTTTAATATGTCTTATTTTTTTCTGTTTCCCTTTAACACTGAAAGTTTAGGAGCGACAGCACATAAATGGTTAAGGGCTGAACTGCTAGCACAGCCGTATTCTGAGATAGAGATGTATAAAGTTAGAACACATGTAGGTACTCAGTTTTGAGTAACCATTCAGCCTGTTATATGGCTCCTGGGTGATATATTGTACGAGGTGAAAACATAAGGGCTTCATCAAAGAGAACCTCATTATTTCAGAAGAGCAATGCAGCCATGCTCCTAAATCCACACTCCCTTCTGTTGTGCACATACATACACCTATTCCATTTATTAAACAGAGGTTATTGTTTAACTTTATATGGAAAACTTTTGCACTGCATGCAAACCCCTATATTTTATTGATTTTGCCAAGCAACCAATAAAATGTAAAGTCAGTGCAGCCTGGTTTACAAGAAATACAATTTATCATGGAAATGTATCTTGAGGCAGCATAGCTACAAGCCACCAAAAACTAAAAACCACCCAAACCACATGCACAGCAAATGATTCTCTGCAAAATTCCTGATTTCCCACTGAAACGTCACATTTTCCACCCCGATACTAGCCTAGGTTCCACCCTACTTCTAATGGGCAATTGTTAATCTTCTTAAGAGCTATACTGGGACAGTGCTCTGAATTTAAACCACTTTTGTAGCGGGATACCTGAAGATGTTATCACGTAACATGAAAGTGCTATGTTTGGTATGTTCGTGTAGTAGATCCCTCTCAACTGATCGGTGTGACATTAAACCTTTATGGATGCAGCATGGATGGAGAAGAGCAGAAGGGATGCTTCTCATGGAGCTAGATAAAGCAGCCATGCTCAGTGGCATGATATAGTCATGTGTTATGTTATTTATAGGATTATGCTGATATTGCATATTTACTTATATAGCTATATGATTGGTGACATTTTCTAGTTTGGAATACAATAGACATGTGATTGTCCAAAATAGTTTGGGTAATTTTCTATCAACCCTCCATTCTCCATAATGATAGTTTATTTACGAGTAAATTCCTGTCTTCATGATTCAGTCACGTTGATTTGCCATGTTCTTGAAATACCAGAATAAGTTCTGAGTCTCTGCAGCAGAGAGCTTGGGATGTATTTGCAAATGTGCTATGCCTCAGTTGGGTAACTTGAGTTACAGCTTATGTCACCCTGGTACACCCTGAATAGATTATATCATAAAAACACCAGACTCTATTCAATGACATTAATTAATTAATTATTCATTTATCTCAGGTCTCTGAAATCCATAGACTGCAATAAAAAAATAGTGTTAAGTGATAATTGATCAAAACCATTATGCAGAACTAAGGGGAACAGTACCACAATATAAAATATTAAAGGTTTAACTGATACGCAAAAATAGCAACTGCAGGAATAGCAACACCAATGAAACCCAGTGGTGAAACACCCACTATTATTGAGTTATATATTTGGATATATATAAAATACATGCACACCAATGTACACACACAATGCATACATACAATACTCTGAACACTCATACTTTCAAATATATAACACAATGGATATTTCTTGCACTGAGTTGTGAAGCTGAATTTGTAACCAGTTACTGGTATGTTACAATAATTTAGAAAAGATAGATTAATGGAATGTGAAAAATGATACGCTTTATTATATTGTATTTTTGAAGCAGAAAGAAACTTACATGAGTAGCCTGGAAGTAAGTAGCTAAAAAAAAGTATACCACAAACAATGTAAAAAAAAAATACTTATTTTGCATTAGAGAAGTTTGTTACACCTATAAGGTCGCACTATAGTATTTTTTTTGTTTAAAAAGTTCTACTGTGTAAACCCAACATGTATCATCATAGATTTATGGGTTTATATTTAGCTATGCTTCTCAGGTGAGGCAAAACTCATCTGGATGCTGGCACTTGTTCAGCCAATTAACCCCTTGCCGACAAAGGACGTGTCAGGCACGTCCTGGGAGAAACTCCCTTAACGACAAAGGACGTGCCTGGAACGTGCCTGCGGAGAATCAAGCGGTTTTCGCGATCAACGATCGCGAAAACCGCTTTAACGGTGCTGGTCTATTGCCTCGAAGTCGAGGCAATAGCCAGCACCGAAATTTCTATTCTGGGGCACCCAAGATCGCCCCACGGAGCGATATTGGGAGCCATATTGACGGAGCAGCAGGCTCCGTCAATATGGCTATGCCCTCTGCCGGTCTGAGCTTCAGAAGTGTAAGTAACTTCACTTCCGTCACTCTCAATATGCTACTTGACTGCCCCTAGTGGTAGTTAAGTAGCATAGCAATGGAAAAAAGTTAAAATAAATATCTAATTAATTAAAAACTGGTTAAATAGTTAGATTATCCTATAGGGTTAAAATTAAATAATTTTTAGCATAAGGGATAGGGTTAAAATTAAATTAAAATATATTAAGGGATAGCATAAGGGTTAGAGTTGGGGTTAAATTTAGTGTTAAGGTTACATTTTGGGTTCGGGTTGGGGTCAAAATGTCAATATAGGAAAAAAACAAAAAACACTATTTTTGGTTTTTGCCCCATAACTCGCAAAAAAATACAGAAAAATATGGAAACATGCATATTTCTGAACTCGGAACAACATTTAGAAACTATTTAGATGGTGTCTTTTTTAATGATTGTATTTGTCTAAATTATATTTTAGGTCAAAGATAGAAAAAGATTTTTTTTTTTTCATTTTTCATAATATTTTATGATTTTTGTGTCGTAAATTATAACATATGATGAACATAATGGTATCTAATGAAAGCCCTTCTTATGACGATAAAAACAACATATAATTTGTGTGGGTACAGTATCTGAGAAAAAAGAAAATTGCAGCTAAACACAAACACCCCAGAAATGTCAAAACAGCCATTGTCACCAAGGGAAAGTCAAGGTGAAAATGTCTTGTCACTAAGGGGTTAAAGCTAGACACTGGCATACACATGGGATTTGTCAGGTCCAATTAGAGCATGTTGGATCGTTCACATATAATCAGTACAGGGCACCTGGTTAGGATACCCCCTATTTTATACATAAAAAACTATGGTTTCTCACTGTGCTAGCAAAAAGTGACAGTTAGTGACCGATCAGTCTGCATGGTTCACATGGTATTTAGCTTAAAAGATGAATACCATTTCATCCTCCTATTGGTCATTATAATAGATTAACACTTTATAGTGGATGGGATTCTGTCCAAATTAATCCTGCACCTCTCTCATGGTTTAGAGCAAGGTTCTCATGGTTGCTTAGACTCAGTGGGGTCTATTCACTAACTCACTTTAAAGAGCAATGCACACACATTGCACAGTAATACTATATGTTGTACAACCATTTCAGTATACAATCTTATTAACTGTATCATGGTATTTCCAAACTTTCACCAGGATTCCATCAGATCCTAGTGCAGTCATTCTCTGCATTACAAACACTAGTCCCCAAGAGTTTTTCACAACATGATGGATTACTGAAAGAGTTGTATTTGTTCATGAAATTAAACAAATTCATTTTTGCAGTGCTTCCATCTATGAGATCTCAAATAAACTACTGCTTCAGACTGAGATACTGGCATCTCAATATAACAAATGTGCACACAGTAAAATTCTTGTGTCCATATGGAAAGCATTCTATGTGGGATTTTTTTTGATTTTTTTTATCTGCCTCGCTTCACGCTAGACGAAAACTCATGAACTAATAGGTTATTCACAGGCCATTTATTCACATTCAGTTTAAACATTAGGTTTAGTTTTGGACAAAGAGCATTAACTAAGATAAAGGATCCATCCTATCAAACCACAAGTAAATCTTCTGGGGCTGGTTTGCACATTCAGGCTCCAATTTAGAACAAGAGTGGACTGTGGTCGTTTCACAGGTTATTTCTGCATTGCTCATTTATATAGATTAAACAACATAGATCAAGTAATGACCTCGCAGGAAGTATAAATCTTCTGGTGATTGGTTGGAAAACTGACTTATAAATACTCTGCTGTGCTCCAGACTATATTTAGATTCTTCCTGCTACGGCAGGATATATTGGTTTTGATAAAGAGGAAAATTTATGAGAACAAGCGGCAGAGGAGGATTAAATGTATCAACACTACCTATAATGTACGACAAATCGTATGGTCTATTATGAAGCATGAGACTTTACATGTTTGGGTGTGTACTTAAAAAAACATTGTAAACATTATGTACTACTTGTGAAAAGGGATGTTAGATGGAGGAGTAATATCAGCAATTTATTCTGACTTTATAATATTATTTTATGTTTCTCGTTGTGAATGACTACAAGGAAGATTAAGTGGAATGAGCCATATAAACCATGGGATTATAGGATTTTTTTTCTTAAAGGAACTTGAATTTGAACTCCAAGTTATATATAAAATTTGCCTGATACAGAAGTAGTGAAATTAGTTTTTGTAAAGGAGAAGAAAGAGAAGATGAGTTCTTTAACAGGAATTCTAAACATATTTTCTATAGTGGAAAATCATATATTGTTTCTATAGCATACGGAAAAGACATGTGCATGTCTGGAGAGTGTCAAGGGGGAAGTTTGCAGTTTTAAGAGTGGAAAATACTCTTTAGCTTCACGTCACATTGGGATATGTTGAAATTCTTACTTCAATGATGACTGCTTGTTTATCATAATTTCAAGACAGACCCTTGGAGGCTCTTGGCCATGTTCTTTGCGTTCAGGGACAAGAAGCTTAAATTTGCTATGTCTATTAGAAGATTCAGTGTATAAGCGTATACTGTCTTAATGGTATTTTAAACAGTACAGTCTATTCATTAGAGGACAAGCTGTCTTGATTAGAGCTTTGGGATGATAATTCAAGAGCTATTACCTTGAGTATTCACTAGATGGAAACCAGTCCTACTAAGCGTTAGATGAACAAGACCAGCAGCAGTTCTAAGAAAAGTATGTTATGTAGGGAATTGGGGAGAAGCTAAGATGAGGGAATTTTGCCAGTGATGCCAATATAACTGAATGGAAACTCAGACAGGTGGTGCTTTAAACATATAAATTAACGCAATATTACATAGTAACGTAATAGATTAGGATGCACAAATTCGGAAGTTGATCCAATTCAAAGCTTCATATATTCCTATACAGATTCAAAAAGACAAAAGTGCGCTTGAAGCAAACTGTGGGACAAAATTGTATATATAACACCTTTTAGGTGAAGATAGTGAAATATTAACTCTTGTGTGAGATCAGGAGGAAGCTTTCTCCCCCTAGAGGGAATGCACTCACAGACCTTTGAAGGAATAGTTGCACTTCAAATTAAAGTTGGTGTCAATGGGATCCTGATGTTAGCAATCTTCTTTTGGCTTTTAGGCGAAAACGAAAACATCTAAGCCGAAATCTCTCGAAAAACGAAAATGTCTAAGACAAAATCTCGTGAGCAGATGACGAATGCGGAAGAGATGTCCAGACATCAACGATAAAAGCGCCATTCTGAATCAGGGAGTCCAGATGCCTAGTCGAAGCCCATGAAGGGGCGAAACGCGTTGCGTACTGGACTTACCCTGCTATTTGTATTGTATTTCTTTTATTATACAATTTGTTTTTATCCACTCAAGCATTTTTATATATTTATACCTGCTGGAAGGATATCCTCTGCGGCTGTGTGGTGCCCACTTCGTTTGCTAGAGAACCTCCATGTAAGCAGATATTTTATTTATTAAATATTTTTGTCACTTATCTACTAATTCCGGATGTCTGTCATTGTGTCTTTTGAGCCTAAAAGCCAATAGAAGATTGCTAACATCAGGATCCCATTGACACAAACTTTAATTTGAAGTGCAACTATTCCTTCAAAAGTCTGTGAGTGCATTCCCTCTAGGGGGAGAAAGCTTCCTCCTGATCTCACACAAGAGTTAATATTTCACTATCATCACCTAAAAGGTGTTATATACAATTTTTGTCCCACAGTTTGCTTCAAGTGCACTTTTGTCTTTTTGAATCTGTATATGTTGTTTTGTGTGTGGTTTAGGGACACACTGTCTAAGTGGAGCTATAGCTGAGATTACAGCGCTGGGTACACCTTTTTCTTTTGAGCATATTATTAAGCGCCCAGTGCGCGAAACGCGTCATGCAGTGACCTAATCCTGTTTGCTTTTTTCCCCACTGATTGCTGTGTATGATTTTCTACCACTCGCATTTGAAGATTAAAACACCAATCTTTTTTTTGCCTGATCCCGTGAGTGCTGCGTTTTTTCTGCTTCATTGTCTATCTACACCTTTTTCTTTTCTTCATATATTCCTGTTGATCAATAGAAGACAAAAACTCACATAAGAGCAGTGTCCAATGTTGCTTTAAAAGGGGAGAAAATGGCAATCTCCCTTGATCATCACGCTAAGCAGGGAGAACCAAAGTTTTACAGTTCTTACTGTAAAAAACCCTTTTTTTCGCTGCTCCTTTCCTCAAGTCGCATCTTTTTAGTAAATCTCAGTTTCCTAGAAAGCAGTTCATATTGACGCTATATAATTTGTATTGTTATCATATTCCTGTCTAAGAAGCTGTTTCTCTAGTGAAAATATATTCAACTATTCTACCGTTTCTTCACTTCCATTTATAATTTTATTGCTTATCTCATCAAGTTCCAGGATGACTTTTTTAAAACTGCTGTCCAAAATTGGACAATATATTAATGGTGGCGTCTTGCTATGGATTATATTAACTGTGTTTTGCTCTATTGAGTCAAGCTATCTTTTTAAACATGATAAATATTTCTAACCGTTATAGTAACTGATTGGCATTGGATACTATTGCTGATAATTCTACAATTATTCCCCAAACCTTTTCAGTCAATGATTTCTCCAACTTGCCTTCACTCACCATGCTTTCTTTGTTACTAAAATGCACAAATTCTCATATTTCAGTATTGATTTTCATCTGCTATAAAAATGAGTTGTATTCATGAAATAAATGTGACATAACACTGATTTAGAATTCTCAAATCCGCATGATTTAGCTGCATTCACAGCACACACATTAAACACCCAGGAAATTGCCCAGCACTCACATTGCACACCAAGGACAAGCCGCAATTCCCACATTGCATACCCAGGACATGTCCCAGCATCCTTATTGCACACCCAAGATTTACCCTAGCCAGCAACTGCATCTCACACCCAGAACTTACCCCAGCTATCAACCACATTGCACACCCTAACATATCCCAGCACCCACATTGCACACCCAGGACATTCCCCATTACCCACACTGCACACCTTGACATATCCCAGCACACACATAGCACATCCAGGACATGCCCCATTACCCACATTGCACACCTTGACATATCCCAGCACCCACATAGCCCATCCAGGACATGCCCCATTACTCACATTGCACACCCTGACATGTCCCAGCACCCACATTGCACACCCAGGAGTTACCCCAGCCAGCATCCACATTTCATCCACAGGTGTTCTCCAGCACCTCGGTTGCTTCCACAGGACTTCCCTTGTGTCTAGTGGGGGGCAGCTGGATGGCTGTGTTCTGCTCATGTGCACAGAAATCCTCCCATGCTGCCTCTTGCGCTCCTCATGAGTGCCAGGAGTCTGAACACTGGCAGGTCAAGTGATCCCTGACGCTCTGACCTCAGACAATGTGCCGGGAGCGCAAGATGCAGCAGGGGAGGATGTCTGGGCCTTGCCTGCATTGAGGACTGGATCTCCTTTTGATCTCCTCAGTCAGCGCCTCTGCCTGCAAGCATTTATTTTTAACATTTTTCAAAGACCCCAAGTGGGGCAAGGCTATACTCTTTCTTTACAGATTCACGCTGGTTTGCTCTAAGTTCTACCTCATCCCTTTATATATTTTGTATTAGAAGCACAAGTGAAAAGTTTAGTGGCACTTTAACTATTTACCAATAAATATTAATGACAATGAGACAATGTAATTCTGATATTTAAAAAAATCTAGTGTAGAGATTTTAATTTTATTATCTGAAAAAAAAAAAATGCAGAGCATCCAACTACATGCAGTTTTTGATTTCTGGTTTATAAGTGTATATGCTTGAGTGGCAATCATTACCATAACCCATTTAAATAATATCACTTTTCAAAGCAAATCAGCTTTGTTTGCATGTTTTTGACAGTGGCTCTGGAAAAGACCTTTATGATATGAACTATATATGTCCTACAGTACAGTAAATTATTAATGGATTCAGTGAATGTATACAGAATAGAAATTATTTTATTCCAGTAATATATTTACTTACAATGTACTGTAATAAACAGCCCAATTGCCATGTAAACTTCTGGTAAGCAGGAACGTGAGTCTTTGTTGGAATTTGAAAATGGCTTTTATGACAATTGAAATAGGGGTTGGTGCAATAAAAAGAAATATAAGGAAGTGTGACTGCAGTTTGTATTAGGTTTATATATTAAGAAAAGCTTGTGAGTAAAAACGGGTAAGAGAACATGATATAGAAGCACGTTACCTCTATAAAGTGAATAGAGAACTTTATAGGATCAAATTGGTGTAAATGTCCTTATCTTCTAAGCCAGAGTTTCCAGTATGTCGCTAAGTGTCTGGCTACTGAAGGATCAACATGCGCCAGACTGTTCAATACAATGTTGCATTGTTTTACCACAGAAACATATCGAGAGCATGCTTGCTCTCATCTTATATAGCCATGTGTGATCAGTGCAGTTCCTCTGACAATGTGTTTTAGAATACGATTAGAATTAAAACAACTGGAACTCTCCTATATACCTATTGGTTTGTTTATTATTTTATTATCTTTGGCTATTAGAAACCACCACATGAGATCCCAGTAAAGTGTCACTCTCTTGAAATCTGTGCTTTGGACATCTCTGCTGGAACATCTACCACTTATACTATTACTTTGTGGTCTTCTGGGATCCTGTGTTGGTAAAACGCCATTGTTTTAAATACTTATGTTGCAAATTGAGCTGGTCTCTTTTTGCACACTATATTTGTGAGTGTCATTCTAACATTAAATGATCTTTTGTATACCGTCTGCGCAGTTTTACGCTATGTTCTTCCCCCCATGTTCTCTCCTCGATTATCCCTGTCTCTTTTGAGACCTATGTTAGAGTCTATGGGTTGTGGATGTCTGAATTTGGTTCCTGGTTTTGGAAGCTACCTCCCATCAGAATTCTGTTTAGAAGGGCTGAAGGCCTGGAGAGTGTTGTTAGGGTAGTATCTCCCTTGTTGTTCCTTTTACCTGCTTTGTATTTTCTCTGTAGCATTAAAACAATTCAAACTTACATGTGAACTATTTCATTATATATTCACCAGACCCATAGGTGGACCAAATAACATTGTGGGAACTGAGGAAATCTACCAGCCACTTAAAAATAACTGGTATAACAAACAGTAACAGTAAGCAGTAACGACATGAGCAACATTCATGTGTAGTCATGGTGTAGATTTACATCTAAATTTATATTGTCTTGGCTAGATGAAAATAATATTAATCTATTGATAATATGGTTTTAAACTGACTTATGTGAATACATTATCATGTGACATTTATGCTAATAATCTGCTGTAGTGATCTGCTATATTGTCTGGCAGTGATTGGGAACAAGAAAGCAGTAATACCCCCCAAGTTGATGGTGACTAGATCTGTCTGAGAAAAACTGCTATACATACACATAAGTATAGCATAAGCCATTTTACAGGTCTGCCAATAACAGAAGGAAACGGTCCAAACCACCAAAAGTAAGGACATCAGCCATCTTGTGGTTAGAGTCATTCTGTTTAATGTGCTTGTGTTACCACATTTTCAAAGTTACATATTTAAGGTTCTGATTTTAGAATGACATATATTCTGATTTTAGAATGACTGACATAAATTCACGTAGAAACATTACTGACAAAGAAGACATTAGCAATATGTATTGTTGGAGTAATAACACGAGCTAGCAAGAGGTATCAAAATTCCCACAATAAAAATTCACATTGGAGAATGGAGAACTGAGTACTAGTTCAAAATACATCTTTACAAAGGTCATTTCTGATCATAAATCTTTATGTTCCATGAAAGCGGTAAATAATGCAGTTTAGCATGATATATGCCAACATATTTGAGGTTAATAAACCCTGTGGAACAATAACAGAAGAAGACTGCATAACATAAACTGTGCTTCTTTTTTAAGGACTGTCCTGAGTGTTACCAGTAATACGTAGAGTGGCACTACAAGACCATTGAGGGCCATTATGGCCAGCAATAACTAAGATACTGGACACAGCTATGATGGCACCTGCACATTAATTATATCTTGTATGCTTTATATCCCACAACATAAAAGCAAAAAGAGGCAGATTTAAAGAAACAAATATGATATATTAATTATTCATTGAAATCGTGTAACAGATTTATGTGTTTATATATGTATGTATATGTTTTCAGTATACTTGTTTTCTTCTTTTACAAATTATCCAAGAACATGAAGTGGAGATTATACAAAAGATGCACAATGGATATTTTTTCTAAACAAGTAATTGTCGTGAACTGACAAGAGACCTCCAAGGTCATTCATTAATAGTTCAGTTGAGAAAACAAATCTCCAGTATACCTGGATTTCTAACTCTAATATTTGATTTTTGAGGTTCAACTGTCAGTTCACCACAGTTCTCTTTTTAGTGAATAAACACATTGTTTATCTTTGTTCATCTCCACTTGATTCTTGGATAAATTGTAAAAGAAACAATTATGTATAGAGAAAACAAGTATTTAGTCACATCAAGAATGCTTGTTTAAAAGAAGCAGAAGAAAGAATGTTCACTCACATTTTGCTGAGCCATAACATCTGGCTCTAACTATAGGAACAAGGTAACAAGTCCAGAATACCATGCAGATGTTATCGAGATTGTCCCTGATAGTCACTAAGATGGAATGTGCCAGAACACATAAAAATATTGAGATTCAGAGAGAAGCATACTGAAGAAACCCATGGGGGTGAAACGCGGTTGTGTAGTTACCAGTATCGCTGAAACAAACAATTGGAGCCTACTAACTTTTGGAGCCTACATGTGTTACAAAGTTATTTTAATAATGGTGCTTGTGAGATCTACAAGTTCACACAAGATTCATTAATCTGCTGTTTTTTGTGTGCTTCAATAAATGTTTTTTTTTTTTGTTACTATCTTGTATTCTGGCACATCCCATTTCAGTGTCCTGTGTTCAGAATATATGTTGGACAACTTGGTGGTCTTGTAACCATTATTGAAATGCATTTCTGTTTGGTTTAGTGTAATTGGAGTACAAAAAATGTTGAGTGGTTCCCAATCAGTTTTTTGGGATAAATTGCTGACCAGTCTGGTATTCAACAGTTAAGATACTTTGCTGCTTTTTGTAAAAGAAAGTGTACAGTTTATAAAAAAAAACCCCACCCAGCAGTATGGCGGATATGGAAGCCAAATATTGCTTTATGTCAGGTCAGTGGTTACAACAAAAAAGATCAGCAATCTGCCAAAGAGAGTTTACCACTAAGGATTTATATAATGTTATAAAATGTTTCAATATGGCAACATTCTAAAAATGAAGCTATCTGATCTAAATGCAGGTTCTGGAGTCTTTCCAGACCTGTTTCATTGTCTCACATTAGTCGTGTTTTTCCTGAATGGAAAAAAAAGAACCCTGTATCCGAGTTCATTATGAAATGCTTCTAATATGCTTTCTATTTTCAATAATTACAATATCATTTATTGTTTCCTGTAATCCGCCAATATAAAAATAAAAATATGCACATTTCTTGGTTACATTAGGATTGTGTCCAATTTGCAATCCTCTATTCACATTTCTCTGCATAAACTAAGCCCAAAGCCTCCTGCACGAGTTGCATGGATATTGATTGATTTCTACTTATAATGCAAGTTGTCATAAAACAATCTCTTTTTATTCCTGAGTTATATCCAAAAATGCAAAGATCAAAGAGTGGGCCTTGTTGCTTTCATGTTTGGCATATGAATGGGCTGGCAGTCACCATTGTGGTCTTGGCTGGTGTCTTCATGTTTTCATTTTCTGATGGGAAACAGTTGGGACTCACATACCCTCGAACAGATCCATTTATAGTGGACTAAATAAAACTGGCTGGATAGCCTGCCAGGCATCTGAAAGTGCCAGTCGATGCAGCTTTTCAAAAGTTATTGGCTGTGGCATGTTTTCGTAAATGGAAAAATATGCTATAAAGTAGGATCTATAAGAAAGAGTTGAATTAAAATAGAGCCTGACTATCCATTTCATTGTGCTGAATGTTACATTTTGCATCTCCCTTTTCGTGTGTGGGATGTTTTCTGTACACTTGGTTGTTCTGTTTTCATTGTTAAAGTTACATTGCCAGTTATCAAAGGTAAAAAGAATTTAAAAGTTATAAAATGGTTCCTAAATTATGTTTTATTGGACATTTGATATGTTTATAATTGTACGACCTCCTTTCTTGATAAAATATTGCAAACTAAAACCTGAGCACACACAGTATGTATTCCATATGTATATATAGGTAAGCACATCAAAATAACAGATACATTATTTATTATATAAGATGCATAAAAAACGCCTATATTGAACAAATAACTGAGGATTTTGGTAAATTATATATTTCAAATGCTTAGTCCACCACCATACAAAAGTACTCAACCTCTTATTTTGGAAAGAGTGGTTAATACAGTTTATTCTAGGACTATGTACTATGAAGGGCTCCTATTGGCTGAGAAGTTCTGAGAACTGTAAAGGGTTTATTCAGGTAGCTCCGATTCTCTAAAGCACATCAGAGCTCTCTTTTTTTAACAACTTTGGATCACATCAAGTAGCCCTAGCAACTGGGGCTGGGAGCCACCCAAACGGCTCCCCTCTCCCCCTGGTAGTAATGGGCCAGGGGCTAGACAAGAGCCACTGGTCCTTTATTAACCTGCTCCCCAAGCAACAGCACCCCCCAGATCCTATTATGAATACAATTACCCCCCACCCCATGCCACAAAAGCATGTTTTGACAACGCTGGTAGATCCCCTCTGCCCTATGGCAGTCTCTTACCTTTCAAGAAGCTTCAGATCCTTGCTGATATAAAGGAGATTATATCCAGTCATGACTGGATGTTCAGTTGAGGCAGTTCAGCCTATACTATCAATGATGTAGTGTCACTTTAAATAGAGATATTTAACAGACTAGTTTAAAGTTTTTTTTTTCATACATGTTCCAGGGTTGATATGTTTCAAGTTCTTTGCTGCATAGCTGACTCGGTACCATTTTGAATCCGGTAAACAATAACTATACTATTCTGTTAATGAACCCTGTATCCTTCCCTAAGGAGTAAGAAGATCAAGAACACTGGATTTAGGGCTATGCATAAATGAAGATACTGAAGAGTATATGTTCAGTGCAACAAACCTTCAGTGTAGGTGTACTGTTTAAAGGTGTTCCGCCAGCACAGACTGTATTTTGTCAAGATGCCCCTCTAGCAATAAATGTGCAAAGTAGGATTTAAACATAACGACTTCCTAGTGTCCAATTATTGCCACATGACACAGACAGGATAGGCCTCTACCATCATTACCCTATGAGTGATCCTGGAAGACAATTAAAAAGCTGAACAAGATGCCTAAGGCAGGAAGGGGTTATGGCTAAGACAAGATATCCAAGCTGTTTTTGTTGTCAGAGATTTGACTGAACCTATGCAGCTGTACAGGTCAGGTTACCAGTTAGACTCAGGCTTGTCTTGGACACAGTACATTTTGGCATACATGGCTGTTTTACCACATTGTTCTTCCTTTTCACTATTTGTTATTGTAGATCAGTGTTCAAGATTCTTTACATTGCGTATGTGGAAGAGCTTTGAGGTTTTTATAGTTCCTATAGATCCATATGTGGGATGTGGTAATAAAAATGATATCCAATATTGAATAGTCAAGCACTGTGGTGACCACAGATCACCTCCTTAGGAGCATATCTACCCCTGGGTTTTGAGTTAGACAATTAGATGGTGAATCAAATTTCTTCTAGGAATTTGAAATATAACATGCTCATCCCATAACAAAACTGCATCTGGAAGTTATTAGTGTAGAAAATAAAAACAAGTCACCATCAAACAGTTAAAATATTCATTGGTGACCACAAAGCATCATTGCTAAACATTTCATAGAATGTGGCGGTTAATAAAGTTGAATTTATACCGTTGTTCGCTAAATTAGCTTTTCAAACTATTCTACAATAATACATGCAAGTATGAGAGCTGTAATGCCATTTTTCCATTCTCTGTACAGGGAGTTCTTCTGCCTCTATATTTATCTTTAATTTATTTTCCTTTTGGGAAATGTCTATGGCCAGACATGCATATCCCAAGATTGCAAAAATGAAAGACATTTATCGTTGACAGCTACTATGTGTTTTTTTCTTTATAACAGATGGCCTTTTCAATAAGTTTGACTTGTGTCACTGGTGAGGCAATTCTAGAGCTAATATTTATTAGCTCAGTATAGTGATAGAAATTCAGTAATATTTTTTAATTTCTTTTTTTTACAAATAGAAGCATTTCACGAGTGTGGGAATTATGAATTATCCTAGACAGTGGATTAAGTATTGGGGGTTGTCCAGTACCCACAGAAAATGCTATATATTTTTTATATATTATTATGTATGCAAACCTAAATGCTTACAGAGTGTAGCAAGTTGTCAGGATGGAGGTCAGGGATAGAGTTAAGGGTGCAGAGATGGATGTACAACAGCAAGTCTGACCAAAAGTGTCAATAGAGCAACACGTCCACAGGACCAGCAATGAGTGTACTGGTATTAAGCAAGTAACTAGAGACGATCAGCAGGAGCTTCAGAACAACTGAGCCCTAACTGAAGTACATGGTTTTATATAGTTTCTTAGTTTTAGACTGAGCCCAAGCAAATGCCAGAGCATGCGTTTGAACACTCAATGGTAATAAATAATACTGGATTTGCTTGAATATTGAGCTTACTGAAGCTGTTTTCCTAGACTTTTGATACGGTTAATCATGATTTTCTGCTAAACAAGCTTAATTGCTCCTGTATAAATGAGGAAATTTTGGAGAGACTGGTCCAACAGGTGAGTAAATTACACAGTGTTTTAATATCAAAGAAGTGCAGATCGCCCCACAGTAAGTCTCTCGGTATGCGGCTAGATCCCAACTTGTCTTTTAGTCTTCATATTGACAAGCTCTTGTCAAAGCTGTATCCTATGATTGGCTCTCTATAGAGCAACATATATAACATAGATTCCACAGTAAACAAATGTATTGTGCAGCAAATCTTAGACTATAGGTATGTAGTATACGATTCCGCACCACAGAACCATCTTGGTAAACTTGACACTCTGTACAATGCGCTGTACCGATTTGTCCCCTAGTGTGATTATAACACGCATTACTGGGAAAAATTAAAAGAGCTAAGCTGGCTGACACTTGCCTCTATGCACACTCAACCTAGCTTGATTAGTGCATAACCCCTTCCATGGAAAACTCCACCTCTACCTGAGCAGAATGTTCACTCTTACTCCCTGCATGTCCTACAATCTCAGATCCAGCATCAACCCCTTACTAGCTGTCCCTCACTTCAAAAAGAAACCAGGTTGAGGTGCATTGTCTTTCAGAGATATGTGGAATAAGTCTTCCAAATTCCACCAGATCATTCTCTAGACTAAAATCCCTGAAAATGAGTCTCACGGCTTCCACAAACTGAATGTGCCTGTTATAAGTTTACAAACTCATATATATATATATTTTGTATCACTAAAACAATTTAATTTACCCAGCATGTTCTCTCCCCAACTTTCCTATATTATATATATATATAATTTTTTTTAAATTGCTGTTAAATGTGAAACATTGTGTAATACCGTTCTGGACGTGGTCCCCAGCACATACTTAAAACGAGAGAAATCTCAATGAATTCCTCCTGGTCAAATACTTCCTAAATAAACTAGAAGACAAGGTTTTTTTCAGCGCACATGAAAAAAGAACCATCTTCTTATATTTGAAGTTTCTTCTTTTAATCAGACCTCAAACAAAGTCTGATTATAAGGTTAGAATCCAGGAAGATGCCTGTTCTCACAGAGCAGCAAACAGACATTATCTGGCTGCTCCACTAGACATGATGGAGAAGTCCCACTGGTGCAATAACATATCTTTGGCAGAGTAGTAGCAAGTTCTTGAGAGCATTAACAAGTCCTGGGAGAGCAATGACAAGCCCTGGGGAGGGGGGTGCAATGGAAAGTCCTTTGGCTGCAGGGACAAGTCCTTTGGGTGCAATGTCAAGTCTTTTGGGTGCAATGACAAGTCACTGGCTACAAAGGCAAGTCACTGGCTACAAAGTAAAGTCAGTGTGTGCAATGGCAAGTCCTTTAAGTGCAAGTCCTGTGAATGCTACAATGTGGTGTAGTGGCAAGCTATGCGGGTGAAATATTTTGCCATAAGGGCAATAATGAAAGGTGAGCAGAAGAACTTCAATGATCAGGGGACAGAGAAAGGAAAGTAGTTAATATTTACAATAGCGACTGTCACCTGTTGCATTGTTTTTTTCTGTTTTCCTGCTGTTAACTGTTATTATGTTTGATTATTAAAAATAAAGAATGGATACAAAATATTAACAAGCCAGAACAATAGTGTAAGTGCATTAAAGGGAAGAAATGTGTAACAAGACTAAACAAATATAGATTAGAATCCTTAAAACACATATCTGAAAGCATTCCATGTTTATATAAAATATATATATTCTGTTTATATAAAATATACATATCCAACAATAAAAATAATGTAAATGTAGTGGGGTGACAGCACCTAACGCATTTCACCCTGGGACTTCTCCAGAGACAAATAAACAACAGTGTAGCTTCTTTCTTGCAGTTGTTTATTATAATCTCCCAAAGGAGAAACATGTACATTCAGCTGCAGCTATTTGACCAATATCGCTCTTTTAATGCTGATTATAGTCTAAATTTTATGTGTACTGCTTTTGTTTTGCTGCCAAGTAACCAAACATTTTTTATAGCTAACACTTTATTCTTCTCAATTACTGCAAATAATTTGTTTATGCCTTTCTGATCATGTGGCCAACTTCAAAAATAACTATATGTATCTGTCTGTCTGTCTGTCTGTCTGTCTGTCTATCTATCTATCTATCTATCTATCTATCTATCTATCTATCTATCTATCTATCTATCTATCTATCTATCTATCTATCTATCTATCTGTTTGTCTGTCTGTCTGTCTGTCTGTCTGTCTATCTATCTATCTATCTATCTATCTATCTATCTATCTATCTATCTGTTTGTCTGTCTGTCTGTCTGTCTGTCTGTCTGTCTGTCTGTCTGTCTGTCTATCTATCTATCTATTTATCTATCAAGCAAAAAATAAATAATTCAGAGGTACCTGGATTATATACTATTCACAGCCAATTTGGCTTTTTTGGCTATATATTAACTCCTCTCACTGACTTCTATAAGAGGATTTCAGCCATTCCCACAATGCCAAGGTCCTCCTGAAATGACCAAAAAATAGGCTAAAGTCCAAGGCTACCAATAACAATTCACCTGCATTCCTGTATTCTGCGCAACCCGAATCCTGTGTGATGTTATTTTCAAACAGCTTTTTTTTTTTTGCAATAATAGCACAACATTTTTTTTTTAAATTTCAGATATGTTGAACCTTTTTTTGACAACTCATGGATGACTCATGTTGTACAGCATAGAGGTTGAATAGTTGTTCAGAGTTTATTGATTCATTCTGCAGCCGTAGCAGATATGAATGTTGGAGAATGTTGTGTAACATTCTCCAGATCTGGAGAACATGTAGGCAAGGGATGGATAATCTTTGGCACTGCAGCTGTTTCTAGTTATGGTCATACAGCCATTGGCAATTCAAGCATCATGGGACATGTAGTCCACAACCGCTGCCTTGCCAAAGCGTAGCCATCCCTAATGTAATTGATTCTCCAGTTGTTTACCTACATTCATTTTTCTTTGCATAAACTCCAACTTTTTTAAACAGTGTATATGCACTAAGAGATATAACATTTCATTTTTGCCTACTTTTTTGTGTATACTTTTTTTTGGTATCCTTTTTTGTATTTCTGCAGACTGCCAATTAATTGTGTAAAATAATACAGTCTAGCAGTCACACCTAGCCATGATTATTTCAAATTGGTTAACATTTGATTAACAGCAAATGAGCAGATGTGCAATTATTTCTTGGGCTCACCAGTCTTGCCACTACACTTGGCATGCCGTTTTATAAGCTAAAAGCTCCCATATGTTTTGCATGTTTCCAGGCTGAAGCAGAGGACACAACAAACTTGAGAATGTTGCACCACCATCCAACTCATGTGGAATCATGGAACATTTCTTAACAATATTCTGTTTTATGTGAAATGTTCCAAAACTGGTTTCCATTCACTAAATGGCTCTGAATGATCAATCATGTAATAGGACATCCCTTAACAGGTACAAAGGAAATCTTTCATGCTTTAAAATGCCCACCTACTGTGAACCAGCAAAGGAAGTAGCCTCAGATGCCAAAATGTTTATTTTACTAACATAAATGTATTATAAAAACACTATCCCACTCCTGAAAATACATTTTAGCTACTCCACAAAGTTGCGTCTCATACTGCTTTTAGCCATGAGTTCAAAATGTCTTCAATTACCTCGGAATAGTTAGTGGTGAGTCTTAATGAGGGCATTTCGCAGAGTATAGAGGACATTTTGAATGATGGAGGTCAAAGAATTACTCAGCACAAAAGGCTCTTTAAAAGAGCTTAGTGAATGTACATGTTCATTATGTACAGATTAGAACACACACACGTTTATCCAGCTTTCGATATAAAGATGTAATTGTTTGATTACAACCAGACATTGCCCTCTAGTAATTGAAAGATGTTGGCCAATGAGTTATTAGAACTTTGAAAGCCATAGACTAAGATGTGTAACGATCGTTAACAAAAAGCCAAGAAAATAACATAAAAATGTTGTGGTTTTGAGCTAGAGCTATGTCGTAAATAAATAACCTTTTGCATTCAATCATATTTATTGTCAATATTTTAACAGTTCTTCACTATCTCTGGAATGAAACCAGATGAGAGGAATGAGGAGGATTCGGCCATTTGTATCTCACTGGAGGAATTCATAAGTACTTCCAGAAAAGCAGTAACGGACAGCTTTGTATTGCTGCAAAGCCAACCCATTGGGAAGTGAGCTTTCCAGAAATAACATTGTGATACCTGTGAATCAGCGTTTGTAACGTCTGGTAAAGTAGTGCTTTTCAGATAATGTAACAACACGTTGGAATGTGTTCATTAAGACAGGGATAGACGTCCATATTTCTGCTTTCTGTTAAATGTGCACCTGTGACATTTCCAAGATAACATTTACACAATGCAACTCACACGACTCAGAGAAGTGTAGTCAAATAATGAAAGAGAGAGAGAATGTTATGGGGATATTTACCCAATCTCAAGTAATTGGAGGTTTACAAACACACCCACACCCATTAGAGGGCCTTTGCCAGTACACTGACTTTTCCATGAACTTTTTAAAGATGATTTTCATGGAAGCTTTCTTGACAAGTAGGTGGGTAGTGAACAAAATCAGCAAACGCAAAAAACCTGGAGATATAGTATTGTACCTTTAATACCACCTTGCAGATCATCTCTGCTTCTGTCTCCTGCATATGCCATGATCAGAAATAGTGCTTGCACTGTATGTGCATCTGCTTGCCATGTTTCTGTATAGCCAATCTACCTAGAAATCTCAAAAAAGACAAAAATGGTTTGATTCCTGTGCCACTGAAAAAAAGAGCAGCTATCAATCACCCTTGAGTTTCCCCACAAAGTACAAACAACAAAAGAATAAGAGAATATGGTAAGAGCGCTATCATCAATAGTACTTTACAATTATTGTATATGTGTCTTTTATAAAACAATAAAAATAATAAATTACAAAGCAGTAATAAACGAAAGCAGGGACTGGATATATGACTTTTTATAAAAAGAATCCCATTTTAACTCCTTAGTGACAAGACATTTTCACCTTGACTTTCCCTTGGTGACAATGCCTATTTTGACATTTCTGGGGTGTTTGTGTTTAGCTGCAATTTTCATCTTTCTCTTATACTGTACCCACACAAATTACATGTTGTTTTTAATTTACTACAAAAAAACTCATAAAATATGATGAAAAATAAAAAAAAAACACTTTTTCTAACTTTGACCTAAAATATAATTTACACAAATACAATCATTAAAAAAGACCCATCTAAATTGTTTCTAAATGTTGTCCCAAGTTCAGAAATATGCATGTTTCCATATTTTTTTGCGCGTTATGGGGCAAAAACCAAAAATAGTGTTTTTGGTTTTTTCCCTATATTGACCTTTTGACCCCAACCCGAATCCCAAATTTAACCCTAACACTAAATTTAACCCCAACTCTAACCCTTATGCTATCCCTTAATATATTTTAATTTTAACCTTATCCCTTATGCTAAAAATTATTTAATTTTATAGGCTAATCTAACTATATAACCAGTTTTTAGCTAATTAAATATTTTTTAATTTTTTTTTTACATTGCTATGCTGCTTGGCTACCTCTAGGGGCAGTCAAGTAGCATATTCAGAGCGACAGAAGTGAATTTACTTTCACTTCCGAAGCTCAGACCACCAGAGGGCATAGCCATATTGATGGAGTATGCTGCTCCGTCAATATGGCTCCCACGATCGCTCCGTGGGGAGATCGTGGGTGCCCCAGAAAATAAATTTTGGTGCTGGCTATTGCCTCGACATTGAGGCAATAGACCAGCACCGTTGATAGCGAAAACCGCTTGATTCACCGCAGGATGTGCCAGGCATGTCCATTGTCGGGAACGGAGTTCCCGGCAGGACGTGCACGTCCATTGTCGCAAAGGTGTTAATTATAAAAAATTGTGCACAACACACATTCAAACAATGATAATAACAATTATTTAAAACCAACATGAATTATATGACTTTGTATTCAGTATCTTATCTTGCTTCTGCATCTGGAAAAAATGTTTGTCCAAAATAACCTGACGCATTTCACCACTACCAATTGCCTTCCTCAGTCTCAGTACCTCTGAGAAAGCAAGCTCTTTCTTATGTTTCTGAGTGTCCATGGAATCGTTGACTTTATACAATATTATGTTATTGTACTGTTTTCTTTTTGATACATCAGCTCCATATTTGCTTTTCACAGGATATAATATTTGACATATAGATGCAATAAAGAAGGAATGGGTTATTGATTTTTTTATTGCATTGATCAAGCAAATACCTTATTAGTGTTGCAATTCTGTCCAGCATTGGGTTGATGGACACAAAGCAGGTAGCAGGTTGGAGAGAGTTAACAGAGACTGTACATGAGGAAAACATTTCAGATATTTTAATAGAGCAACAGATACCCTGGAATTATCCCATTACAAACACCAAAATCGCTTTTTTTGCAACTTTTCTGTTTTCGAGTTGTACAAATATTTCTTGAAAAATCGAAATTCTTTCATGATTGTTCCAAGTAATTGAATCTACCCTTAGAGCAGATGATCCCAGGCATATCTGTATTCAGCATCTCATTTCCTTTTCTCTGCCAACTTTGGAAATAAAAATGTGAAAAAAATCATAAAATAAACAGATATCTTCTTGTTGTTATTGAGTGACTGACTTTATAAAAACATATCTTCAAATTGAAAGATTTTTCTTAAAACTATGTTTTAATGCATCTCCTAGGAATGTATGCTCCTCTGTGCAATATGCTTAGTTATGTACACACAGACAGTGTATGTGTTGGAGACACAGGAAATATAGCTAGTGCACAATGCAAAACTTGCCCATGGGAGGCAGAGTGGTGTCTGTTTGATAAAACAGTAGTGAGGAACAGGGATGAATGTTTATAGTTTTGGTGCGGTGTTATATCATACAGGCAAGCCCGCTCCCACAGGCCCGTTTACTTACCTCCATGCTGCTGTTCAGGTCCGTGGCTGAGAGGGAAGCGTTGTGCGGTCCCCTCCAGCCACGCGGATCAATAAAGTTTGTTTAAACTTTTTTTTTCAACACACTTTATTGATCCGCGCGGCTGGAGGGGAGTGCACAACGCTTCCCTCACAGCCACGGACCTGCACCGGGAGACGGCAGCAAGGAGGTAAGTATTGGGGTCTGGGTAAGGGGGGGAGGAGGGAGGGAAAATCCTAGCATATTGAGTAGCACAATCCTGGGATACTGAGTGGCACAGTCCTGGCATATTGGAGGGGCAAAATCCTAGCATATTGAGTGGCACGATCCTGGGATACTGAGTGGCACAATTCTGGCATTTTGGAGGGGCAAAATCCGGGCATATTGAGTGGCACAATCCTGGCATATTGGAGGGGCAAAATCCGGTCATATTGAGTGGCACAATCCTGGCATATTGGAGTGGCACAATCCTGGCATATTGAGTGGCACAATCCTGGCATATTGGAGGGGCAAAATCCCAGCATATTGAGTGGCACAATCCTGGCATATTGGAGGGGCAAAATCCCAGCATATTGAGTGGCACAATCCTGGCATATTGGAGGGGCAAAATCCTAGCATATTGAGTGGCACAATCCTAGCATATTGGAGGGGCAAAATCCAAGCATATTGAGTGGCACAATCCTGGGATACTGTGTGGCACAGTCCTGGCATATTGGAGGGGCAAAATCCTAGCATATTGAGTGGCACAATCCTGGGATACTGAGTGGCACAGTCCTGGCATATTGGAGGGGCAAAATCCTAGCATATTGAGTGGCACAATCCTGGTATACTGAGTGGCACAATCCTGGCATATTGGAGGGGCAAAATCCTAGCATATTGAGTGGCACAATCCTGGGATAATGAGTGGCATAGTCCTGGCATATTGGAGGGGCAAAATCCAGGCATATTGAGTGGCATAATCCTGGCATATTGAGGGGCAAAATTCTGGCATATTGAGGGGTAAAATATTGGCAAATTAAATGGCAAAATAATGGCATATTGAGGGTAAAATACTGGCATATTAAATGGCATATTGAGGGGCAAAATACTGTCATATTGAGTGACTAAATACTGGCATATTGAGTGGCAAAATAGTGTGTCTCAGGTTATGTGTGAATTGGTGTAACTGTGTGTGTGTAAGTGGTAAGGGTGTCACTTTCTGTGTAAGGGTGTGTGTGTAAGTGTGTCACTGTGCCTGTGTAAGGGTGTTTGTGTGTCACTGTATCTGTGTAAGGGTGTGTGTGTCACTGTATCTGTGTAAGGGTATGTGTGTAAGTGTGTCATTGTGTCTGTGTAAGGGTTTGTGTGTGTGTGTGTAAGTGTGTCACTGTGTCTGTGTAAGGGTGTGTGTAATTGTTTCACTGTGTATGTGTAAGGGTGTGTGTAAGTTTGTCACGGTGTCTGTGTAAGGGTGTGTGTGTGTAAGTGGTAAGTGTGTCTCTGTGTGTGACTGCAAGGGTGTCTTTGTTTTTAAGGGTTTCAATGTGTGACACATTTAGAGCATGCGAGTTGAATATTTAGATGTATTTATTTTCTACACTATACATTAAACTTATATATATAATGTAAGGAGGCTTAATGGTGTGGGAGGCGTGGTGGATCAGAGCAGGGGGGCACCAAAATGCACCTTCGCCTGTGTAGACGAAAATCCTTGCACCGGCCCTGCAGGCAAGTAATATCAATCTTAAGAAAAATGATATTACGCATCAGACTTAGTACAATATTGTTTAGTCACTATTCCAAGGGGTAATATTTAAGGGCATACAGACTAACAAAAACACACGCTATACTCAATAACTCATAGACACACCAAAAATATCCAAGAAAGTAAGCAATATATGTATGCAATATTTTACATATTAACAATACCGAATGTGAAGGCAGATGTCAAAGGTGAGTTTAATATTGAGTATGCTGCGTAATCAAAGATGGAGGTTAGATTGCCAACCAGTCAGTATTTTTTAGGCAGGCCAGTAAAAAAGTGGTTTGAAGCCAATCTTAAGTCTATGGAGGCAAAAGCATGGCTGGTATTTTTGGGGAGAAATGGTGGCAACCTTAGATGGAAGAATGGCACCTTTGGACTTGTCATGATTTATGAACTCAATAGAAAGAAAATTATATAGGTATCGACCATAGAGACACAGTACAGTAGTTGTCATTATTGCACTGATCAATGTATAGAGATAAAAAGAAACATGCCTGATACTGTAGAAACAATGATAATGTGTTTCTTACTGATATTTAAAACACTATACAAAGACCTTACTGATTATTGCCATACCTATAATAGCGTCCCTTGCACCTTCACTTTTAGTCTGGTGCCCTCAGGCTTATTGTATTAGTTAACCAGAATGTACCATTTTAATGTTTATCTTTACATGCAAACAATGGTTTCTATTTATACTAAATTTACAATCATATATATATATATATATATATATATATATATATATATATATTTCTATTAAGTTTGGATAATGTTATTCTGGAATGGTGTGAAACACATTACTTTGCTCTTTGTTCTGACATGTGTAGTATTACAGCTATACATATTTTAATATTCAGTGTTACGTGAGCACAAATGTATTCTGTCTACCTGGGAGTTGTTAAACTTCACATACTCCAGGAACAGAAGGATTGTAAGCTGAAAGCAGTTTTATCCTCAATTATATAGCAAATGGAAATAAATGAAAGGTACCAGGTTGTTTAGAGTGAAAAGCTGTGCATTCAAATACTGTTAACCATTATTACATGTTAAATTGTGTAACAGGCTTTAGCTGCATATTAGACAGACCTGTTTTACATTTATCATCAGAATGGGTGTATGTATTGCACATGATACATTGATGCACAAGAGCTTAAAGGTGGAAACATAAATTATGGTCACAGATTCACTGTCCCAATCCATCAATTCCCATTCTTGTGTCTATATGAAAGCCAAAGTGTCTGTGCGTGTCTGTGGCAAAGTCTGTGAAGGTTTATAAAATATCATTAAATTGTCCATTAAATGTCCACCCTGTTTGTGCTAATAAAAGCTAATAATAAAGGGCCGCCATCAGAAATTGTGTGTGTCCTTACAGACCAAATGTGGTCTGAAGTGTGGGCATCTGCAGGTCACGTGGCCCCAGTGGCGTAGCGTGGGTAGTCAGCACCCGGGGCAAGGCAAGTAATTTGCGCCCCCTAACCCGTGGATTTTAGCACTCGAGTCTCTTCTACTAGATTAGTTAAAGAAACCCTTACCCCCCAAGCACATGTATTGTTTGTTATGAAAATACTTATGTAATTAAAGTAAAATGCATCTAAATACAAGTTTATTTTCCAACACTTTATTGAGTGCGAACATGCATTACACACATTCTCCACATTTTCAGCAGGTCTATGAATACAAATATACACATGTAGTAACCTAGCATGGGCCATGCTATTATATGTCGTCTCACAACCATCGTAAACGACAAACAATATCAAGAACAAAAACTAAACATCAAAATGGAACCATACCCTGGAGATGATCCAAGACTGGGCTAGATGGAGCCAACTTCCTCAATCCTGTACCTCTAATGTTACCCCCCCCCCCCCCCCACACACACACACATATGCCATAATTGTTGTGCCATTCAGATGCCAGTAATATTGTAACTTTCGGATGCCAGTAATATTGTGCCAGTCAGAGCCCAGTAATATTGTGCCAGTCAGGGCCTAGTAATATTGTGCCAGTCAGATGCCTGCAATATTGTGCCAGTCAGATGCCTGCAATATTGTGCCAGTCAGAGACCAGTAATACTGTGCCAGTCAGATACCAGTAATATTGTGCCAGTCAGATACCAATAATATTGTGCCAGTCAGATACCAGGAATATTGTGCCTGTCAGAGCCCAGGAATATTGTGCCTGTCAGAGCCCAGGAATATGGTGCCTGTCAGATGCCTGTAATATTATGCCAGTCAGATGCCTGTAATAGTGTGCAGTCAGAGGCCAGGAATATTGTGCCAGTCAGATGCCTGTAATATTGTGCCAGTCAGATGCCTGTAATATTATGCCAGTCAGATGCCTGTAATATTATGCCAGTCAGATGCTTGTAATAGTGTGCCAGTCAGAGGCCAGGAATATTGTGCCAGACAGAGGCCTGTAATATTGTGCCAGTCAGATGCCTGTAATATTATGCCAGTCAGATGCCTGTAATATTGTGCCAGTCAGAGCCCAGTAATATAGTGCCAGCCAGATGCCTGTAATATTATGCCAGCCAGATGCCCAGTATTATTGTGCCAGCCAGATGCCCAGTAATATAGTGCCAGTCAGATGCCCAGTATTATTGTGCCAGTCAGATGCCCAGTATTATTGTGCCAATCAGATGCCCAGTAATATTGTGCCAATCAGATACCCAGTAATATAGTGCCATTCAGATACCCAGTAATATAGTGCCAATCAGATACCCAGTAATATAGTGCCAATCAGATACCCAGTAATATTGTGCCAGTCAGATACCCAGTAATATAGTGCCAATCAGATTCCCAGTAATATTGTGCCAATCAGATACCCAGTAATATAGTGCCAGTCAGATACCCAGTAATATTGTGCCAATCAGATGCCCAGTAATATAGTGCCAGTCAGATACCAGGAATATTGTGCCAGCCAGCCCCCCCCCCCCCCGTACTTACATGAAGCGGCTCCGTGTCCCCCGCCGGATGTCTCCTCCGTGCAGTCTTCCCTCTTGCACGGAGGAGGGAAGCAGACACCGGATGTGACGCAACGTCACATCCGGCGTCAGTTGTTTTTTTTCCGTCCGTCGCATCCATCGGATGCGGCTTGCCGGAAAAAAGCGTTCACAAGCGCAATGCGCTGTGAACGCGGCAGCAGGGGCTGGGGGCCCACGGGACAGCTGCCTTGGGGCCCCCCAGGAGTAAATGGGCCCAGGGCAGCTGCCCCGTTTGCCCCGCGTTAAAGACGGCCCTGGCGGCCACGCGGCCGCATAGGGCTAGTGCGCCCCCCCAGATATTGCGCCCGGTGCGGCCGGCCCCCCCTGCACCCCCCACGCTACGCCACTGCGTGGCCCCCAGTGCTCTGACCACAGAGCACAGCGCAGGGAGTTTGAGTGGCAGCATGGGAGGATGCTTGTGCACCTGGGCAGACCACAGACACCGTGCTGGCTGCTCACCCACCTGTCACCCCCTGATGGCAGCCCTGCCTATATACATGATGTACAGAGTAATTAATATCCCATATATGCAGTGGCGTCCCGAGGGGGGTGCGGGTGCTGCGGACCTCACAGGGTGACACCTCCAGCGGGGCTATTACTGGTATATGACTGGCACAATATTACTGGGCTCTGAATGGCACAATATTACTGGTATCTGACTGGCACAATATTAAAGGGCTCTGAATGGTGAAAAGTATGAATGGGTCTGCACACTTACAAGTATCGGGTGCCACGAGGGAGCGTCATTCACGCCCATAAAGCAAAAAGAAAAGATAGGAGACTCAGCACACCGTTTAAGGGAGTTTAATCCACCAAAAAATAACAACGTTTCAGCCCAGCACTGAGCTTTTTTCAAGTCTCTGGCTCTGAATGGCACAATATTACTGGTATCTGAATGGCACAATATTACTGGTATCTGAATGGCACAATATTACTGGTATCTGAATGGCAAAATATTACTGGCATTTGAATGGCACAATATTACTGCTATCTGAATGGCACAATGTTACTGGCATCTGAATGGCACAATATTACTGCTATCTGAATGGCACAATAATACAGGTATCTGAATGGCACACTATTACTGGCATTTGAAAGGCACAATATTACTGGTATCTGAATTGCACAATATTACTGGCATTTGAATGGCACAATATTACTGGCATCTGAATGGCACAATATTACTGGCATTTGAACGGCACAATATTACTGCTATCTGAATGGCACAATGTTACTGGCATCTGAATGGCACAATATTACTGGTATCTGAATTGCACAATAATACAGGTATCTGAATGGCACAATATTACTGGCATTTGAATGGCACAATATTACTGGCATCTGAATGGCACAATGTTACTGGCATCTGAATGGCACAATATTACTGGTATCTGAATGGCACAATAATACAGGTATCTGAATGGCACAATATTACTGGCATTTGAATGGCACAATATTACTGGCACTTAAATGGCACAATAATACAGGCATATCAATGGCACAATATTACTGGCATCTGAATGGAACAATAATTATGGCATCTGAATGGCAAAACAATACAGGCACCTGAATGGCACAATATTACTGGCTTCTTAATGCACAATATTACTGGCATCTCAATGGTCAAATTAGCTGGGGCATCTGAATCGCACAATATTACTGGCATCTGAATGGCACAATAATTATGGCATCTTAATGGTGCAATAATACTGGCATCTGAATTTGTGGGGCCCCTGTATGTTTCATATTTAATGGGCCATCTGACTGGCATTACTGAGGAATCTGTTTGGCATGTTATTGGAGGAAATCCAGGGGGATGACACCATAAGTTATCCGCACTGGGTGACACCAACCCTAGTGACGCCTCTGCATCATGTGCACACATGCTTGGTGTACACTGAGATTTGCACATGCACTTTTAATGCCAATGCTTCTCCATAAATCCTTACAGCTCCTGATGATGTGCTGGGACACCTACTTTTGAAGAATCCAGAATGAGCTATCAGGTATGGAAGTGTAGGTAAGAACTGTAGAAACAAACAAACAATATTTTATGCATAATTTTAATTATAGTGTTAGTGTTCCCCATGAAGATCGCATAAACAACAGCGTGGCTCTACCCTGTGCCACGTTGTTAAGCTGCAGATGCCAATGCAAGAAACCATAGCAGATCCCCTTTGTCAGATAAGACTCCTTTCAGGCTAAATTGTTAATTAATGCATTTATTTATTTTTTAAAATGTTTTGCTGGGGGCATCAGAGTGGACTTTCTATTTGAACTAAGGCAGTCTGACATTCTAATTACCTGCTGTCTTGAACCTGCATAATATTTATAACAGTAAAACAAAGAATAATCCAGCCCCTGTTGATATTAACAACTAACTAACTTTGTTAGACCTTCCTGCCATAATTATGTCCTACTATAAGTAAGTGTAATATTACCCTAGGATTGCTGCCTTTTCCAGCATCCAGAAAGAATACATTTTAAACAGACCAGTCTTTCATAATAAAGTGTTTACAATTGAATACTGCCTGCTTAGATTAAAACATTAAAATGCCACTAAACTTCTAATACAGACATACAAGTGAAAAAAACGAGTGTCTCTAGTATGAGGATAAACTGGTATGTACTTTTTAATGTACATGCCAGTTTATTGTCTGACAGACATCCATGAGGCTGTCGCTGACAGTCTCTGTCTCTGGGGCAACCTCCAGAGAGTAGAGTTGACACCCACCCAGTATTTTACTGGCAGGCCGATAAAAAATTGGCTTCAGGCCAATGTTAAGTGGAGGCAACCCTAGCAGGTACTGTGTTTTTTAATGCCACCAACAAAGGTGACCTTAACTAGATGCCACCAACTAGGTCCCCTCTCTGGCTGCATTCAAAACCAAAGTGTTCAGAGAGCTGTGTTCTAGCAGAGTGATATTGTGAGCCCCAACTAACCCTTATTATTGTAGGCTTGTCCTTAGGTCTGGCTGACCTAGAAAGCACTGGAAGGCTTTTATGTGTGCCTTTTTTCTACATGCAATCTACATTATGTTGGAGGTAATGAGGTCTTCAGGAAGTATCCAAGAAGTCAAGAGTAGAGTGTAGGCAATAATACAATAGAGCAGGTGTTGTTTTTTTGTTTTGTTTATAGGTTTTTCTAAGAAATATTCTCCTGGACCGTAAACATGGAAGGATTTTCCATCAAGCTTATAGTGCTCAAATTGCAGTCATCTTATTGTTACAAAGCTGATACTGTAATGTTCAACACATTACATTTATTCCTCAGCTCCACAGAATGACATAGCAGTTTTTAGGCTAACTTTCTTCTCTGAAAATACCTTTTTAAATTGATTAATGTAATACCTTTACAAAACCAGTCTTTGTTAGTTTTTATATGTCTGACAATTCCTATGTGTTCCCTAATCAATTTGCTATCTAGAAGTATATAGTCAATGCAGCGCTAGGTGTAAAAATGCTGAGCTGACCATAAATTGGGAATTTGGGAGTAATGTCAGTCCAGTGAACCCTGCATTTTATTGCCTTGTTTCCTAAGTTGATTTCACATTGGGTGGTGTTTGATTTCATACTTGGAGATGTTATAATTCATTAAGCAGTGTATTATGTATTGCATGCCGTGATTCTCTTCTCTGCTCACCATATTTGATTAGGTTACTGCAGAGATATGATTTATGATCTGACTAGCAGACAATAGGATTTGTATCTTCTGGCTTGTTATGGCTGAAATAATGTTCTATCTCTGCCTTTGATGTATAATACAGGCCGGTTGCTACTTTCTATTCATGAGGCACATGATTTTCTGTGGATATGAAAAATAAAAATATCCATCCGAATGCCCAGAACTACTAGGTTATGATAAATTAATGACAGGGACAAAAGATATGAATTAATAATGTTTTTTGGAGCAAGTACTATTCACTGGTAATATACCTATACTACCTTGTATACCTTGTTTAAGTCAAAGTTAATGCTGAAGGTATGTGATGTCATCAATGTCTCAAGGAGACCAACAGACTGATTTCTTCTTGTCTGATACTCAGAGCCTGGCTTACTGCTCTGGAAAGTGTGAGTAGATCTTACTGGTGCACATTGTGAATTTCTAATTATTCATTTCAGATATATCACACCATGGACTTTATTTATTCAAGAGTGAAATGGACAAGCTCATTTCCAGGGGCGTCACTAGGGTTGGTGTCACCCAGTGTGGAAACTCATGGTGTCACCCCCCTGGATTTCCTCCAATACAATGCCAAACAGATTCCTTAGTAATGCCACTTAGATGGCCTATTAACTATGCCACACACAGGAGCCCCATAAATTATGCCACACACAGGAGCCCCATAAATTATGCCACACCAGAGCCCCATAAATTATGCCACACCAGAGCCCCACTATTTATGCCTCACCTCTGCCCAATTAATTATGCCACACACACAGGTGCCCCATAATTATGCCACACACACACAGGTGCCCCATAATTATGCCACAAAAAAGAGTCCCTTAATTATGCCACATATGGGGCTCGATAAATATGCCACACAAAAGCGCCCCATAATTATGCACACATGGGACCGCCAATAATTATGCAACACACAGGAGCCCCACGAGGTGACAATTGTACAATTATAGATACCAGTAATATGATGCCACTCAGAGCCCAGTAATATTGTGCCAGTCAGATACCAGGAATATTGTGCCATTCAGAGCCCAGTAATATTGTGCCAGTCAGATACCAGTAATATTGTGCCAGTCAGATACCAGTAATTTTGTGCCACTCAGAGCCCAGTAATATTGTGCCAGTCAGATACCAGGAATATTGTGTCATTCAGAGCCTAGTAATAGTGTGCCAGTCAGATGCCTGTAATATTGTGCCAGTCAGAGCCCAGTAATAGTGTGCCAGTCAGAGCCCAGTAATAGTGTGCCAGTCAGAGCCCAGTAATATTATGCCAGTCAGATACCAGGAATATTGTGCCAGTCAGAGCCCAGTAATATTATTCCAGTCAGATACCAGGAATATTGTGCCAGTCAGAGCCCAGTAATATTATTCCAGTCAGATACCAGGAATATTGTGCCAGTCAGAGCCCAGTAATATTGTGCCAGTTAGAGCCTAGTAATATTGTGCCATTCAGAGCCCAGTAATAGTGTGCCATTCAGAGCCCAGTAATAGTGTGCCAGTCAGAGCCCAGTAATAGTGTACCAGTCAGAGCCCAGTAATATTGTGCAAGTCAGAGCCCAGGAATATTGTGCCATTCAGATACCAGGAATATTGTGCCAGTCAGAGCCCAGTAATATTATGCCAGTCAGATACCAGTAATATTGTACCAGTCAGAGCCCAGTAATAGTGTGCCAGTCAGATACCAGGAATATTGTGCCAGTCAGAGCCCAGTAATAGTGTGCCAGTCAGAGCCCAGGAATATTGTGCCATTCAGATACCAGGAATATTGTGCCAGTCAGAGCCCAGTAATAGTGTGCCAGTCAGATACCAGTAATATTGTGCCAGTCAGAGCCCAGTAATATTGTGCTAGTCAGAGCCCAGTAATTGCATGCCCGTCAGAACCCAGTAATAGTGTGCCACTCAGATATTAGTAATATTGTGCCAGTTAGAGCCCAGGAATATTGTGCCAGTCAGAGCCTAGGAATATTGTGCCAGTCAGAGCCCAGGCATATTGTGCCAGTCATAGCCCAGGATTAGTGTGCCACTCAGAGCTCAGGAATAGTGTGCCAGTCAGAGCCCAGTAATAGTGTGCCACTCAGAGCCCAGTAATAGTGTGTCAGTCAGTGCCCAGTAATATTGTGCCAGTCAGAGCCCAGGAATATTGCGCCAGTCAGAGCCCAGGAATAGTGTGCCATTCAGAACCCAGGAATAGCGTGCCACTCAGAACCCAGGAATAGTGTGCCACTCAGACCCCAGAAATAGTGTGCCACTCAGAGCCCAGTAATAGTGTGCCAGTCAGAGCCCAGTAATATTGTGCCAGTCAGAGCCCAGGAATATTGTGCCATTTGGATACCAGGAATATTGTGCCAGTCAGAGCCCAGTAATAGCGTGCCAGTCAGAGCCCAGTAATAGTGTGCCAGTCAGAGCCCAGTAATAGTGTGCCAGTCAGAGCCCAGTAATATTGTGCCAATCAGAACCCAGTAATAGTGTGCCAGTCAGAGCCCAGTAAGAGTGTGCCAGTCATAGCCCAGGAATATTGTGCCAGTCGAGCTCAGTAATAGTGTGCCAGTCAGAGCCCAGTAATAGTGTGCCACTCAGAGCCCAGGAATATTGTGCCAGTCAGAGTCCAGGAATATTGTGCCAGTCAGAGCCCAGGAATATTGTGCCACTCAGAGCCCAGGAATATTGTGCCACTCAGAACCCAGTAATAGTGTGCCACTCAGAGCCCAGGAATATTGTGCCATTAAAGTGCTCGTTTTAAACCACCGTCCTCCCCCCCTTCCCCCTCACTTACCGAATTGCTGCTGCTCTGTGTTCCCGGATGGACGCCTCCTCCGTGCAGTCTTCCCTCCTGCACGGAGGAGGGAAACACATCGTCACATCCGGTAGCATCCAGGGGATGCGGCTGCCAGAAAAAAAAAGGTAAGCAGCGCGGTGCGGGGGGTGTCGGCAGCACCGGTGTCCCCCCTGCTGGAGGTGTCACCCGGTGCGGTCACTGCTCATTTCAAACGTAAGGCCTAACTTAAGGCCACAACATCCAGACCCATAGAAATAAATACTACATAAATAAAATGTAACCTCTTCATCGTGCCTTTGATGTATTTAAATACTTTTGACAAAGCCAATCGGTTTTGTCACAGGTAGCAATGATAGCTGTGATTGTTAGAACAGTTAGAACTTGTGTGTATGAGTATAAGTGTGTGTATGAGTATAAGTGTGTGTGTGCAAGTATGCGTATAAGTATGTGTGAGGATAAGTGCGTGTATGTGCGAGTATGAGTATAGATGTGTGTCTGTGAGTATGATTATAAGTGTGTGTGTGTATGAGTATAAGTGTGTGTGTATGAGTATAAGCGTGTATGAGTATAAATGTGTGAGTATGAGTATAAGTGTCAAAAATTGGGCACCCAGGCCCAAAAGCATTCGCCATCACTGCCCTAGAAGAACTCAGAGCAGGCTCCCAGAAGACTGCTTCAGTTCGAGGCTACGTCCTCTTCAAGAAGCTGATGGATGCATACGTACCCTCTGCATGGATAGAGATGACATATAAAAACACGTTTGCATGGTCTGCAAGGACCATTCTTTTTCGGGTATATATATATACTTTTGCGGGAACAGGTAAATGTAATGCTAAATTAAAAGATGAGCTGTAACGTGAATAAATACAAGGCTGTGTAAGAAAACATCTACTTGGCACTAAGAAAAATGGTTAATACCAATGAAGTAGGGACAAATATAACAGTTCAGACATTTCACAATTACATTTAATTCAAAATAGAAAAGATCCCTTAAAATGTAATGGGATAAAAAATATACAACAGGGATTTATGGTACCAGAGAGAATAGAAAAACAAAAAATGTCTCTACAGTAGTCACTTCTTGTAGATGCGTGGTCCATAGAATATCCTCAGTGCTGGACATGCGTCTCTTGTAGATGGTTCTATGGACAATAGAACAAGTGACTACTGCAGTGCCATTTTGATTTTCAGCCACATGGTGATATCTAACCTTGATTATTTTTTACAAAGAGAATGCTCCGAGTTACTTTTTCTATTCTTTGTGGTACCGTAAATCACCAAAATTTGACTGAGCCAGTCCAATAAATATATTGGTTTTTTTTACCCTAAATTAATGGGTAACACAATTTTTGACAAAGCTAATTTGTGTCCAAGCAAGACTGAGTAAAATTGTTGAGTAAAATTATATTTTTCTGACACTTGCTTTTTTTTACACTTTGCTTGTTGCGAAAATTTCTACTATTTATGTTTTTGTTTACCTCACCGTGACCAATTAGTTCTGTTGTTTATTTTTTTTTATCCCTGACAATGTAATGCATTTTTTCTATTTTGAATTAAAGTAATTTTGAAATGTCTGAACTGGTGTATTTGTCCCTACTTCATTTTTATTATGTATATGTTTTGTGTTACTACATGGAGAAGGAACATAGATATTGAATACATACACTATAATGATATAAATGTCATATGAGGTGGTATGTCTCTGGATCTATAAATTCTTAAATGTAAATGTAGGGATATCCAAAATATTTTGTGATAAAAACAAAACTGGAAAACAAAATGTTAAGTTTCATTGTAGACCCCAGTACATATTCTCTGACAGTGATTTTTATTTGTATTACAAAACTCATACAAAGTAGCATTTTAAAGAACATCACAGAAAGAGATATTACATTTCCGTACCAATGGTACAAAAACCCATAAGAGTTTTATAATATATTATATTTATTTATTTATTATAAATAAGTATTTATAATGTTTGTTAATAACATAAAATGTGTATTGGCCCAGTCCACATCACAAACAAAGGATATTGCTCTATGCAGATTTCAAAAGCACATTGTTATGATACTGCCAATATGAAGGCTCATCCAGGATATGTCCAGTCCCCTTCCTTGGTTTTCCATTTCCTTGCCCTGTTCTATTCCTAGTTTTCTTTATTTTCTCCTGTCTTGTTTCCCTCTCATATTTATTTGTACTCCACCCACTTTTATTGTGTGTTTTATTCCCAAGACTGTCCTGCTACAGATATGTCCTTTTGTATCTATGTTTTCTTGTTTAGTTCGGTCTTAGTTTTTTGTAAGCAGGATAGTGCTATAGCTTGCTAATGTGAGGTACATTGACATTGGTGGTAAGCTTAACCTCGCATGGCCATTAGGTACAACTAAACCCTTACCATTTCCAGTTTAGAGTCCTGTGTTTATGTCTGTGGTTTTGTTCTCTAAGTTTCCTTTAGCTCTATTATTCAAGTCCTGTCTGACGTTAACCTGTAGCCCTTGTCCTTGTTTTAGTTTGGCTCTTGTCTTTGCCCTAGCCCTGTCCCTTTCTTGTCCTGTAACCCTGTATCCTGTATTGCTTTTTGTCTCTCCTTACCTTGCTTGGACTGACCTCAACTGTTTCAGTCTGCAGCATCCTGCATATTATCTGCAGTGTTATCTCCCATGCCTGTTTTAGGGTGCCTGCAATGTATCACCAGTTCCAGTTTCCTTTACTGGACAACAGTTACTGTTACCTCAGGGCCTTGGGGCCACCAAATTGGGAAATCAAGCACCTGGGGGAGTGGTTACCCTCCACCAGGCCCTATCACTCAACCCCTGTAATGGGAATCTGGGTCCCATGGCACCTGGAAACCATCATTATACGCATGGAAAAAAGATATCATCATAAAAATCCTCATATTGATGGTGTAAATTCCACTGTTTGGTACATTTCTATTCTAAAAAAATACTTGATTTGTACAGTATCATAATACTATTAATGTTAATATTTAATGTAGAACATTTAGCACATATGTGCAAAGGATTTACAAAACTGAAATAACTAGTGCCACCTAGTGACATTACACAATGTAATTTTTCCTGCAGTAGGTAAGAGAATATTGAGTATATTGAATAAAAGTCTGAATGACCAGACTATAAAAAATCTTGTGTGGGAAAGCATATTAATTGTCTTTCTGGCATTGTAATTTCATGGGTAAGTAGAGCAGGCATTGATTTCTAACCATTTAAATTCCCACTTATCTATGAACATCTGCTACTGACATTGTTTGATTTCATAGGGTAGACCCACCGTCAACTAAATTATTCACGTACTTGAAAATGTCTTGTGCATGTGATGACAAGATAAAAAAGATGACTGCCCTGCTACCGTCAGAGGAGTCTGCAATGTACTGTCCTATGGATGGATACCCATCCATGATGTGTTAACTGTAATGTGTACATCATTTAACATTGTACAGTCACAGTCTAAATCATACTGAGGTGATTTAAAGGGCATTCTCTTTCATTGCTTACCACAACATTTTATACTCCCTACTTATGGTATAAACTATAACTTGGCATGAATGGTGGTTGTGCAATGATGTCATTATTATTATTAATAAACTTATTATTAATTTGCTTATGAGCAAAGACTCATCTATATCCTGTCTCATTGAAAAACTCACTGGCAGTGGAACTGTTAAATTAGTGTGAACACAGCAACCATTAAGATTTAGCAGAGAGCATGTTGAATTGTTGTTCTTGTAATCCTTTAATACTTTGGACTGATTTGAAATTCTCTTGTCAGTCCCCTGCAATTCTCTCTTTCATTTATTTCTTTGTTATTCTAATATGAAAAGAGAAGCACAATTAAGAACTTCAGACAAAAACAAAACAACAAAATACAATGACAGTCATGTCATTTCGTGAGCCTGCGCTATCTACGCATAGGTAGCGCCGGCATATTCTATGTATAAAAACGCAGATGCCTGATTTGTGTCAGGGAGGTCCCAATCCCACACTGCAAAGTGTCGGGAGTTATAAAAAAAGCGCAATCACCATTGTACATAACAAACAGCAATTGTGCCTTTATATAAGACCCCTAACACTTTGAAGTGTGGGAGTTTTTATACATTGCCCCCATTGTCTCTTTACATATCACAATCTCACTTTAACAGCAAAATAATACAATGTCACTTTTATGAAACCACAGTTTTATTGTACAATTGCCAATACATGGATGATTTGGTATTCTGCATGAATTTTTTTTAGATATATGATGGCATATAACTATATGCATTGCCCATTAGCATGTTGTTAATCTTATATCCACTATATATAGAGAGAGAGTAAGAAAGAGTGCTGTGTGTGTCTCTTAGTTCTCTGGAACACCCAGTTCACATCATGGTTGTATGTGCTGCTTTGTAGTGCAGTCTGTAAATAAGCCCATTTCTATTTTGTCTGTTTGGAAAGCTTTTGGAGATTTACTAATGCTATTAAAAACATTAACCTACCCTTAGCTTGTGAACCATGTGTGGCTAGAGAAATGAATATGTTTCTGTGGCATGATAGCTCACAGTTTGTCATAATGAGCTGTGATCCGGTGCTATTCATCCTACAGACCTGCCTGGGATCACTGAAACTTTCCCCCCTTTTTTGTAGCTCTCATCAAAGCATTAAACTGTTCAATGCACACTAGTCATTTGTGCATTCGGGTGTTACTTAAAATAGCCCTATTACTGACACAGCAACCAAACAACATCCAATTATACATACATAATAACACATAATAGTGGTCATTGTGTTTTCACAGTTTTTGCCCTTATAAAATCACAGTTTTGTGATTTTTCTGTTTCAAATCCTGTATTTTTTTTTTTTTTTATCAAAGTATGTGTTTCAATTAGTTATACAACTTGTACTATACTAAATATAACAACCAATAACCTTACTGAGCTATGCATTTTAAATCCTTAGTGCTATAGGCCCGTCCACCATTTTAGTATGCCAGTGAATGCAGTTCACTGTGTGCATTTACACAATATAGTAGTCAGGAAATCCTTGTGGTATTGAGAGGAGTAGGGTGGTGAGTGAAGGATCTGGAGGTAAGCAGTTTGTGTTACAGAACATAATAATTCTTAAACTTTCACACCAAATATCTCTAAATTACATCAATTATCAAAAAAAACATAAAACATTGATATTTAAAAAATTAAAGGAACATCAGCCAAACATAGATGTAAATCGAAGTATAATATAACCACGCAACAAATAGAACAAGCAAATTACGATACAACAGCTAACTTATGAATAATTTTAATTACATTTAACATTTTCACTGTCTGCATGATGCCCAACCTCGTAACTTGTACGCAGGCTTTGGAATTCTTCCTACCTTCTATCTATGAAGTAAAAATGATAAATAATTTCCTACTATCTCTTTTATATAAAACAACAATTTTATATTATACAATACTATATTAAACATTATAAAAGACAAGAGAACGGAAAGGAAAAGGGGGAAAAAGAAGAAGGAAAAGAAAAAAAGGGAAGGGAAAAAGGAAAAAAAGGGAAAAGAAAAAGAAAGAGGGGAATGAATTTAGAAATGCACAAGGATGAGTTGAAAATACACGATATCAAGAGTAATTTCTATCTAACTATACTATGTGTTCTCGATTCTGAGTGCAAAAAAACCCCATAAACACTAGATAGTTTTGTTAAATACGCCGAATGGTGCAAAATGTTTTTAGGAAATTGTCATCTACAAAACTTTCTGTATCATTCAGTGTCTTTCTTAAAATAAGCTATAACTTGTGTGTGTGTGTGTGTGGGGGTGTGTGTGTGTGTGGGGTGGGGGGTAATTGATGTAATTATTTCAGTCACATTGGTTTATAAAGTTAAACATTAGCAGTTTGTCATAAACCAAATATTTCTAAATTTACACCAAAAAGCAGAAGAAATAGGTAGTTTTAAGAAAGATGTAAAAAGTTTTGGGGAAAGGACCGTGCAAGCTGTTTCAAAAGGAAACCCTGTGCCATGTTGCTATGTGAGTAGTATCAAAATAACCTATAATAACTAACCTTCAGGCCAACAAATTATACATAATGTAACAATTGTGAAACAAAACTCCTTTAAACGACAACTGTAGGCAAAAAATAACTCATGTTTAATTGAAAGATTGTGTAGATGGTGTGTAAAGAGATGCTATAATGAAAGAATACAATAAAGCACCTTATTGAGCACTCTTTTCTTGATTTATCTCTAATAGGGGGCAGACATGTTGTATAGAATCTCGGGTGAGATCTGCATTAACCCTCATGCTTGCGAATGAAGATCTGCCCCAAGATTCTAAACAATATGTCTGCCCCCTGTTAGAGGTGCAAAGAGGGCTCAATAAAGTCCAGTATTTGTATTTTTTCATTAAAACATTTCTATGTAAAATGCCTAGATGTGGTTCAAACTAAAGACAAGTTTTTTTGTTGGTTCAGTTGTCCTTTAATGCTAAACTGCACCATAGCCCACTAACAGCAAATCCAAAAGTATAATTTCTTACTACTCTGCTGTACAGAATGTGATCACTTTCACATAACATTAATGGAATCAGGAAACACCGATTAAACAGCTCAGTTGGATTGCAGCCATATCAGGACTGAGTTCTGTTCAGATATTTCGTATGTGATATTTCATCAAAACTTATCAAATATTTAAAGAATTCAACACAAATGCCAATGGTTTAGAGCAATGTGACAAATGAAAGAGGAGTCTCAGGTTACTATGCAAATCATCCTGGGCCCCATTGTATTCATTAATTATAACAGGTTTGTTATTAATGTGAATGACAAAGAACAGGCTATGTACAGAAAAATCCATAGACTACACGTTCAAAAAAGGTTCTGTCACTCTTCTTGGTTTGACATGAAATATTAAACATGGTTTAACAAAGCCATACTATCCCACACAGCTGTGCTCTATCATTATTTGGAATTCTAGTCAACTTCCATTGAAAAACACTCCTATGGGCATACAGCTATAACAACCCTCATGTATATTAATATATAAGTATACTACTTTGGAAGCCTGCTTCACAGAGACACAAACAAATAGGCAGGTGATCTGGACAACATTACGCACAGGGAAAACAGCAGACGGTTGATAAAATAACTAAATTTTCCAAGCTACATAGATAAGCCGGTCACCTCATGAGAGGACACAAGATTTCCTTACATTCGCACAGTCCATTTACGGCTAAAGTTATTCAAGGGGTCATCATATTTCAATAGCACAAAGAGCTCTATAACCTTCGTGAAACTTTCCAAGATGAAAATACTAAACTGAAACAGAACAGGTTTAAAGTCTGGGATAACATTAAACATCTTGTGGACAATGGTAAGAATGGAACCTTGATACCTAAACCTATCTGCCATTTTTAATACCCTTGAAACCACAAGGGTAAATGACTAAAAGCATTGGCCATGCTCTGGGATTCCACATTTAGAAATGTCCAGATGCAACAGAGTACCCCAAAAACTATCCCTATGTAGGGTTACCAGCCATCTGCTATTATACTGATTTGCACTCATGGGATTTGTACCAGCATCCAGATTTACACTCAGGACTTGCCCTAGTACATAGATTTTCACTCACAGTACTTGTACCAGCACCCATTTGTGCACTCCCAGAACTTACCCCAGGACCAAGATTTGTACTCAATACTTGCTCCATCACCCATATATGCACTCAGCACTTGCTCCAGCATCCACTAAATACTCAGGACTTGCTCCAGCACCCATATTTGCACACAGGACCATGGCAGGCACCTTGTTCTCTGCATGTTGGGGAGACTGAATCTGGCAGACAGCTTCCCTTCCATGCGTAAATGTTGTTTGTGGGCTTTATAGGCCTCCACAGTTGGAATTTGGGGGTGCCAAATAATGACAACCCCTGAAAAGTTCCACCCAAGGACAGTTTATACACGGCTGCCTGTCATAACCAAGGGTAGGCACAACCAATTATTTTGGGGGACATTTACTGGAGTTCGTGGCTGACAATATAATAATGTTCTATGGACCTTCATAAACCTGTCTGCGTACAACAAACAAACAATGATGCAAGGATAAAAGAAGAGGGTCAGACCACATCACTTTGACCAGGCATATTCCCCTTTTGTCCCACAGTCTGTATTTCTAATACCAGCTGTGCCATATGTAGTCTGAGATAGGTAGAGAGATATTTATTTTTTAAAGTATCTTTATGAATAATATATTTTCAAATTCATTACATGGATTTAAAATATAATATATTGATTTAGAAACAAAGACTGCTATCTTCAAACTTTCTTTTATTACGTTCTCTTCTAAAATGGTTAAAAGTAATTCACATAAATCTTGTTGCATTTGAATGTTAGTACAGGCAGGAGCTCCACCTTCTGGTTTGTTTGAACATAATCCAGTCATCTGCTGCGGAAATTAGATGGATTCAACATTAAAAATACAACATCCATTAGATTGCCATGTTGTAAACTTTCATTACAGTTACAAAGCAAGTGAACAAAGTGTTACAAAATCCATACATTCATTATGTTCAACCATTCCAAAATATTCCTCCCTTAGGTATGTCCTTTATTGTTACCTCTTTTTGAAGCCCCGTGTCACCATCATTTTTTTTTTTAACTGCAGATCTATAATCCCTTATTAATTTGTGTTTCTGGAAGTTGAACTATATAAGAAATCCTAAAACATACTAAATGTATAAAAAAAGTGTTCCCTGATATGGCAAGTTTTGCAATAATTATAAAAACTTCCACAAAACGCTCTCACAGTTTAACCATTAAGGTCATGTTAGCGATCCCTCACTTCAAAAAGGAAGCGGTTTGAGGTGCGTTCTCTTTCAGAGCTCCTCATATGTGGAATAGCCTTCCTGTTTCTGCCAAATCATCCTCTAGTCTAAAATCCCTGAAAATAAGTCTCTCCCAAATCCTCAAAACAGATTGTACCTGTTATTAGTTTACAAACTCCTTCGTATACTGTACATGTTGTTCCTTTTTTGTATCACTAATGATTTACCCTGTATGTTCTCCTTCCAATGTGTTTAATATATGTATGCATGTATGTATGTATGTATGTATCTATTTTTAATCTACTGTTAAATGTGTAACTCTGTGTAATTCCATTCTGGACTGGGTCCCCAGGACATACTTGAAAACGAGAGAAATCTCAGTGTATTCTTCCTGGTAAAACACTTTCTAAATAAAAATAAAAATAAATAAAGGTTCCTTACTTCCTTAACATCTGTAGAATCAAGAGCCATTGGTAACAAATCAATCAAACTAGCTGCTGCCTATCTAAACTGTGTTATCCAACTAGCAACACTTTCCCAACAGACTATGAGATTGTACTTTGATTCAGATGGCTATTACATAAATATAGTGTTTTTCCAGGCTTTTATTTAGTTTTCTTATTTGTTTTCCTCCTACTAGAGAAGCGCTGTGTTTCCTATAAAATAATTATTTTGCTTTTTAAAGCATAACATATTATCAGTATATAACTATAGAAGTTAAAGGGACTGTATCTCATCAACGGTATTTTTACATGTAGAAAAAATGATTGAAAAGGATCTATACATTGTGTTAGTAAAACTGCAAGTATATACCAAAATAAGGAGTCTGTGGAGTCTCCTGCTTATGACATCACCTGTGGCTTGATGGGCAAATGAACTGCTTTTCAATGGGAAATGTGTACATATCAAGCCACAGGTGATGTCATAATCAGGAAACTCCACAGACACATTTAAAACACAATTCTCCCCTCATTTAGGAATTTGCGTGCAATTCTACTAACACAGTGTTAAGATCATTTTCAATCATTTTTTATTTTGCTAATTCATAAGCAATATTTGGGATACAATCCCTTTAACAAAATTAATGAAATAGTCTAGTTTAAAGACAATGTCTCTTCACATACATTTTAAGGTTGTATGGTGGGAATGAAAAGGAGACACGTTTGACCTGATCACACTTTACTAATCTACAACAACATTCACATCGTAACACTAAATAGGAACAGACCATTCTGATTCTGCTACCAGTATAAGATCAATCCATGTATCCCAGTGCAGTGTCACCTCTGCATACAGTCTGCGGCACATTATTACTTTTAATAATAATCTTTAATGCCTATCTATGTACTCAACCTACTAACTTTTTTCATTTCTAAAAGAAATACCTACCTAGAAATGACATATGCAACTTAATGGTCCTATTAGGTAATGCATGCAATCTAATAATATTGTCATAAACAGCAAATTGAAATAAAAGTGGCAGTTTTGATCTTTTATGGGGCATAAAAATCTAATGAAATAGAATGTAATGTGCATTTGCCATAATAGCAGACACCTTATTACTTGATTCATGTTCTCTTACAATCAGTGTTGCTCTTGTGTCAGCCTATATGACTACCAGGATAATAAGCCAGTCTAAAACTATCAGCTCAAGCATTATATAAAAAATAAGACAGTATTAAGTACTTGACTAAGTAGTGGGTGCATGGAGTAACCTCCCAGCAGAAATGTGAGCAGTCAATAGTATAATGGAATTTAGTTAGGGAACAGGCATATTATGTACAAGACCATATAATAATTAGGCTTTGGGGCAGTCTACAGCTAAAGGTGAAGGTAAAATATCCCTATACACTACAATTCTTTTGCAAACATTAGTGGTCTACAAAGGGAACATTCATTGTATGGAAATTCCATAGTCTTTAATATAAACCTATGTTATATGGAAATGGCCAGTTCCCCTGTTCAGCATTCTAGACATTATGACAAGTGTTCCTTTCTTTGCTGGTGACAAATGTTTTTCTTTTGTCATGTTTATTATGTGACAGAGATAAGCAACATTACAAATGGTGTCCTTGATTCGTGATAAACTACTGAAGCCATCCCTCAGATTTATAATGACTCCATTCAGTAAAATTAGAAGAAGTCAAGATGAAATCTTCCAAAGAAAACAGGAAATATAAAATAAAATCTTAAACTGATTCATGGCTCGCTTACATTTTACAGTTATTTTCTGGGTAATGGAAAATGCATTGTTAATCTTTCGATTTTATTTTAAATAAAACATCTTTAATTTGCTCTAATGTATTTTATCTATTAAAGTACAGTCATGTGATAATGTGCACTTTGTAATCTGTGTGAAATTTGTTTCGATGGATACGTTTTCATTTTACATTTGAAGGATAATTAAATAGACAAACAAAAAGTTATTTATTTTGCTAAAAGAACATTTAACATTTGTAATATCATTTTTAAAAAAATTAAAACAATCATTTGTTTTACTTATGGAACAGTGAGATTGCTCTATTCACCAAACAGTGAATTGCTGTGAACTAACAAAGGAATTTACAAAAAATAGGCTAGACTAGCTGATTTGGAAACATAGGTGAATTGGAGAATTTTTCCTGCTCAGCTACTTTGGCCTCATGAGTGCAATTCAGTAGTATTTTTTAACAGTGTTGACTGTTCAGTTGATAGATCTCAATATGCGTTGTGTGCAAAGTCAATCATCTGTTGTATATAAAAAATATATAAGGGTCTACTCAATAAAGAGAAAGTCGCAGGCAATTGTGATGGGAATTTCAAACTTTAGGCCAAAGTAGCTGAGTTGGAAACATTCTCCCATTCAGCTGCATTGGAGAGTTTTTTCAACTTGGCTTCTTTGACCTAACGTTTAAAATTCCCATCTTAATTCCCTGAAATTCTCTTTTTATTGAGTAAACACTATAATAGTACATACAAGATACTCATTTAGTTAGCAGTGGCATACAATATGGGTTTCAGGGTAAACCAACCTCATAGCCCCCAACATCGGCTATGTTTCCAGGGACACATATGTGTTCCACATGCTGCAGACAGTGCATGCAAAGTGCAGCCCAGCAGTATATAGGATGGATATACAAACATCATTGGTAGGTCCTATGAGATATCTGATTAATTTTTTAACTGGATTCTGTCTGTGCGTATATCCATCCTACATACTGCCAGGCTGCATTTTGCATGGTCTTTCTGTAGCATGTGGAAACATGGCCGATTTTGGCAACTATGCAACCTATTACATATCATACTCTGCTGAGCTGTGGTGAATTGAAAGCTCAATTGCAGAAATCAGTGCAAAATTATGAGACTACTGCTGCAAACACATAAAAAAGGATGACAAAAAAATATAATGTTTTGTAAAATGCAGGAACAGGATATTTATTATGGAATAATTTTCCATAGTACTTTTTTTTAATTTTAGTACAATAAGCAACTAATAAATTAGAGAGCTCAAAAATATATAAAACAGTGTGGGTCATTCAGGATGCATCTATTGCTGACTGGATGATGGAAATCATAAGATATTAGAGAAAGTCAGTTATTTATTTAATAAACACAATGACCAATTTGGTGTAGATATAGCACTGACCTGATAGATTTAAGACTTCCTCTAAGCTATATACATAGAACTGGTCCCTGACCAAAATAATAAAGCATAATCAGCTCACATAATATGATTGTCCTGTGGATATAAACGAATGATAAGGCATCTCTTAAAGACATTGTTCAAAGAAATGGAAACATATGAGTGTAAAATGGCTTATGGATTATTGGCAACACATAATATACAATTATTGCTGTACAATATATAATTTTATTTTTATATGGCTTAAAATAAAAGTTCTGAACTGTAAAAAAAATATGAGCATTGCAGAATTTAGGCTATTTTGGCCTCATTTTTGCAACTCGCTTATCAATTCGATACAGCTCACGGTTTAGTAAATAGATGCCCATTTTGATAACTTGTTTTTTCTTCTGCCTCATTCTATTCATCCACCTACATTATAGCATTTGTTTTACCACAGTGACAAGTAAACAGCATCTGTGTGAAAATAAATCCACACATAAACATTGCCCACACATTTTGTGTTAAGTTAATGATTCCTTGCTAGCTTAAAATTGACATTCTAAAATCAGCATTTATTTTCCTGAATATGCCTTGTTTGGAACATGCCCTGAATGAGCAGTGATTTGAAATGCCACTGCAAGTGATTGCCCTGCTTTGCCCCAGACACTATCTAACCGGAAATTAACCATGCACGGTTGTTACCGGTCTTGTATTTACAAAATGATCTGGCCCAGGAGTCGCCCAAAATATTCCCACCCTATTAGGTTAAAATATCACCGGCCAGTTGAAACACCCAACAGGCATTTTGCCATGATCTGGCTTCACCATGGACATTGGCCAACTATCCTAGCATAGATCTCCCAATATTTGCAATAGCCAAGAAGGGTACACTTTTGTATTTGTGGTAGTGGCTGAAGTTGTGTTTTTTGGGCAGAGCATTACCAGAACATTTTAAATTACTTTTGTGTTAGTTTATAGCTATTTAGGTAATTTGGTAAGTTGGTTATAATAACAACTTCCAAAAGAAAATATGTAAACACATTAACTGCAACTTTAACACATTTTATTGCTCTGAAGTTTTGAGATACATTGACTAAGCATTTTGAGCTCCATGAAAATAGGGACAGAGGGTCATGGGTTTAAGACTTTTCCTTGTATACAGGGACACTTGGCAGATGTGCCAGCATGGGGAAATACCAATCTGCCTTTACAAACCTACAGCTTTAAACATTACCAAGCATATTTTGTGCTTGAAACAGATGGGTCATTGTTTAAAGAAACTCCTCATTGCCAACCTTTATTATATAAGCCAGAACTCCAGCAGTGCTCAGAATGGATTATACTTTAATACCCAGGAGCAGTGTTTTTTTTTTTTTTTACATCTTGTTCAGTTGGGGTACACTTCACTATGTAGGCCTGGATTAATACTGGTGTTAAGAAGAATACATTGGCATTGGAGGCTTCTCTCTGGTGCACAACAGATTAAAATGGAGGCTAGCAGGAGCCAGCTTGTACTAGCATTCAGCTGTCCAAGTAATGGTCTCCAGGAAACCCAACATGTATGAACAATAATAAGACTGGAATTTATATATCACAGCTACAATGTTATTTTAGTGTGTTATTTAGTGATATTATTGTTTTAAATGGAACTTTATTACCCCATGACCCCATCTGTTCCAAATCCAGCCATACCCCAAGGCATATACCTTAATTAGACTGGGGTGTGAAGCCACATTATTACTATTAATTTTTAGGGGCTGGCTATAGCAAAACTCAAATACAAGTGCATGTAAACCAAATTAATTAAATTAAATAGAAAAGCCTGTTGCACTGGCTGAATGTTTTGCCATTGCAACACTAAATGCTAATTAAACAGTTATGTGGTCTAATAATGTATTTGTTCTAATATGTTACATGCTCATTGAGCAAGTAATAGGTTAAGTGATTATGATGCAAACTTTGCCAATAGACACCAGTAAATGTGTATTTTGGAGCTTGTTGCTAAGTCATTATTTAAACATGCAGTGTCTGATAACGGAATAGAGCGCACTGTGAAAATATTTTTCAGAATTGTGTTTTCCATCATTTTGTGCTAATTTTGTGCTTTCTGCCATCTTCCATAGTGGTAAAACAAGCACACAGACTGCCAAAGTGTTGCAAAACACGCTGGATTCTAATAACATTTTAGCAGCGTGGGTGATGTCAGACAAAGTGCATGATTCTTTGCTATAAAAATATAACTTAGCAATATTTGACAATTTAGGGCCATTTTTATTAGGGCTTTCTTCCCATTTAATGTTTTCCTAATAAATCTTTCAACAAATGAACACAGAGCTGCTCTAAAAGGCACATGTTTTCTGTCTTTGGTATATATTTCACACCTAAGTCAAGCATACTACAGAAGCAGCTACACAGGTTATATGATGTGTGTTAAAGTCACACACATCATAGAACCTCATTGAATCTGATAGAGAGAGACCTCTTCAGAAACGCTAATGCACTGCGTTTTCTAAAAGCTCTACAAGAACAAAACAATATATAATTGTAATAATATGATAACATGGTTTCAAATAACAGTACACCACACCTTTTACCCCAACATTAATGGATATTTTTGATTAAAAAATTATTTCAAACAGAGGATTATTGTAACAAAGAATAATTTAGTTAATCGAATTTTTTAGTAAAATAATGAAAATATGAGTACAATTCTGAGATAGGGATTCCTTTACCAACATCTATATTGCATATCATTCTTTTGAATAAACATATTTTAGGATTTGTTACCCTACAATTTAGCTATTAGTAAAATTAAAAATCAACATTTTCTAGATACAGAACTGTCTCTACCCCATGTATCGACCTGCCTCTGTTTGACTAAATTAGTCTGTAATCCCCATTTATGCCCTGTAACAAGTGTTGCGTAAATTGTTGGTACAATGTAAATACATGGTAATGTAACGTAACAATCATGGATGCATTTTAATTAAAAAAACGCTAAAAGTTAATGAGATTCCTAGTGAGTTAATCAGTTATTCTGATTTGGATTTATACCTTAACAAAATATATTGGTGAGATTTAAATGCAGCTTCCTTGACAAAGCTGCATTAGCAGTAGATGGTGGTGTAAAACGCGTTGGGTCTATGTGCGGTTCAGAGAGGCTTGTGTGTCTTTAATGGCAGTTGTTAACCTTGGAAGGAATGGTATTCTGTAAATATAGGAATACATTAACAAGTAGCACACAATATGTAAAATACAAAGATGATACAGCAATCATAAAAGCCTTTTATACTGAAAGCAAACTATTGATTTATTATAGACATACACAGTCTAATTGCTAAAGAAATTAACTCTAGACACCCAGTGCCTGTATCGGGGACTCTAGAGCTCAATCAGGTGGGGTTACTCGACTTTGTGGGATGTTATGTGGCATCACATAATCCTGTCTCTTTTGGCTCCGCCACTCACATCATGGGAGCGTTTTTCAAAAGTTGACAAGTGTGGAATAGACAACACTTGAATTAACAAATGCTGCTCTCCAAATGTAATTGTGTGGCTCAGTTTTCTATAAACCATTCAAAAATGAGGGGAAAGTTATAATATGATATCATATAATTGGTGAGATATCTCAGTTTGTAGGTGCTCATACTTCAGTACTTCAAAACGTATGTTTGTAGGAATAAAAGAGAAATACTTAGAAGATATGCAGCATGATATCGGATGCTTGCCACCAGACGTGCATGCTCATCAACATCAAAAAAGTAATCTTGTGGAGGTGTGTAAGTCAGGGTTGCTGGATACTTACCTGCCAGCCCTGCCCTATGTATAGTTGAGCTAGGAATATACAGTGTTCATAGCTCCCTATAAAGCAAACCGGTTACAGGAAAAAGCAGTCTTGTAGTCTTTGTTGTTCCTCCAGTGACGATCAGTGGGGATACAGATGTAATTAATCCTGCTTCCATGGAGAATGGATGAAGGACATGCTCATGTGCATGGGCACAGCCCTGCTTTCTACTTTGCCCCTGGGTTCATTCAGTGAATTTCTGACATTAAAAGACGCAAAGAGATCTATGATCTAGTAACTTTGGCTCATGTGTTCTATAGAAACCTCCAATGTACAATGCTGCAAGAGATCCTGGGTAGAAATATGCAAATAAACTCAACAATTACCTCATTTAATTTTATTCATGGACACCTGTATAATGTATATACACTTACTTGCACATTCTTATCCAGATTCCCTGGCTGCACAGTGTAAGTGATATCTGATGTAAAAAAAAACAGGTTTGCTGACTTGTCTGGCATGTGTAGATATGTTTAGATAGTTTTCATATTTTTAAAAATATCTTACTGACCGTGCTGTATTTACTGTGGATTTAGACTGATAACAATCTATGGTGTTTACCTACCCTTTAAACCCAAATACAAATATGCACATTCATTTTTAGAATCGTGTGTATAAATGAGGTTAGGAAATGGTAAGTGAATACTTCCTGTTTTCCTGCATCTTTATTTGATTGCTATTCTGTGGAGCAGCAAAACAACAAATGAAGACGGCAGGCTCTCAACGTTTTTGGGAAGAATCTACATTAATATACAAAACTATTTGGAATGTTTCATAAATTATGCATTGCTACATATGTTTCTTATAATGACATTGAAAAAAAAAAACCCTCCCTCAGTGATACTTGATTCCAATAGGTTACATAACATGTCACATTATATAGGTAGGCTTTTAATTAGTTCTGATCTTAAGATATGCATGACAGCAAGATTTAACGGATTTGATTTTTAAAGTCTGAGAGTGTTCAACTTTTCTTCACATGTAATTGCTTGTGCTAAAAATATTGGCAGGGCTGTCTTAAATGCAAATTTATGTATAAGTGGAAAATGTAGCCCAATATTATTTATCTTAAATACTAAGCTGTTTTTGCAGTAATTATGTATTTTGCTGGAGGGTCCACAAGTATCCGGGAGCACTTAGGGTCATACTCAAACACATATAACAAATATTGTGTTTAAATGGTTCCATGTGCAAGCTGCTGGGGCAAAATAATCACTTTTTTAAGTTCACTGGAAGATCATTAATCCTAGTTGTGAAACAGAAGCATATTACACCAGCACATGACTTTACAATTTCTTGGTGGGGGTTGTAGACTAAAATTATGTTGCAGAGTGTTGACCACACACAAAGTATAACGTGCACACTGTATGGACCTTGTGCATGTAATGGCCTACCATGTCAAGATTGAAAGTCCTGGTCACTTTTTCATTAACAAAACAAAAAATATGAGGTTGTCTAAGTATCAAATACAGCAACAGTGACAATAGTGCACAACTATCACATGTATACCATAAACAAATAACCTTGTGTAAAATGACACACAACTCAATGATGGTTACAAAAAGAATAGACTTAACCTTATAAAGAAGGTACAGATTAATAAAAATATATAATAATATAAACTAAATTAGTGTAATATTTTTAATTAATATACAGTGAGTTAGGGAAATAATGAAACTCACTTGCAATGAGTTCCAATAGCAATGTGGAGAAACGTATGAGCACCGCAGGAGAGGACCAAGTCCAATGCAGCCCAACCTTACCAAGAAACCCAAGCTGTGAGCCAGATCCAAGGTATTATAATTCCAGTACAAAATATATAAAAGAGAAACATGGGTTTAAAGCAAGTCCATAGGAGTGTGTCTATTGGAGAAAAATGGACAGAGCTCACATAGCACTTCCTTGCAGCCTCCTGGGAAAGCTTCCTGACATCCCATAATATGGTGTCCTCCGCAATCCACATGGCATTAACTGAATGTTGTCAATGAGCATGCAAGTCTTTGTCCAACAAAAGGGAATGAAAATAGCACTTCTCTTGTGTAGAGAATGTTCTCTTCAAAGTTGTATTGCAGATGCTAGTAGTGAATGTATACAAAATACCACCATTTTGTTTTTCTACATGATAGATTGTAGGCTCTTTAAATGGGCTCAGTCATGTAAACATTGTTTATACTGTGAATGGAGATAATATATTTATCCAAAAAGTAGCTTTACCTTGTTTTAGCACAGATGCAAGAACATGCAAAAAGAGAGAAACATGTGTTTTAAATGTGGGGTCTCCTGTCTGACCAATTGTCACTGATTTTGTGGCCCAAAATGCAAATTACACATTTTCCATTAAAACATATTTATTTGCATATCAAACCACATGTCAAAAACAGAAGACACCATAGACATGTTTAAAACATATTTCCTCTTAATTTTTGCATTTGTTTGAGATTCTGATATGATAGATACATTATTTCTGATATTTTTTTATTTTCTACATTCACAGTACAAATGTTATTTTGGTCATGGTGTCCCTTTAAGGCCTGCTTGAATACGGTGTATTACAATCCAACAAACAACATGATTTGTCAGTGGCATTGATATGGAATAAATGTCTAAATAGAAGTAAAATTAATATTTTTACTCTGAGGGAATTTTGTATTTCACAAATATTACTTTTCTTTATTACATTCTATTAATGTTTATTTACCACAAACTCTATCTTTTTTTTTAAATTAAATTGTTAAGTATAGTTTTCCATAATACATAAAAGGGATGTTTTTTTATAATATGTCTTTCTACACAAATTGCGCTTCTCTCCCCACTTTGATTCCTCTTCATTTTTTTCTTGAAGAGAATGTTCCTTGGGAGAAAAGTGAACCCTTCACCAGTTTACTCAAAACAAAGAGTTTAATATAATCTGTCATCATTTCCTGTCATGATTATTACGATCAAACACTATGTTTCCATCCCTCTACTTTGTTAACATTTGAATTAATTAATACATAATATGCCTGTTTTTAATTATCGACGGATTCTGTTGCTTTTTAAATAGAAACCAATATTTTCCATTTATGTAATTTTATATAATTTCGTACTGCTTTAATCTCATTTCTTAACTTTTCCATATCCGTGTGTCCATCACTATTGTCTGCAGATCTTAATTTTGCCTTTATTTTACTCTCATGTCTCCGCGCTCCTTGCTTGGGTTACATCCCCTTCACAATTCCAAGAATAACTTGTATTGATATATTAATATGAAGTCAAAGAATATATTTAATACCACCTAGGTGGCATTTCCTTGATGGACCCTTCTATAATCATTCTCCAGCTCTAATTCCCGCTGGGCATTGTGTATCTTGGAATAAGTATGAATTCATACATTAGAGGCCACCCACTGCATTAAGCAGAATAAATATCCAGTAATACATTTTCTTCTCTTCTATGACATGCCATGTAACTGGACACATTTTTACTTACGCTGTATTTGATGGAGGTAAAATCCTCCGTAATCAAAATCATCTCACACATGAAACCACCATCAATCTCATTTGATCACCTCCCATGCTCATGATTTGTGAAGTTTTGGTGCATCTTAATGTAAATGCAAAGTATTCTGGAAATGTGCTGAAGTCATGTCCAAAATGAACAACAGATGTTGGGAAACATCAACAGATACTCTTTCCTTCTGAAGAAATGTGAATCTAGCGAAGGAGACAGGTACAGATTTTTAAAACATCTTGCAGAACATGAATGCTTTTAGTGATATGGGTTCATTTCTTCTACTTTACTAGCAATCAATTGAAAGGTGAAGGTTGATTGGAAATGTTTGCCATTTGTATCTAATTATAAACTCCATCAAATCAAGTCTGTTGATGATATCTTGGTCTTTCAGGGTATTTCCTACCATCTCTCCATTTTAGAATCTATTTATGTCATGTAGGGATGTTAGTAGCAAATCAACTATGTGATCAAATGGCCACATTTATATAGCCATAACAACCTAACAAATTGTCATTGCCTTGATATTAGTGTTCCATACAGCATCTACTACAGAGCCTCATCAGAAGCTCTGTCACATTAACCCCATGGTACTATGGGTATTAATAAACATTAGTAGCATTGGTTCTGCTGTCACTTCCTTCAGTCTGTTGCCAGTCCCTCCAGTTTGCTTCCCTAGGCCTAAACCTAGTTTGCCTACGTAGAAATACAACACCTGGGTAAAAAATCTGCAAAAGGTACATTTTAAATGTATGTTTTGCAATCATAGTTACAATAGTTGCACTGCAAATGTAGAGAAAAAGCATGATCTATGCATCGTGTTGTCAGGAGTGGAAGCAAATGCATAGATTAAGACAGACAAATGTGTATTAAATGTGTTTACTGTGTCTCCTTATTTTAAAAAAATGTTTTTATTATACAAAACATAAAAAAGACAAACATTTGATTAAATACTTCCATCTAAGTTATACATTTAAATTTCTGTAGTATAAAATTGATATATTGTATATCCTCGTTACCATGGGAACCTTATATAAAGCGTATAAAAAAGCAACCATTTAGGTATATATTTCCATTTAGGTCACATAATTGAATTTATATAGTATAAAGTCTATGCTTCGTATTACCTCTTGATTTGAGTGATGAAAGTAAGAAAACAAAGGTATCATTTCTTAAAGATACCATCAAACCACCTCATCATCATTCATACTAATAAATCACTACCAATTATTCTTCAATTTGATTGCTGTCCGAGGGGGAGGGGGGTTATCGCCATGGGGGTCCACACTCAATCCACTAATGTGTTAACCTCATTCAGTGAACGTGTATGGCTCATTCATTTGCCTACTGGGCAATAAGGTGAGGCCATAAGTAGGAGAAACAGTTACATGGATGCAAACACATTTAAAACCTGTTTTTCTCTTAATCAATGCATAGCTAAAATGGTGAGATGTTCATCTCACCTCAATATACCTACTACTCACCCCAACGCATTTTTTAGTGAATAGTCTCCACAAAACGTGCAACATGCACTTTTCAGAAACATTTTCTAATCCCTTCATTTCTGAACTGAAAGAAGACATATAGTGCATTATTGTCACTTTGGGGGGCAATATTTCATTTCTTCTAGGTAGAATGAGCATATTGTAAGCTGCATAAAGGTCTTCACAGTTATTTGAGAAGCCATTTTCATGGCAGGTTAAAGAAGCAATAACCTAAGGCTTTAAAATGATTCTGACAACCTAAATATTGCTCATCCTGTGAATGTAGAGAAGAACAAAATATGAGCTATACATTATGCTATACATACTTGTCAGCAGAGACATAAAATCAGAGAAATTCTTATTACATCACCTGTGTCTTAATATGCAAATTAACAATATTTTGGTGTGTAATTTGCATATCAAGTTGATGTCATAAGTAGGCGACACCACAGACACATTCAAAACATATATTTCTCTTGTTTTGTTCCTTTGCTTGGAAGTTTGCTAACACAATGTATAGATAATTATAAATTATTTTTTTATTCTCTACATCCCCGTAAAGGAGCTAAAATAAACCACCTGTGTCTGAGAAATATGAAAATTAGTTTATCAGTGTCACACAACACTTCCAAAACAGAAACAGCTGGACTGGTCATTCCCTAATACTTGGTAACGTTGTTCTCTTTTAAGTCACAATATAAAGCAAAGAAGCGGAAGAAAGAGGAAACATAAAGCAGCGAATTCAATTTGCTTTAGTTGCCCCACTACTTGAAAAAAGGCGAGAAAATGTTATTGAATAAAACCTTTGTCTGCTGAAGCACGCTGTCTGGTGGGATTTCAGTTTGATTAAATTTGCTTTAGGATTACTTCACTGTTTGATTTTGTTTTGTTCAGTCAATTTGTGTCTGACTGTCAAGAACAAGCTGCAATTTTCTTGTCACACGTAAAAAAAATAAAAATCATAGAATCAAGTCAGGTAAAATCAACTGAAACAACAGTATAAATCACTAGAGACCACGTGTGTGAATAAAGATATTTTACTACCATAGGAATAAACTTTCATGGTTACTTACACACAGACATTTGTCTGTATTGAACTGTGTCATTTGCGCTGTAGTGGAAACATTTTATCCTGCAGATATCCACACAAGACATTAGTAAGAAGGTCCATTACAGGCTATCTGCCTAGGCCGGAGGCTTTGGTTTGTCACATCGTAAAAAACTATGGAATTAAGACAACCCATCAGAGATACTCAATGAATAGTCTGTACTGTTATGGCCATGTTATTTCAGGACAGGTTGAAATAGCCAGGAGAATTAAGCCCTTTAGTGATCTGGTGGACAGCAATATACTGCCTCCAACACCTCGCTGATTAAAGAGCAAGCTATAACTGAAGAAAGTGCTTTTAATGCATTAAAATATTAAAAGAAAGAGAATATATGAGCAACAGCAGGTTTCAGTTACCAAAAGGGGGAAAAAAATCACCTTAATGCTAAAATACACACACAGAATGGATTTAGGAGGCTGACTGGGTCATTGCATATTTCTCTTAGTTGACCATTAAACAGTGGGATATTTAGTTTAAGCTTTTCCAAAAGGCCAACATCAAACATTTAGTAACATTTGTCCCACTATCTTTAAATGTCCTGTTTATATAGAGACTGAACAGCTTTCCAGTGTGTTCCTAAACAGAGAACCTCTATGGTTGGAACTAAAAATGTTTATATTTACCATTATATTGGTTGATAGAGCTTTCACTGGTTATAAGTTATTAAAAAAATACAATCTGGATAACAACTTTAAGCATCCATTACAAGACCATAGCAAGAGAGACAAGACAAAATTAGTGTCTGGAAATAAGACACAGTGTAACTTCTCTTTTGCTGTTTTAGTTCTTTTGATTTTGGCCCTCCACACTTTTTGTTCAAGCCTGTCTAATAAGTTATCTCCCCTACTATTTATACCATTGACTGTATAAAGCATCCAGCTGAAATAGAGTTTGAGTTAAAAAAAATATATAATGAATACATTTTAGCAATGTTTTCGGAGGATTTTGTCCCCTGTAATTTATATTTGTGAAAACATTATGGGCTTTAATCATAAAAGAGGGACTTGAATAGAATCCTATGTAGGTGGACAAGCTTTTTTTTTTTTTTACTTTTTATTCACAACATAAAATAATGTGACAAATATCTCGCTTCAGAATAAAATACTAATAAACACAGAAATATTTTCAGCAATGCAAAGATTAACTTGTGACATAATCGAAGCATTGTAAATGTAAATGATAAGATGATCTTATAGAGGAAAGGGCCATGTTCTCCTTATTTGCTATATTTACCTCCATGAATATTCAATAACGATGCATATGCACAGTGAATAAAATAAACATATAAACTTTAAACATAACAATTATAATCTCCCCCACCCCCCGGGGCTGATACCTCATAATAAACATCAAAATTCTGACAACAAATACACAGAGAATCAGGTAGTTTTCAAACAAAATTATAGATCACCAAGTATAAGTTAAGCAGTAGGGATAGATGTGGTTACGTAGACGTTGAGCAGAATACAAGATGTTATTTAAAAAGCCTTCTTTATATGATTTTGTCCCATCTGAATGAGTGTTATTATATAAGGTCTCCATATCTGAAAAAAGGATTTTCTATTTTTTTTCCTTATCCATCGTTGTCTCCAACCAATACATTTTACAAATATAATAACGTTTTTTTAAAAAAAAATCTAAAGTGGGTGGATCAGGATGAATCCACTGATGTAATGCATTTTTATGGGATGCAGACAAAATTTGTTTATTTAGCATTACCAATTGCCAGTATGGCTGCTTCAGGGGTAATGAATTGAACACTGAATACGCCATAATAACGAAACCTGTTTCCAAAAAGTCTGAATCTCACTTACAGTCGGGGTAACTTGCATTTAGGCAATCTGCTGTGTCATGGATTCCTTTTCGAAATTGTGATAATGGTGAGAGATAAGTATAATGTCCCAGCTTTAGATTAAAGAGAGACTTTACACTAAAATTAGTCATAACCAGGCAGAAGGCTTTTGAAAAGTGCTCCAATTGTGCACCATTAAAAAATTCTTTGTCCTTTGCAAATTAGAATCAAATATTGCTCTGTAGTTGAGCAATCGGCTCTCTCCATCACAGGTTTGTGGGCAGACCAGTCAGAGATCAGCTAGAGCAGGGGTCCTCAAACTTTTTAAACAGGGGGCCAGTTCACTGTCCCTCAGACCGTTGGAGGGCCGGACTATAGTAAAAACAAAAACTATGAACAAATTCCCATGCACACTGCATATATCTTATTTTGAAGTGAAGAAACAAAACGGGAACAAATACAATATTTAAAATGAAGTAAAGTTAAATCAACAAACTTACCAGTATTTCAATGGGAATAGTGTGCCAGTCAGATGCCCAGGGATATTATGCCAGTCAGAGTCCAGTAATATTATGCCAGTCAGAGCCCAGTAATATTGTGCCAGTCAGATGCCCAGGAATATTATGCCAGGCAGATTCCCAGGAATATTATGCCAGTCAGATGCCCAGGAATATTATGCCAATCAGAGCTCAGGAATAGTGTGCCTGTCAGATGCCCAGGAATATTATGCCAGTCAGATGCCCAGGAATATTATACCATTCAGATGCCCAGGAATAGAGTGCCAGTAAGAGCCCAGGAATATTATGCCAGTCAGATGCCCAGGAATATTATGCCAGTCAGAGCCCAAGAAAATTATGCCAGTCAGATGCCCAGGAATAGTGTGCCAGTCAGATACCCAGGAATAGTGTGCCAGTCAGATGCCCAGGAATAGTGTGCCAGTCAGATGCCCAGGAATATTATGCCAGTCAGATGCCCAGGAATAGTGTGCCTGTCAGATGCCCAGGAATATTATGCCATTCAGATGCCCAGGAATATTATGCCATTCAGATGCCCAGGAATATTATGCCAGTCAGATGCCCAGGAATAGTGTGCCAGTCAGATGCCCAGGAATATTATGCCATTCAGATGCCCAGGAATAGAGTGCCAGTAAGAGCCCAGGAATATTATGACATTCAGATGGCCAGTAATATAGTGCCAGTCAGATGCCCAGGAATATTATGCCAGTCAGATGCCCAGGAATATTATGCCAGTCAGATGCCCAGTAATATTATGCCATTCAGATTCCCAGGAATATTATGCCAGTCAGATGCCCAGGAATATTATGCCAATCAGATGCCAGGAATAGTGTGCCATTCAGATGCCCAGGAATATTATGCCATTCAGATGCCCAGGAATAGTGTGCCAGTCAGATGCCCAGGAATATTACAGTGCTCGTTATACCTCCCCCGCTTCCCCATCACTTACCTCCTCTGCTGTGTCCCCGGCCGGACATCTCGCGCAGTGTTCCCTCCTCCCTGCACGGAGGAGGGAAACAGTTACCGGATCCGGATGTGACGAAATGTGATTTTTTATTTATTTTTTTTCCCGTTTTCCTGCAGCCGCATAAACAGCGGGCCGGATAAATGTGCTCGGCGGGCCGCATGTGGCCCGCGGGCCGTAGTTTGAGGACCCCTGAGCTAGAGGTTTGTTCAGGTTTCTACTTGGAAATCAAATTTAGAATACCAAAGACTTATATTCCAAATAGCTATTGAACGGTGCTCTCTAGGAATATGTACTGCACTGCAGAATATGATGGTGCTTTATAAGTAAAATACTATTGTTATGACTGCAGTATCTTACTGACATATTCTCTGTGTAGTGTTTGCATCAAATGGTGTGTTTTACAGTGTGAAGGTGTTTGTATGCATATATTATTATTATCATTTTATTACAGTATGTGTGGTCTATTCGTTTATTTTGATAAGGTGATTTCTCCAATTTAAAATTGGGATTATGTTTGACTAACACCATTTTATTTTCTATGAATGCTTTTACTTATTTGGATATGGTCTTCAATAATACATCCCCCCTCCCCCCAGACAGTTTAGATTTTGATAGGGCTCCTTGCTCTTTACACTTGCTAGACTTTAACTCTCATCATTCTCTCGTGCTATTCAGAAAGACAATGACTCCAGCTCTACCAAAATAATTGTCATGTTAATGTTTTATATTACAAACTATGTTTTAAAGTACATTTTTCATACCACTGGTGCTTAGATATTGTTTAGTTTTTCAGTTGCTTCTTGCATTATGTAAGCAATTGCTAGTGTTGCAGCAATGGGAGCTGTAGTCTAGAGCAGATGGAGTAACCCATGTGTCTTATCCCTGCTCAAAGGGTTAATGTACATTGCCACACTTCTATTCTTTATTACATTAATACTATTCAATGTTTTATTTTACAGTTTTTTCCCAAGAATTCTCTGCCATTCATTGCTATTCCCTGCTGACCCGTAGTCACTGTTCCTCTGTGTAAAAGAATTTCTCAATTTGATCATATTAAGCACGCCACGGGTATAAAACAGTAATTTGCTCCCAAAATTGAATAACAGCATTTAATGTACATGGTTGGCAATGAGACATTAGAGCAGCTGCAACCAAAGCACAAATTACCAATAAATGGAGATTTCTGATAGAACTAAACTCACTCTATGGGAAGCTCAAGGGATCCGTCTTCAGGAGGGGGGGAAATCATATTATTCAATAACTGCAGTGTACACTATGGATAATTGAGTTAGATCTAAACATTGGATATATTCTTATTTGTAAGAGCGTGTGGATAAATCTCATTGTTTTCCCACTAATTCTAAGAGCCGTATGCAGAGTCTGATGAGCTGAGATGGAAGATTTCACGCTATTTGTTTTAAGTATATATCACATTTTACATTCAATTACACACTATTTCTTTTCCCATTTCATTTCTCTGTCTGAAGATTTCCTCACAGGACTGATTGTTATACTAACTTACCTGCTTTGTTTTATTGGTGACCATTGATGAAAGTCTCCATTTACTTTTTCTCTTGGTTTTATGATAAAAGTTATTTTATGGTTTTAAACCTTATGCAGTTTATACCCCTTATATGAAATACTATATATTTAATCTATACATTGTATTAGAAAATTTTCAAGCAAATGCCTAAATTAGGAAAACAAATGCGCTTTTAATGTGTGTGTGGAGTCTCCTGCTTATGACATCACTTGTGACACGGTATGCAAATGACTCGCTTTTCAGTGGGAAATGTGTAATTTGCATACCCTGCCGCAGGTGATGAAAATCATTTTTTTATGCTCTACATGCGCAGTAAATCAATGTTCAGGTTATACAGTCCCTTTAATTCTATGGTTTATGGCAGGTATGTATACATACAACATACTGATTGTAGCTGCTTTCTGTCCCAATCTGGCCTAACTAAGTTACTTGTTTTCTAATGATTTCCTTCGCTCTCTCAGGCATGGGTGAAGACATAACAGGGAATGCTTATATCTATTAGATAGTGAAGCAGCACAGATGACAGAGAACTAATACATTTTAATATGTTGGTAATTACATCGGACTCAATTTAATCATTTGTTATTTCTGTAACTTACTTTCTACTTTTCCCTAGCTCTATTTCTCTCACCAGCTTCCTAGCTTCACTTCCCCGATCTTATGTTTCTTTCCTCGAAGGTTTTGTTCTTTTGGTAGGGGTTCACCATAATTTACTAATGTGAAAGATGTTTAACCCATCTATCCCACATTGAATTTTAATATTGTTGAGTCCTTGTTGGGATGAAATGCCTCTTTCCATTTTTAATTGATAGACCAGCTGTTGTTGAATGTTTTCCCATGATATTGGTTTTGAGGATTTCCAATTTCTTGCCACTGTCAATTTAGTTGCGGTTAAGATATGGTGTAAAATACAGTTCTCCTCTTTTGAGATCCGGTGGAATTTCTGGTGAAGGCGAGAACTTTCCGGTAACATTTTCAAATCAATTCTCAGGATGTGATTTATTTTATAAAAAGACCTCTGTCCACATTCTTTGGATTACTGGACAATCCCACCATATATGTTTGTAATCTCCTATAGAGGATCGACAGCTCCAGCATAAGTTAGAAATTCCCCTATACATTTTTGTTAAGTTAGATGGAATAAAATACCACCTATTAAAAAGTTTGTAGGTACATTCTATAATATTAAAACAATGTATGGCTTGATTTATCTTATCTAATGTTCCGTTCCACTCCGTATTTGAGATCTCTATTTGGAGGTCTTGTTCCCATTTTGTTATGGCTGGAGGAGAGATTGTTACACTCTTGTTAGTCTTTCGTTAGTTAGTCTGTAGATCCTGTGTCAGTTTAATGTTAGTCAAATTGAATGAGAACTTAAGTCTGCTAAATATTGTCTGTGCCCCGCCCGGAGTGAACTCAGATTGCTCAGTCTGGCCGGGTCATAAACGGATAAACGTATGTAATATAATATGCTTCTGTTAAATTGCCTATTTTTGTATTTTTATATAACCATAATAAAGAATTATTTAAAGAAAGAAAAAAAATACATTTTAAAATGTTATTTTCAGAAACTATTGCATTGTTTTTTTCCCCTCCTTCCGGGTGCAACTGTCCTGGAGGTCGAAGAATCAGAATATTCCAGAACATTGTGTATGAAATAAGGGGGAGGACATTCTCCATGTCGTTTACTTAAGAGTACATTTTTTTATGTAAGCAGATGTTATATTTATTAAATGTATATTAATGCTTTGTACTAATTGGAATATCTTGCCATCATTCCCTATATGGTTTGAGCTCATCAAGACTGTAAAAACAAAATAATCAGAATTTCTCCAGAATGCTCCAACTCTGATGTGCTGAGAAATCCCTTGGGAGTCTGTGAGTGCAATACCTCAGGGGGACAGTCTTCTTGATTTTGCCCCTTTTGAATATCCATTATCCCCACAACACTTTCCACTTAATTAAAGGTGGTTTAATATTGTTTTCTACAGCTTACCTCAAGTGCACCTACTCACATTTCTGTTTTTTTTAAACATTCTCCATGTAAAACCTCACAAAATATACAGTATCCCACAAAAGTGAGTACACCCCTCCCATTTATGTAAATATTTTATTATATCTTTTCATGTGACAACACTGAAGAAATGACACTCTGCTATAATGAAAAGTAGTAAGTGTACAGCCTGTATAACAGTGTAAATTTGCTGTCCCCTCAAGATAATTCAACACACAGCCATTAATGTCTAAACTGTTGGCAACAAAAGTGAGTACACCCTAAGTGGAAATGTCCAAATTGGGTCCAATTAGCCATTTTACCTCCCCGATGTCATGTGACGGGTTAGTGTTCCAAGGTCTCAGGTGTGAATGGGGAGCAGGTGTGTTAAATTTGGTGTTATCGCTCACACACTCTCTCATGGCAAAGAACTCACTGAGGATCTGAAAAAAAGAATTGTTGCTCTACATAAAGATGGCTTAGGCTATAAGAAGATTGCCAAGACCCTGAAACTGAGCTGCAGCACGGTGGGCAAACGGTTTCACAGGACAGGTTCCACTCAGAACAAGCCTTGCCATGGTCGACCAAAGAAGTTGAGTGCACGTGCTCAGTGTGCTAGAATTAAGCATGGTGGTGGGAGTGTCATGGTCTGGTCATAAGTGCTGCTGGCATTAGGTAGCTACAGTTCATTGAGAGAATCATGAGTGCCAACATGTACTGTGACATACTGAAGCAGAGCATGATCCCCTCCCTTTGGAGACTGGGCTGCAGGGCAGTATTCCAACATGATAACGACTCCAAACACACCTCCAAGATGACCACTGCCTTGCTAAAGAAGGTGATGGACTGGCCAAGCATGTCTCCAGACCTAAACCCTATTCCTCAAACGGAAAGTGGGGGAGCGCAAGGTCTCTAACATCCACCAGCTCTGTGATGTTGTCATGGAGGAGTGGAAGAGGACTCCAGTGGCAACCTGGGAAGCTCTGGTATACTCCATACCCATGAGGGTTAAGGCAGTGCTGGAAAATAATGGTGGCCACACAAAATATTGATACTTTGGGCCCAATTTGGGCATTTCCACTTAGGGGTGTACTCACTTTTGTTTCCAATGGTTTAGATGTTTTGGTGTGTTGAGTTATTTTATGGGAACAGCAAATTACACTTACAACTTTACAGTATAGCAGAGTGTCATGTCTTCAGTGTTGTCACATGAAAAGATATAATAAAATATTTACAAAAATGGGAGGGGTATACTCACTTTTGTGAGATACTGTCAGTACTTTTTTTTATTGTATTGACACTAAGGGTCCTCCTTTATCTTGTTTTTTTGTGTGTATAAAAATAGTGGTCAGAGGTAGACTTGGGCATTGTCATGGAAATTTGTTGTCGGTTGAAAATTCATTCTGTATGTGAAGCTGAATGAAAGAACAAATGCGCAATGAACGAAAATGCCAGTTGTTCATTTGTCTATTCATTCATTTGTATTCTTTTTGCATAACACATTTGCATGACACATCAAACTCACTAAGACACACTTAAACTACTACACACAAACACATGCTCACACATAACAAGCACTAATACACGCTCACACTAATACACACCAACATACTGTCACACATAACACTCCTTATACACAAACACATTCTCACACAAACACACTCACTAATAAATTCTCAGACTAATACACACCAACATACTCTCACACATAAGCAGTGGCATCGCTAGAGGTGGGGTACTGGGGCTATAGCTGGGCTACTGGGGCTATAGCCCCGAATCCCGCCTACGTAGCCCCGAATGGAGCCCCTATCCTCCAGGGCTTTCATTAAGCTCATGCAGAGGTGAGGAGGAGAGGCAGTGCTACAGGGAGCCCCCTCCCTAGCCCTCCTCCTCAAGGTGCCACACACAGGTGAGTGCCTGCGGTGACCACACCTCCTGGCCATACTGAAACAGCGTGACGGGTGCAAGTGACATCCAGCAGAAGAAACTGGATGATGGTGTTCTGCAGCTCCAGACACCATCGGAAAAGTCCTCCTCCGTGCACATAAGGTAACTTAGCAGGGAGGGGGACCAACAGTAAAAGGTTAAAAAAAAAAATGTGTGTAAGTGTCTGCGTTTAAGTGTGACTGTGTGTGTGTGTCTCAATGTGTGTAAGAGTGTGTCAGGGTGTCAAGGTGTGTGTGCCAGGGTGTTTGCGTAAGTGCATGTGTATGTGTGTCTAGGTGTGTGTGTTTAATGGTGTTTGCGTTAGTGTATGTGTGTGACTGTGTCTCAGGGTGTCTGTGTGTGAGAGAAAGAGAGAGAGAGATGGTGTGTGTGAGAAAGAGAGAAAGAGACAGTGTGTGTTGGAAAGAGAGAGAGAGAGTGAGAGATAGAGAGAATGTGTGTGGGAAAGAGAGAGAGAGAGACAGTGTGTGTGTGTGAGAGAGAGAGAGACGGTGTGTGTGTGTGTGTGTGTGAGAGAGAAAGAGAGACGGTGTGTGTGAGAGAGAGACAGTTTTGTGAGCGAGAGTGAGACGGTGTGTGTGTGAGAGAGAGAGAGAGAGAGAAACGGCGTGTGTGAGAAAGAGGGAGAGAGTCAGTGTGTGTGTGTGAGAGAGAGACAGTGTGTGTGAGAGAGGTAAAGAGAGATGGTGTGTGTGTGTGAGAGAGAAAGACGGTGTGAGAGAGAAAGAGAGATGGTTGTGTGAGAGAGATGGTGTGTGTGAGAGAGAATGTGTGTGTGAGAGTGAGAGAGATGGTGTGTGTGTGCGTGAGAGAGAGTGTGAGTGAGAGACACGGAGTATGTGAGTAAAAGACATGGAGTGTGTGAGTGAGAGAGACAGTGTGTCAGTGAGAGAGACAGTGTGTGTATGTGTGAGAAAGACTGTGTGTGAGAGAAAGACGGAGTGTGTGTGTGTATGTGTAAGAGAGAGAGTGTGTGTGCATGACAGAGCTCATCTGGGCTCTAGCCCCAGATCATTTGAAGACCTAACAACGGCCCTGCACATAACATTTCTTATAAACAAACACATTCTCACACAAACACATATTAATACATGATCACGCTAATACTCACCAACATATTATCACAAATAACACTCACTAATGCCCACAAAGACATTCTCACAAATAACCCTCACTAATACACCTAACCACTAACTACTAACAAGACTTGGGCATTCCTTTTCGGACAGATTTGCTTTTGGATGAAATTCAGCTCTTTAATCCAGATCCCGAATTATCTAACCTAACCTTGTTTAACTTATTCTGAAATTACCTTTATCACAATTACAAAAGTACAAAAGTATTCCCAAAATTAAAATTATGCACAAATTTCACCCGAAAACAAATGTGTCAATGGACTAAATTCTGTTCATATGAATTAAAGGTGTTTTTTTTTGTCTGAATGCATTCAAACGAACCAGAAATTTCAGCAGTTCCCAAGTCTAGTTAGAGGATCGACACTTTAATAATAGAGCTGCTAAACTTAGAATATATTTTTACAAAGCGCCTGTGAACACATTTTTGTTATTTTTGCCATACCTCTCATTGTAACTGAGGTTTGAGATCCTGCCAACACCCACCAACCATCCAAACCACTCTCCAACCTGTCTGGTGGTCATTTAGATAAGCTTGTAGTCTGCTTGGTAACAATAGAGGGGATTTTTTATTTGCACACAGGAGAGAAAGCACTGTTTGCCCGACTCCTTTCGACCCAGACAGAATGGCATGCTAACATCTGAAATCACATTGACTTTTAAAGGAGAATCCCTTAACTAAAGCCTCCACACAATTGGTGACTGCATATAAGAAAAGATCTTACTGCCTTTCTTGTTCTATTGTTTTAGTAACAAGTGTGGCTTTCTGTTTTTCTCCATGGTGTCCCTCAGTTTCCATTTTCTCAGATAAAAGTGTTTATGTAATTTTGAATAAAACTGGAGCTTGAAAGAAATTTGTAATCTGTTTAGTGATTGTTCTGATCTCTTTGTATAAGAAATATTTTTCTTTTTTTTACACTAGACAAGGTATCACATAAACAAGAGTTAAGGAAAGCATAACTAGTATATGATATGCTTGAAACATGAACTTAACTAGCATATTTGACACATTTTTACAATTCTGTCAAATTATGTTGAGTTAAAGATCTTAAATATGCAGATCATGAGCTCTCCAGTGATATAACACTGTGGAGTAGCTTTCCAGGAATTGTACTTGAAACTAGTTACACATCATTTATATTCACAATTTACCTGTAATAGATCTTTGGCACCTGCTAAGTACAACACTGTGAGACGAGATTGCATCAAGTCTAGGCATTTTACATTTACATGCTTTAATGAAAGAATACAAAATGTACTATATTGAGCCCTCTTTGCTTCAAATAGGTCTAACAGGGGGCAGATATAGTGTTTAGAATCTTGGGGCAGATCTTCATGCATCTCCATGAAGGTTAATGCAAATCTGACCAAAGATTCTATACAACTTGTCTGCCCCCTTTTATAGCTACATGAAGCAACAAATACTCAGTAAGGTGCTTTATTTGTATTCTTTCATTAAACCGTCTCAATACACACAATCTACAATTGTAATCCTTAAATTACAATTCCAAAGTTATTTTTTTTTTTATTATAGTTGCCCTTTAAGTGTCCAGTACAATGAGGTTTTATAATCTGTCCTGCAGAACTATTTCAGGTTCTTCTCCTTATTCTCAGCTTCGAAATAAGACTTTTAACAGTTGGAACATCTAAGAAGATTTGAGAACTTTCTCGAGTGTGTGTGTTATATCTTTATTTTAATTTTCATGTTGAATAGGTGAGGATTTACGAAGCAAATTTGAAAGGTTGTATAGTGTTGATCAATTGCATGAATTTGCCATTCAGCGTTGCATTGGCCGAGAGGTAGACCAAACACAATACTTCAACATGTAACAGCCCACTCAGGCAGCAAATAGGTTAATATATCAGACCCCTCTAAGGGAAGATTGTAGAAGTCTTGGATAATGTTTGTGCTGGAAGAGTGACTGATATACAGACGTTGGTTACACATGGCTTGGTTCCAACCAGGAAAGCATTGGCTTTGTCCTGTGATGTGGTTGCATTGGAGAACCATTCTTATAATCACAAATCTTGAGACACTCAAGCCCCAAAAATCCATCTGGACAAGTTGGAAATTAATATAAAAACATAGCAGAGCAAAAAAAAAAAAAAAAAAATCCTGAAAGAGCTAAATCAGCAACCAGGATTTTAAGAGCAATTTCCTGCTCTTTGCAAAGTGTCTGACTAAAGCCTAAATCCTCCTCTACATTTCAATGAGTTGTAGGGATCTGAAAACTTTTTATAGTTGGAAACCCTTTAATTTATGTATTTTTATGGCTATATTATCTTGTGACAACCAATGCTATTGACACCTAGGAACTTAAAGAGAAAACATATAAGGTGGTGTAAAGGAAATTATGCACACAGCTCCCATTATAAATTCTATTCCCTACACGCTACTTTGAAATCTCACCCTTAATTACCATTCACCACAAAGAATTTTTCTTTAATGCAAAGAAAAAAAATGTGTAATGAATTTCAATAAAAACTGATAAATTAGTTATTTTGTTTGTATCCCAGAGCTCAAAAGATAGCAGTTGCTACAAAAGTAATTATATTGCTTTAATAAATTTTGTGTAACACCAAATAAAATACAAGAAATAATTAGTTGTGCGTGCTGTTTGTTTAACACTTCTTATTAAGTAAATTAATAAATGAAGTGTTTGAATTCCTGATGATAAATAACACTCATTTTTAAAATAACTTATTATTATTTGAAAATATGTATCACATTAACGTTCAAATTGAAGCATAGTTGTTTGTTTCATGTATTATTTAATGAAATGTACCATAACATTTTCTTACATAAAGATTAGCCCAGACTTGGTAATAGAGTGTTATGGTATATTCAGGCAGTGAGGGGAAGGCCTAAGTAAAGTTGGTAGGGAGGCAGAACAGGAGGCCAAATAAAAGAAGAAATTGGTAGAATTGGGGCAGAAAGGGCCAGTGTACTAATTACTTTCCACACTGTCTCTTAAAAATGTGTTTCATGTGGTAAGTGTCTAGAAATATGGCATATGACACTGTTTAAACAGGGAATACTGTCTAAAACATATTAAAAATATTAATACATTGTCTTTGTTTTGCTGACTTTCCATCATGTTGGGATCATGCTGGGACCTGTGCTGCTGGCATCCCCCTTGCAGTGAATCACGTTACTTAACTTTTTTTTTTTTTTGGCACCCGCATCCGATAAATATTAATAATCATTGCCGCAGGATATGATATCACGTCATATCCGGTGAATGTATTTTCCTCCTCTGTGCAGGATGGAAGACTGCACGGAGGAGACGACAGGGGACATGGCACAGCCAGGAGGTGTGTACTGGGGAAGGGGGGAGGAGGGTTGCATATTAATGGACAAATTGACTGTGGTTTATTAATGACAAAATAATACTGGTATATTATTGGGCACATTGGCTGTGGCTTCTTAATGGCTATCACGAAGTGAATCCTGATAGCCTGCATGACTGGGGTTCTTGAAGGCCCTGGGGGCCAGAAGACTCCCAGTCAACTATGGACCCTGTCTATGGATATATTAGCTTGGGGGTAAACACTTTGAGGGAACCAGTGGAACCCTGTTTTCAACTAGACTTCAAACACAGGCTCACTCAGGATGTTAGCCAAGATGTCTACCCTTGGATCCAAACCTTTGTCCCACTCACTGTGTTTCCCCCAGGTTAAGATTGTATCCTATCCTATCAACTCATGTCATTATGTCACCTTACCCATTGTCTTTATGTAAGTCATTAAGTGTCTTTAATGTGTTGCCTAATTCAATGGCGCACACACAGATAGCACTTAATTACTGAATTCAGGTGTTTCAGTCAGACCCATGGTCACTGCATAAAATCAAGCACCTAGATATGCATTCGGCATTTGCAAATATTTGTGAAAAAAATGGTTTGTTCTGAAGAGCTCAGTAAATTCAAGCATGGTACCGTGATAAGAAGTCTCCTTTGCAATAAGTCAGTTTGTAAAATGTCATCCTTGCAAGATATTCCACGGTGAACTGTAAGTGGTATAATTGGAAAGTGAAGCATTTACAAACAGCAACAACTCAGCCACGAAATGGAGGAACACGTAAAGTCACCGATGGCAAAGGTGCATTGTGGGTAAAAGTCTGCTGATTCCATAGCTGAAAGTTTTCAAACTTACACTGGCTCCAAACTTCCACTTGCATTACTTCCAAACTTTCACATGCATTAAAATCAGTACAAAAACTGTGCAGCGGGTGCTTCATGAAATGGGTTTCCATGGCTGAGCAGCTGCATGCAAGTCTCACATCACCAAGTAAAGCACGCCGCCATTAGACACTTGAGCAGTGAAAACATGCTCCGTGGAGTGACAAACCACGTTTCAATGTCTGATGGGTAAGTCTTGGTTTGGTGGATGCCAGGAGAATGTTACCTGCCTGACTGCATTGTGCCAACTGTAAAAGTTTGGTAGCAGAGCCATAATGGTATGGGGATGTTTTTCAGGGGTTTGGCTACGCTCCTTACTTCCAGTGAAGGGAAATCTTAGCGCTTCAGTATACCAAGACATTTTGAACAATGCTATGCTCCCAACTTTGTGGGAACAGTTTGGGGAAGACCCTTTTCTATTCCAGCATGACTGTGCCCCAGTGCACAAAGCAAGATCCATAAAGACATGGTTGGATGGACTTTATGTGGAAGAACTTGACTGGCCCACACAGAGATGGAATGGAGATTGTGAGCCAGACTTTCTCGTCCAACATAAGTACATGACCTCACAAACGAGCTACTGGACGAATGGACAAGAATTCTACAAGATCTTGTGGAAAACCTTTACCATGAGTGGAAGCTGTTCTAGCTGCAAGGGGGGGGGGGGGGGGGGGGTGTCAACTACATATTAATATCTATGAATTCATAATGTTATTAATTTTCAGGTGTCCTAATACTTTTGTCCATGTAGTATATTTCTTGATGCTGACAGGTACATTACATGTCCTTTATTACTATGCAGGTAGACTCCTGAGTCTAAATATAAAAGCATTGAAAGGCATTTAAAATCAGGTTTGAAACATTAAGATGGAGATAAGATATGACAAATGTAATTGCTCTTTCTTTATTGCGGTGTTTTTACATATTCCTAATCAAGACTGCTGCAAGAAGACATTATCTCACTAACTAGCATAACTCTGCATGTGATTGCTCACAAACGGTGATTGGACATGCATGCTAAACCTATAAAATTCATCTAATTGTAAAAATGTGTTCTAAACAATGTTACATATGACAGAATAAATCTAGAGGACAATCCAGTTAGACAGTACTTGTATATATGTTTAATCATGAAATATTCTAGATTACAGGCACGCAGGCAGGAAGGATTTGCTGTTTGGTCCCTGCTTCGAAAAAGGACCGAAGTTCTAAGTTACACCCTCATCATCAGTCAAGTCTACTCCAATTATCCCTGTAAGTCATTCTTAGATTGTCACTATCAACATGGTTCAGGATAGAGATCTATCTCTGCCTTAAAGGACGTTTTGCTTTTTTTTCCCTCTCTATTCTTGCCTTATTTGCCAACAATTTCCTGTCTCTATGTGACATAAATGTTACAATTCCCTTTCTCTATGTGGCATAACCCTACATGCCTTCTTACTGTACAGTTTTTATACACGTAACTCTAGTAAAAAGTCATATGAATAATGTCGAGAGTTATATACTTTTCGTACACCCTGCACTCTATCTTCACCTTTTGACAATCAACAATGACTGACACAACCTACATCAACTTATTGCTCATTTGTCTAATTATACCCCCACTTTAGACTGTATGCCTCCTCACCTTGAGTTCTACTAGGTTTACGTTAATACATCCCACATTATTTGTTTGTTTTATTTACCCCCCATTACATATAACATCTGATGCTATAAAAATTAGATAGAAATCTGTGAGGTTAATGGAGGCAGTGGGGCCTAAATATTATAATACCATACATTTTACTAAGTTTTATTTTAATACATTTATTGAGGAAACATCTATGCTAGTTGTTTAGTAGCCCATTTTTTTATGTGAAATTCTACATAGTTTAGTTTTTATTTACATATAAGTTGCACAGACCCAAAGAGCACCAAAGTAACCCACAAGTTGAGGACCTGTGCAACAAACACAGTGTCCCCACTTCTGAGAGATTGTGTCACAATTAGGCCCTAAATCTGCCTACAACACTATTACAGATCTCCCACATTGCATGGTGTTTGGCTAAACAGACAAATATAGAGTGTATTTAACAATTTCAAATAAAACAATAGTAATTTAGTAACAATCATAAAGATGTACAAAGCAAAGGGGATTATCTTGAAATATGTTTGATGATAATAAGTGTGTGGTGCAAACATATGTGCCCTCTAGTGTTCTGAAGTTGAATTACTTCATAAACCTGGGGATCTTGGAAAGTTGATACAACAAAATACCCTTCTTGACTGATATAACTGTCCATTAAAACTATTACAAGCTGCCCACTGTTACTTGCAACCAGTGAAGCAGTAAATCACCTGTCACACTCGAGTAAAAACAGATATTTCTCGGATAAGTGCAGATATGTTAAATGTTTGAGATTAGATGAAAAGCATTTGCAATATATGAAACTATATTCATTTTTTTGTTCTGATTTATTATATGCACATACTATAACTTTATCCTAGTTAAAACAGTGAATTAAGAGAAACCAGTCGGAGCTATTTGGAAACATGTTTGGATCATTTTTCATTATAGTTGTATGTGAGCAAAAAATGGCATCTGTAAAAGGACAAAGATAGAAAATGACTGAGAGCCATGGAAAGGTAGACTGAGGAGGGGAAAGAGTTCTGCAGAATATACATGTATTATGGCTTTATTGGTGAAAGAGGGGGTTGCAGGGAATTGAGAATGGAACTGCAAGTGCAAGACCAAAGTAGTGAAGTTGGTAATATTTGTTGGTGTTTAATAAATACATGGTAGTCCTACTCCTACTTCCAACTCTGAAGCCCATAGTTTCCTCTCCCGAAAGCCAAATGGGCTTTTTTCATGAAAGTGGGAATTGGCAAGGGAATTTCAAAGTTAAGGTCGAAGTAGTAGGGTTTCAAGTATAGCTGAACGGGAAAATTTGTCAAACTCGGCTACTTTGACCTTAAGTTTGCAATTCCCCTTCTCAGTTCCCTGCAAAACCATCTTTCATAAATAAAAGCCCTAAGCTTTAACCTTATAGGTAGTAAGCCTCTTATTCCAGGAAACATGAGCATCGAGTGACAGTGATTTCAAAAGCAATAGTGAGACTAGATAAATGACCTATACATTGAAAATGTTTTGCCAATAAGCTGCAATTCCATTTTTCATAAATATAGCCCACTGAGCTAGCAGAATTGCAAGCAAATGCATAAATTAAGACTTTTTTTTAAAGGGACACTCCCACCAAAAAAGGAAAAGGTTTTATTTTTTTTATTTTGTATAGTTGATTTCAGGTATTTCTTTTGTTTTTGTTATGTGACTGTATTTAATAAAATTAATATAGCTAAACAAGTGTGACTGGGTGCCGTCATTTTGTGAAATATAGCCCACTGAGTTAGCAGAATTGCAAGCAAATTAAGACTTTTTTTTAAAGGGACACTCCCACCAAAAAAGCAGAAGATTTTCTTTTCTTTATTTTGTATTGTTGATTTCAGATATTTCTTTTGTTTTTGTTATGTGACTGTATTTAAAAAATATGTAACTAAACAAGTGTGACTGGGTGCTGCCATTTTGTGAAATATAGTGTTTTTGGGCGCCATCACTTTGACTTTACAGCACTATTATCTCACTTTGGGGCTGGGGACACAGAATGCAGTCTGTAAGTCAGAATTCTGATCATACTTGCATTGAATGAGAGGGTATTGTAACTATTACATCACAAGGGGCGGAGTTGTGATCCTGTTTGATCAAGTCAATCTCCTCTCTTTGTGTTGGAAGGCAGGGTAACTATTGTACACAGCCTCCTAGTGCTGTCCACTATGATACACAGGAGCCAGTAAGAGACCAGGGGAGTATCTTATGACATTATCATGCAGGCTATGGCCACAGTTGTAAATTGAGACTTGCAGGAATTTTTTGGAGAATGTTGAATCATGGGTAAAATTTGCAAAATGAATGCTGGAGACACCTATTTTTATTTTTACTTTTATATGCAATTAATTCAAACATAGAATAAAAAAACAGTGACATTTGTCTTAAATATGCGTTTGTTTTAAATGTACAGGTAATCTAGTTACATCTTATGTAAGTGGCAGTGTCCCTTTAAAGTATCAGTGGGGGCTCCTGTTTATGACATCACCTTGTGGGTTGATATGCAAATTACACATTTATCATTGAAAGTAGTTCATTTGCATATCAAGCCACTGTTGATATCATGAGCAGGAGAATTTTTTTAAAAATATTTATTATTTCAAGAAAATTGTTCTACACATATAAAATGTATACAAATCAGAACAGTTATATGAATATTTCTATACATATCATATTAAGTGCACAGACATACACTAAACAGACTGTTGGACTATAAAAAGAAAGAATCCATGTTATGGGAAACCAATTTACTAACTTCTATCATAAGTAAGAATTAAGCATTAAAGATTTAAGGGTTTATTCCAATGATTTTGACATCATGAGTAATTTTCAATCAAGGGAAAGATTTGGCAAATTTGAAACTGATTTCTTGATTTTTAGTTGTATTTCTGTGTCTTGCACATTCATACACATATTCCTAATGCTTATATTTGTTTGTCTTACATCCTTATAGCATACCATTTGTGAAATAGACTCCTTCGCCTAAACATTATTTGTACTTTGAATGGAGAGGACATGTAATAATCTACACAATGTGCTAGCAGAATTGAAAGTTTGCAATGATTTTAATGTGACTGTGGTATCTTCTGGCATCACTGTGTGGATTGATATACATATTACACACTTGACGTTGAAAGTAGATCCTTTGATTTAAACAGGCAATACTACAGACACAAATATAAACTGTGTTAACAGTATATAGAATGTTTAGCTGATGGAGGCTCATTAGCTGTATATACTTCAATTACTTTAGTCAGGGTGGGAGTTGATGTCTAGACATGAAACAGACTAGATGTACAAAATTAGTGTTGAGCAAACCCAAACCGCACTGTTCGGGTTCGTACTGAACATTACGGTTTTTGGACCCCGGACCCGAAAACGCACATTCCACTGTATGTTCGTGTTGGAGTTCGGGGTTCGGCAGGGCCGGCGCCACCTGAAAAAAAAAATCCTCCCCCTTCCCCCTTACTTACCTCCTCGCTGCTGCTCTGTCTCCCGGTGCAGGTCCGTGGCTGTGAGGGAAGCCTTGTGCGCTCCCCTCCAGCCGATGCGGATTCAATAAAGTTTGTTTAAACTTTTTTTTAAACAAACTTTACTGAATGCGCATTGGCTGATTGGGAACGCACAACGCTTCCCTCACAGCCACGGACTTGCAGCACCGAGAGACAGAGCAGCAGCGAGGAGGTAAGTAAGGGGGAAGGGGGGAGGAAGAGGGTGGCTAAATCCTGGCACATTGAGAGGCAAAAACCTGGCATATTGAGGGGCATAATAATGGCATATTGTGTGTGAAAATCCTGGCATACTGAGTGGCATAATAATCCTGGCATATTGGGTGGCTAAGTCCTGGCATATTGAGAGGCATAATAATGCTGGCATATTGAGGGGCATAATCCTGGCATATTGTGTAGTAAAATCCTGGCATATTGAGGGGCATAATCCTAGCATATTGAGGGGCATAATCCTACAGCGATTATTACAATTACAGTGATTATTTTAGTGGGTGCTATACTACATATTTGTACCCTGCCCTGAGCCCAGTGCTACAGAGAGTGCAGTGCACTTGCAACAGCATGTGTGCCAGGCACATGACTTTAATCCTGTTCTGTTAGCTCAGTGGGCAACATCTAGGCATTTTTAAATACTGCAATTTGTTGGTGTTAAATATTACATTTGCGTCCTGCACTTCATATCTGAGAGTCAAATAGAACCGTCAAATACTGTGCTTACAGCGCACTTTGAAAAATTCTAATTGTTTTGGGTGCTAAATAGAACATTTGCGTCTTGCGGTGCACTTCATATCTGAGAGTCAAATAGAACAGTCCAATACTGTGCTTACAGCGCACTTTGAAAAAATTCTGGCTACCTCCTCCTCCTCCAGCGCTGCTTCCACCTACACCGCCACGGTCACCGCCTCCTCAACCTATGGGTCACTTAGTATAAACTGAAAGAGAATATTGTGCCAGTCAGATGCCTGCAATATTGGGCCAGTCAGATGCCTGCAATATTGGGCCAGTCAGAGCCCAGTAATAATGTGCCAGTCAGATACCAGTAATATTATGCCAGTCAGATACCAGTAATATTGTGCCAGTCAGATACCAGAAATATTGTGCCTGTCAGAGCCCAGGAATATTGTGCCAGTCAGATGCCTGTAATATTATGCCAGTCAGATGCCTGTAATAGTGTGCCAGTCAGAGGCCAGGAATATTGTGCCAGTCAGATGCCTGTAATATTGTGCCAGTCAGATGCCTGTAATATTGTGCCAGTCAAATACCAGGAATATTGTGCCAGTCAGATACCAGGAATATTGTGTAAGTCAGAGCCCAGGAATATTGTGCCATTCAGATACCTGTAATATTGTGCCAGTCAGATACCTGTAATATTGTGCCAGTCAGATACCAGGAATATTGTGCTTGTCAGATACCAGGAATATTGTGCCTGTCAGATACCAGGAATATTGTGCCTGTCAGATGCCAGGAATATTGTGCGTGTCAGATGCCTGTAATATTATGCCAGTCAGATGCCTGTAATATTATGCCAGTCAGAGGCCTGTAATAGTGTGCCAGTCAGAGGCCAGGAATATTGTGCCAGTCAGATGCCTGTAATATTATGCCGGTCAGATGCCTGTAATAGTGTGCCAGTCAGAGGCCAGGAATATTGTGCCAGTCAGATGCCTGTAATATTGTGTCAGTCAGATGCCTGTAATATTATGCCAGTCAGATGCCTGTAATATTGTGCCAGTCAGAGCCCAGTAATATTGTGCCAGTCAGAGCCCAGTAATATTGTGCCAGCCAGATGCCCAGTAATATTGTGCCAGTCAGATGCCCAGTATTATTGTGCCAGTCAGAGCCCAGTAATATAGTGCCAGCCAGTTGCCTGTCATATTATGCCAGTCAGAGCCCAGTAATATAGTGCCAGCCAGATGCCTGTAATAATATGCCAGTCAGAGCCCAGTAATATAGTGCCAGCCAGTTGCCTGTAATATTATGCCAGTCAGAGCCCAGTAATATAGTGCCAGCCAGATGCCTGTAATATTATGCCAGTCAGAGCCCAGTAATATAGTGCCAGCCAGATCCCTGTAATATTATGCCAGCCAGATGCCCAGTATTATTGTGCCAGTCAGATGCCCAGTATTAATGTGCCAGTCAGAGCCCAGTAATATTGTGCCAGCCAGAGCCCAGTAATATTGTGCCAGCCAGATGCCCAGGAATATAGTGCCACTCAGAGCCCAGTAATATTGTGCAAGCCAGATGCCCAGTAATATAGTGCCAGTCAGCCCCCCGCCCCCCCCCCCCCGTTCCCAAGTACTTACATGAACCTGCTCCGTGTCCCCCGCCGGATGTCTCCTCCGTGCAGTCTTCCCTCTTGCACGGAGGAGGGAAACAGTCACCGGATGTGACGCAACGTCACATCCGGCGTCAGTTTTTTTTATTTTTTATTTTTTTCCGGCCGTCGCATCCATCGGATGCGGCTTGCCGGAAAAAAGCTTTCACAAGTGCAATGCGCTGTGAACGCGGCAAGCAGGGGCTGGGGGCCCACGGGACAGCTGCCTTGGGGCCCCCCAGGAGTAACTGGGCCCAGGGCAGCTGCCCCGTTTGCCCCGCGTTTAAGACGGCCCTGCCTCCTGGCAGCCATGCTTTAGATTTAGATTTATGTTCTTCCAAAGCTAAAATGTATTTTATGTTATTTTAAGTTATTTCCCTATCCACATTTGCTTGCAGGGCACTTGTCCTACTCTTACCGATATTTTACTTCATTTTGCAGCCCTCTAGCCCTTTCCAGGACTTTTTTAGAGGCATTTTAGTGGCCGAAAGTTCGTGTTCCCATTGACTTCAATGGGAATCGGGGTCAAGTTCGAGCAAGGACCCGGACATTTTTTCGAAGTTTGGCCGAACCTGCCGAACCCGAACATCCAGGTGTCCGCTATACAATATCACTTAGTACAAGCAAGCTACAAGAACACTTAATACAAGCAACCTACAAGAACACGTAGTACAAGCAAGCTACAAGAACACTTAGTACAACCAAGCTGCAAGAACACTTAGTACAAGCAAGCAGCAAGAACACCTAGTACAAGAAAGCTACAAGAACACTTAGTACAAGCAAGCGACAAGAACACCAAGTTCAAGAAAGCTACTAGAATACTTAGTACAAGCAGTCTACAAGAACACTTAGTACAAGCAAGCTATGAGAACACTTAGTATAAGCAAGCTACAAGAACACTAAGTAGAAGCAAGCTACAAGAACACTAAGTAGAAGCAATCTACAAGAACACTTAGTACAAGAAATCTACAAGAACACTTAGTACGAGCAAGCTACAAGAACACTTAGTACAAGCAAGCTACAAGAACACTTAGTACAAGCAAGCTACAAGAACACCTAGTACAAGAAAGCTACAAGAAATTTTGAACAAGCAGGAGTTCTTGGTGCTGTACACACACTGTCCTTTTAGTTCTATATTCTGAATCTGGTCTGTTTTGCTTTGCTGGGAACCATATACATAGTTACATAATTACATAGTAGTTTAGGTTGAAAATTGACTTACATGCATCAACTTCAACCCTTTTCCCATTCCATGTTTACCTCTGTTGAGCAAAATGAAGGCAAATAAAGCCTCTGCAAGCCAGATAGTTCCTTAGTTCATCCCTATTTTCTGAACAGAAACATATTAATGTTTATGTAAACTAAATGTATAATTTTCTTTACCTGCCCAAAAATGCATTTATTGAGGAGAAGTAGCATACTGCTATTGGCTGTGGGATGACTTTCAGAGTGATCCTTTCCTGCACCAATATAAGGCTAAAACAGAAAGACTCTAATCACTAATGATACCACTAGGTGTACTGACAAAAAGAGAAAATACTTTTGGTTTCCATTCATTAAACACTGTTGTGAATTAACAACTAAGTTGTAACATTTAGGCCAAGGCAGTTGAGTTTGTGATTTATACTAACTTGGGTACTTTGGCACTTATTTTGCAACTCAGTTGACAATTTCATAGATAAGCCCCATTATTATTTATTGTTATATATTGTATTTAGTTCAAACCATTTACATCAATAGTTTGTTATGTGGCCTCACAGAAATGATGGGCTAACACCAAAAATGGAGGATAATTCCATTAAGAACACTGGCCTTTAAAAACACAAAGTACTTCCATACAATAGTTTATCAATTATCTTTTATGAATATATGAGAAATATCTACTTACAGCACCATAAGGTCAACCTTTTGACATGTATTTCAAGACTCTTTAATAGAAAATCATCCAAACATTGACCGTTTCCCAGCGGTAATGGGGTTTTACACTCTTCAAGGGTTGGTGTTTATCTAACATTTGCCTATTTAGAGATGGAGTTTTAACTGGCGTTCAGTTCTTACAAAACGTGTTTAATTTGTGGTTTTGTTGCTAAAAGATTTTCATACTTTGGTTTTTGCCAAAACACCATTTCCTTTTTTTTTGTTTTGTTTTAATAATGGAAACAAATGTACATTTTTTATTTTGTTTCTGCAGAATTACTTCACCGGCCTCAGTTTTAATGCATTGGTGACATTTTAATGTGTGTTTCAGATGCATAAAACTTCATAAAACTGCCTCCTGTTCAAATTGTTTTTTCAACACATATTTTATGATCAGTGGAATGAGGGCAATGTGGGTTGAAAGGAAAAAGGGTCGCCCGCCGGTTAGATCCTACAGTCTTACATCTGCACTACAAGAAGTAGGCATCCACACTTTTACATGAGATTGTCCATACACCAGCTAGATTCAATACAACACTGATGCATTCTGATTTACAAATGTGTCCGTCAAAGAAAGAAGGCAGTAATTGGGCAACACAATTAGAAATATTGCATAAAACTACGCAATAAAAATGGCAAGGTTTCCAGGGAAAACAAAAACCTCTTCAAAATATTAAATAGGGCAGGGGTAGGTAACCTTTGGCACTGAAGATGTTGTGGACTACATCTCCCATAATGTTCTTACAACCGGAATGCTAGCAAAGCATCAAGGGAAATGTAGTCCACAGCATCTGGAGTGTGGAAGGTTGTCTACCTCGAAATGGGGATTGAGAACATCTATTGGCCAGGTTGCATATTATTAACATCAAGGATACTCTTATTCCACATATGTTTAATCAAATTATTGCATTGCGTGAGGGCATTTTAAATAGAAACGCTTTATGATGAAATATAAGTAAAATACCTTATTGAGTCCTCTCTGCTTGTGTAGCACTACCAGAGGCTGGATATCTTGGGTCAGCTATGCCTTCATCTGACCCAATAGTCTAAACCACATGCCTACCCCTTGATAGTGCTAGGTAAGTAAGAAGGACTCAATAATATACTTTACATGTATTATTTTATAAAAAGCTATTTGATTTAAACAGAATTAAATGTACTTCCACATTCTTATTCACCTTAACATTCTCATTCACATTCACAAGTTCACAAACACTTTTCTTTCTTCCACCTTAGATGACTGCACGCTGAGAGACCCTTTGGAGCAACCAAGTGAAGTAGAAGTCTTATGATTATTTTATCAGAGTCTGATGAGTATTTTAAACAGGGAGAGAAAAATACAGGTTTGTGATTTAGTTCCTCTTGAAGGTGGCATTAGAGGTTTTTATTGAAATGTTTGCTCCTTCAAAAGTAGCAACTGTACCAGTTGTCTGGAGATTAATCTATGTATTTATGGTAGACATACATAGTTAAATATAATGCTGCTTTAAAAATGAAAAGATGTGAATATCCCATCAAATCTGGGACATCAACTGCTATGTCCCATCCTCTAGCTATGAACAAGATGGGATGTATACCAAGGAGCAAGGAGAAATCTCTTAACATTGTAATATGAGCATCCTGCCTGTCAGTGTAAACAGGCATTATGTTATGGGGGTGATTTATAAACATGGCAAATAGTCAGATAGAACCAAATACTGGCACTATCTGCATGTGCGCCTATGTATGAATACATTAATTACAATAATTTTTTTTTTATTATTATTATTATTTTTACTCAGTGTGCAGCCCCTAGTTGTCCCTAGGGGTCTGCACACCAGTTGCTGGGGTAGGAGGTGGCACCCAAAGCTGTTGCTCTCTGCAACCCTGCTTGCTGTAATACTGGTCTCCCATCCACATTGGTGCAGGTCTCTGCAGCTGTCAGTCATACTGCATGGAGAGCCAATGACAGGGGTGCCCGGGGATATGAAGTTATAGCCCCGCCCCTCAGCCCTCCATGTGGCAGCATGACTGACAGAAGAGAGCCTGCAAGGGAAGATACTCAGAGACCACAGCTGAGCCTCTGTAACAGGTAGGAAGAGCTTATAATAGCTTTAAGGTACATGGTAGAGAGGGGTAAATCCAGGGAGGTCCCTCCCATTTCCCTGAGGTCTCCATTTGTCCAGTCTGAGCAGCTCCTCTGACCAGGCTCTGCTCACATCAACATGGTGACAAGTGGATGGGTCAGAAAAGATAATGGAGGATAAAATGATGTGATAGATGGAAGCAGATTCGAAACAAAATGGGATGACATGGGGCAGAAAAGATAATAGAGCATGAAAAGAGGTGATTGATTGGAGCAGAATACAGACAAAATTGTGACATGGGGCAGAAAAGTTAAAATGTAGGTGAAAAGAGGTCACTGACATGGAGGAATAAAATACATAAAATGATGGGGAAAGAGATGGCAAACATGGAGGAATAAAACATATAAAAAAAGGGGGAAAGAGATAAAGAAATGTCATGGATTTAGGAATTTGGGTGTTTAGGGAATCTGTTGCTTTGTGTTTATATTGTGTGCTATAGTGTTGTATCTGGTGCGGTGGAGTTATATTGTGTGCTATAGTGTTGTGTCTGGTGCTGTTGGGTTATATTGTGTGCTATAGTGTTGTATCTGGAGCTGTGGGGTTATATTTTGTACTATAGTGTTGTATCTGGTGCTGAGAGGTTATATTGTGTGCTATAGTGTTGTGTCTGGTGCTGTTGGGTTATATTGTGTGCTATAGTGTTGTATCTGGTGCTGAGAGGTTATATTGTGTGCTATAGTGTTGTGTCTGGTGCTGTTGGGTTATATTGTGTGCTATAGTGTTGTATCTGGTGCTGAGAGGTTATGTTGTGTGCTATAGTGTTGTATCTGGTGCTGTGGGGTTATATTGTGTGCTATAGTGTTGTATCTGGTGCTGTGGGGTTATATTGTGTGCTATAGTGTTGTATCTGGTGCTGAGGGGTTATATTGTGTGCTATAGTGTTGTATCTGGTGCTGAGAGGTTATATTGTGTGCTATAGTGTTGTGTCTGGTGCTGTGGGGTTATATTGTGTGCTATAGTGTTGTATCTGTCGCCGTATGCTTATATTGTGTGCTATAGTGTTGTATCTGGTGCTGAGAGGTTATATTGTGTGCTATAGTGTTGTATCTGGTGCTGAGGGGTTATATTGTGTGCTACAGTGTTGTATCTGGTGCTGAGGGGTTATATTGTGTGTGCTATAGTGTTGTGTCTGGTGCTGTTGGGTTCAGGGCCGGCCTTAAGTGTCCCGGCGCCCTGTGCGGGCTTGCCCCGTGGCGCCCCCCCATCTTTCACCCCCCGTCTTTTCCACCCCCTCTGCCTCTCTCTAACTCCCCCATATCTGTTTTCTCTCTCTCTCCCTCTGTTCTGTCTCTCTCCTCCCCCTCCTCTGTTCTGTCTCTCTCCTCCCCCTCCTCTGTTCTTTCTCTCTCCCCCCTCCCCTGTCTCTTCCCCCCCTCTGTTCTGTCTCTCTCCCCCCCTCCCCTGTCTCTCTTCCCCCCTCCCCTGTCTCTCTCTCCCCCTCTGTTCTGTCTCTCTCCCCCCCTGTTCTGTCTCTCTCCCCCCCTGTTCTTTCTCTCTCTCTCTCTCCCCCTCCCCCTATTCTGTCTCTCTCTCTCCCCCTCCCCCTGTCTCTCTCACCCCTCGCCCTGTTCTGTCTCTCTCTCTCCCCCTCCCCCTGTGGAGTTTCAGCTAGAGCTCTGGATATTTATCTGGTGCTGTGGTTTATATCTTGTGTTATGGGTTTTTAGCTGGTACCGTGGGTTAATATCTGGTGCTGTGGATCTTTATCTGGTGCAGGGTTTATCAACCCTTTGCATACCTTCACTGATAATGACAAAGCTCCTCCACTTCATGATAACTTGTCAAAAAGAGGTGCGGCGCAGAAAGGATGATGGTAAAATTATGCCCCCCCCCCGAAAAAATTTCTGCGGATGCCCATAGCTGCAATGTGCCTGACTAGACTTGGAGGACTTTTGCCATACTGAGGTTCTTCCCCCCTGCATGGTAAAGTGTCAGGATGAATGAAAAACATTAAAATTGCCATTATACATAACTAGGGTTGCCACATGGCCGCTATTTTACCGGCAGGCTGGTAAAGAATTGGCTTCAGGCCCATGTAAGTCTATGGAGACCGTACCAAGACGGATATTTTTTTGAAGAAAAGGTGGCAACCCTATACATAACAAATGGTGATTCCACCTCTTTTACTCACTTCCTGATACTTTAAACCAGTGTTTCTCAACTAGTGGGTATTGATTCAAAAGTGAGTCGCGAGCTGGTGTGGAGTGGGTAAAGGATGTGTGTTTTGGCTTCGTCAAAAGGGGCTAACTTTTGATTGGTGGGAAAGGATGGCATTGTTTCAATGGTGACGCTGATTACTCTTCCTGTAACCCCTGTAGGATTAGGAAACAGCTGAGGTTTCAAAATTCACCTGAGATGGGTGAAGTGAAGTTTGAGCTTGGTGCAGCAGTAAGTGTTTAGTGTACCTATCTTTGTTGAAGTGGCACAAGAATGGACACTGAACATGACTTCAGATGTGCTTTGTCTACCATAACCCTAGACTTTGAGATACTTATCAGGATAATAAAGCATGCCCATTTCCCATTAGATCTAATAGTTTTTTTTTAAATTTTACTTGGTTTTTAGCTCCATAGCACTTTTATTTTCACATAAAACTGCGATTACTGCTCTATACATTTTGTGAAGAAGCCCTGTTTTTTGTTTGTTTGTTTTGAACAGTGCATATATACCTTGTGGCATACTATACAAACTGTTTTGTGGAATAAATTATAATGTTTTGGAAATTAATTCTTTTTGGGCTGTGGCTTCATGACCAATGTGAATCCTGAGGTTAGATAGGTTGAGAACCACTGTTTGTAAACTGTGGGAGTTTTTATAAATAATAATCGGTGATGCCAAAAGTGCCAAAAAGTGGCACTCTGAGACTTCAGAGATGGCATTCAGCATGTGCCTACAGCATCACCATATATTGTGGAGGACCCAGTAAATGTTATGATATTAGGCACTTTAGTTGTGTACTTGAATTAATTGGTGCAAGAGAAATTATAGGAAGGTAAGGAGAGAAAGAATGAGCAGGGTGACTGATACTTATGGGCCGAGAAATGAAGTGAAGGGGCAGGTTTAGAGGTTCATCTTGGTTGCTGAAGAGGACTGGGCACAAGTTTGAAAATGTTCGCCATCACTTCCCTTGTGCTCATTATTTTGTAGATATTTGTCAGTACTCTAATATGTCCACTAAGTGGAGCCAAAGCCAAACCAACAAAGTTATAGACTTTGAAAAGATGCACAGCAATGTGTGCCGAGAATCTCCAAACAGGCAATCAAATATGATTTATCATTGAGGTTTGATTTGATGGAATTTATTTTCTGAGCTTCACAGAAACTACAAGTAGAAGATCCAACTGACATGATGATGCAAAAAATATTATGAAATCATTTATGCTAAAGAAAATGTGATTCTTGTACAGAATAAATTACATGCACGTATGTGTTATAAGAAAGTGTGCATAATGCAATCATAGAAACATAGTATGGTAGAAAAGGACAGAATTCCACATTTTGGAGATTCTCCTCTATTAAAACAGATGGAAACTGGACTGGAAACAACTTTATTAGAGATGAGAAGGAAGAGGACTGCATCATGACTCAGTTGTAGGTTGATCATATCGCTGTTTAATTAAATTAAATTTAATTCAGGGTTGGATTGGAAAACTGGTCCACATTCTACTGATCCAGGGCCGGACTGGCCTACCGGGATACCGGGAAAAATCCCGGTAGGCCGTCTTCCCTGGGGCCGACCAGACATTAAGAACGCGATGCCTGGGCCGCTTTAAGAACGCAGATGCCGGGGCCACTTTAAGAACTCGAGAACGCGGCCGCCGGAACCGCTTTGAGTGCTCTGTACTTCCTCCGAGACATGTAGGTGAGATCCGACGGCCAGGAAAAAAATTAATAACGGTGTTCTGCCTCTGCAGTTATACGAGGCAGGCACCGTTTCATACCTACAGCATTTTTTTAAATTCTTTTAAAAAGAAATTGTGTTTATAAGTAAGTGTGTCTGCGTGTGTGACAGTGTGCCTGTATTATTGTGTGTAAGTGTATCTGTCAGTGTGAATGTGTAACTTTTTGTCTGTAAGTGTGACTGTATGTAAGTGTGTGTATTTCTTCATGTGTGTACATCCACCTCCCTGCAAACAACATTAAAAAAATAATACATGTGTATATGTAAATGTGTCTGCATGTGTGACAGTGTGCATGTGTTACTGTGTGTAAATGTGTCTGTAAGTGTGAATGTGTAACTTTTTGTCTCTAAGTTGACTGTGTGTAAGTGTGTCTGTATAAGTGTAACTGTGACTGTGTGTAAGTGTGACTGTATGTAAGTGTGTGTATTTCTGCATGTGTGTACATCTACCTCCCTGCAATCAGCATTTAAAATAAATACTTGTGTATATGTAAGTGTGTCTGCATGTGTGACAGTTTGCATGTGTTACTCTGTGTAAATGTGTGTGTAAGTGTGAATGTGTAACTTTGTTTGTAAGTGACTGTGTGTGTGTGTATTTCTGCATTTTAAAAAAAATATGTGTGTCTGCGTGTGTGACATGTGACTGTGTGTATGTCTGTAAGTGTGACTGTTGGTGTGTCTGTGTAACTGTAAGTGTATATTTCTGTATGTATGTGTGACTGTGTGTGTGTAAGTGTGACTGTCTGTAAGGGTTTATGTCTGTGTGTATCAAATAGCAATCATTATCAGGAAAAGTAGCAGTGTCCGCTGTGTGTCAGACTACTCTCGCTTCCAGTGCGATATGACCCCCTTTTCCCTCTTACACCTTTTCCCTCTTAACTGCAGCCGGCTGAGTGCAGACTGTGAGCTGTGGTAAGTCCTGTGAGTGCAATCTATGTGCTAGGGTAAGTTCTGTCTGGGCCAAGTCCTGTGAATGCAATATGAGTGCTGGGATAGGACATGGGTTAGGCACATTCTGTGAGGGCAGTCCGGGTGCTGGGGTAAATAAATATATCCACCCAGTATGTTCACAAGTTTAAATCTCACACACTGCTTTGATATATGCCCTACGCACAGGGAAAAAACCTTGTGTACATACTGGGTACTTATATATGGCAATGTGCATGGGGATTATATTAGCGCACTGTGTTTGATATAACCTTGTGTACATACTGGGGGCATATACTGCCCTAGGCAGGGTTATATATCAGTTTTATCAACAAATAATAAACTCTTCAAATGTGCTTTGAAATGGTTTTTCCTTTTTGAACAAGAAAAATAATTTTGTGCTACGGGGCTGGTATAATGGTGCTATGCTATGGGGCTTATAGGTTTGCCACCCAGCCGGTATTTTACCGGCAGGCCAGTAAAAATATGGCTTGCTGTCAATGTTAAGTCTATGGAGGCAGTAGCAAGGCCGGTATTTTTTTGTGGAAAAGGTGGCAACCCTAGGCTGGTATAATGATGTTATGCTATAGGGCTGGTATAATGATGTTATGCTATGGGGCTGGTATACAATTATTTCCAGGGCTGGTTTTTATCCCCAGTCCGGCCCTGTACTGATCACAGCACTTTAGTACAGATAAATCAGAAGTGTTTCTGAATAAAACAGCGATGTTATCAACCTATTCCATAGGTAATCCAATTAAGCAGTACTGTAACCTAAACATCATTTTGTGCAATAGAGAAGACAAAAAGCATCTTTACAATCTCTTAGCCGAATTGCAAGCAAATGCATATTGTAAGTTAAGAAACAAATGCGTTTTAAATGTGTCTGGTTAGAAAGTGTCTTTGATATGCAAATGAACTGCATAAAATGTGTAATTTCCATATCATGCTGCAATGAAAGGAGACAGCACAAACATATTTAAAACATCATTTTCTTAAAATGTATGCATGAATCATTGTTTATGCTCTACATTTCACTGTAAATGCTACTTTGGTGACAACATGGCTACATTAAGGCACTGGTGGGCCCTGGACAGAGCTTTTAATAAAGAGCCCTCTCATCTTGTCATATTTACACAAATGTCAAAGCATTATAAAATATAACTGAAGAATCACAGATTATTAGCCCTCTTTTTATTCAATATTCCCCTGTAATTAACTTTAAATTATACTCTGGGAAGCTGCTATTTTTATCCTACCTAGTTCCGTGCCTGACCAGTGATAGAGGAAGGCGGTGTAATGAAAAAAACGTACCTGCCGCCATGAGGTGGTCCGCACCTCCGCTGCTGCCTCAGCAAACAAGGCAGGTGGGCTGTTTTACCTCCTGGATTGTATATAACCCTTCAGTTGCTACTCAGGCCTTGCCTGAGATAGTTCCTTGTGTCTAGATCTAGCGTTTATTTATTGATTATTGATTATTGATTTTCCGGTTCTGACTCCTGCTTTGATTCTGACTCCGCTGTTTGCTGCCTGCCCATTTTTGCCTGTCCAGTGACCTAGCCTTCTGATACCCTACGTTGTACTTTGTTCCTGTTTCGTGTATGACCCGGCATGCTGACTATTCTTCTCGTCCAGTACTCCCTGCGTATCTTTGCTTCAGTGTGCGGTTGCAGTCAGTGTATCAAATCCTCGGTGGTCATTTGCCTGAGGCTCAACCATAGGGTATAATAGCATTTAGGTGAATAGACACTGTTCTGTTTCCAAACCTTTTGCAGTAGCTACCAGGTCATCGCATTGCGGTTCCTATTCTCCGGTACTCTACCTAGTCCGTGACAGGCGGTCCCAGTTAACGAATATTTTTTGTACTTTCAAACTCATAAAGAATATTTCGTTCTCAGATTGGGGGAAAGCTCAAATGCCAAAAAGTGAAATTAACACAACAATGAAGGCCTTCCCAGTAAAGCCATTGCCATTAACCCATAACCCATTTTAGAAACGTACTGGTTTCACTTGATTTCCTTTGTCTACTACATAAATCAGTGTTGTCTAACTTCTTAATGTGACGAGTTGGGCAGACTTTCATTGCATTAGAAATTAGACACATGGAGATACCTACCTTGCTAGGGGTCAAACAACAAATATGTTTGAGGCTCATAGACCACCATTTGGATATCAATGCTCTAACACTGGAAGGGGGTCTATTGCTATTTGACCAGTATATGGGATCAAAAGTTCATCAGAAAGGACCTTGTCCTGAACATCTCATAGTGATGGGATTGCTTCCTTTTTTAAAGCTAGGTGGTTATAGTTTTATACTTTACATTCTTCCATTCCAACTAATCCTTATCTATCAGATTCCAAAATACATTTACATGTATATTACATATTATCAAATATGTAATATACAATAACAACTATAATATTATAATTTGATATATAATATAGTATTTACTAGGTATCATATTAAAATACAGAGACTTACTGCACACTACTGAACGGCACATTACAGGCACATCAATGCATCAATATGCTTTTTCATATGTTAATATTACTTTTGCTTTAGCAGCTGCAATTTGTGTGCCAGGATAAGGTGCAGAATCTGTCCAATTTTAGGATTAGTTGGATTGCATACACATTAAGAAGTGATTTCCACACTAGTGTAGAGAGTTGGTAGCAACATATTAAAGTAAATTGTAGCTATTGAGACATTTTAAAATAAAACGAAGATTGCTAAAAACTAAGCTGCATAAAAAAGTGTTTATTTTTCTACAAGAAGTCAAATGAAATCCAAAATAGAAAACACATCTGGTTAAGAAATTATGTTTGAACGCACACTACTTTAAATAGACAGAAGAGGGAGTAAGAGCAGAAACTGAAATATTAGAAAGGAACCTTTTAGAAATTCAAATGGAAGGGGTGCAAGCTCTGATGAGGTAACATATTTCAATAGACGACAGTCCGGAACAGTAAACAAGGGGCAATCATCTTCCCCATAAGAAAACATAACATATATATACATCATGAATGTAATAAACATTTTGCCTCCTTAGGATAGATATGGCATCAGAAAAATAGTATATGGTTGTATGAGTACACTAATCTACAAGGAGAGAAATTACAGGTAAACACAAACATAACACAAAATAAACACAAACCTTAAAGGGTTTAATATAACTCCCAGAATATTCATTTATATGATAGGACAGGAAAATAAATAGGTTCTAAGACAAGAGTGAGCTTTGATACCTGAAAATCTGGAACCTGAAATCCTTGAGCTTAGTAACATTTGGAGGTAGCACAAAAAATCCACCTACTCAGAGTGGAAACAGAGTCTGTTTCACATTACCTGGAGCCAAAGGGAAGAATGAAGAATTATAGAGACTTTCACCATGATGCTGGTCTCTCAATTTACAACTGCAGACTTCAAACAGATCCAACTTGTGCCACTCCTCCTCTTGCTTGGATTTAGGATCCAGATAAAAGGTAGGGAGGATCACATCCTGATTTAAGGAAAACACTTTAGGACGGAACTGAGGAACTGAGTGAAATACTGATTTGTTGGATAGGATAACCATAAATGGCTCTTCACACAAAAAGGCCTCAGGGTCCATAATAAGAGGCAGCTAGAAAGATAATTTTCTCTGAAAGAAACAGCTTGCTTTTATGCTTGCTGATGATCCAACAGCAGCCTTGTAGGAGATGCAAAACTTGTTTAGTGTGTGAAGGTCTAGGAATGTACGTCAATCTCAAAAAGACTTCTGGACCACATACAGAGGTGGATAGAAACCTCCGAACTTTTAAGCATGAGGAACGCTTCGAGATTAGCGATCTGATGTATATTTGGCCAAAAAACATATTTTTGTTGTCTGATCTGGAAGCCTTGTTTCCAGGAAGAAACTTTCACCAGGAGAGGTAAAGAATTGTAATTGGTAGCCCTTTGTCACCACTGACAGTAACAAACTTTCTGAAGTAACTTGTGTCCAGACGTCTGAATAGGAAATAAGTTATGCTCCTACCCGGACCAGCTAGGCACAGGCATTTTCAGAAAGGTCTATGACTGTGAAAGGGGGCCCCGGATTTGTGACCTCCCCTGAAAGGACCTCCTTGACTGGATCTCCAAGGTTGTCCCAGGCCTATATTGTCTGAAATCTCGAAATTCTTGAAGATCCTTTATCTGACCATGATCCGCGAAAGGAACATCTTCTTTTGTCCTAAGGGAAGGAAGACCTTCTTACCATCCAATGTTCTCCTAATAAGCTTGTCTAGATTTTTGCCAAATAGCATATCACCTAGAAATGTGTGGGAAGGAAGATCGGCTATCTATGACTTCAGCTAAAGAGCCCTATTTGCCATCACCGAAAAGGCCATGGACCAATTACCATCAGTACAGGTCTCTGAAAATAGTTCAGCAGCAATCCTCAAAACTAAAAGGGAATTAATAATTCTATAATGGCTGATGCCTGATTCCAGCTCACACTTTAAGTTCATTGCCCTGGATACTGAGGTCAAAGCTACCACTGGGTGACACACCATACCTGAAATCTATATATCTCCAACCCACTCACTTTCCTGCAGTACATTGCAACAACTATGGTAAAAACAATAAAGTAAACTGTGTTGAGATACCAAGTGAACTGCAACAGAAATGCAGAAATCTAGCATTAATAGAGTTGACAGATTCTTCAGCTTTCCAATAAATCAATCAATGCCTAATGTTTGCAGTATGTACTCTTATCTGGTTATCTTCAAAATATGTAAATGGACGTCTAACAATTAAAACATAACCCTAACAGACTTTAAAAAAAAAAAAAAATATTGCATGCATATACAGGGATTGCAGAATTATTAGGCAAGTTGTATTTTTGAGGATTAATTTTATTATTGAACAACAACCATGTTCTCAATGAACCCAAAAAACTCATTAATATCAAAGCTGAATATTTTTGGAAGTAGTTTTTAGTTTGTTTTTAGTTTTAGCTATTTTAGGGGGATATCTGTGTGTGCAGGTGACTATTACTGTGCATAATTATTAGGCAACTTAACAAAAAACAAATATATACCCATTTCAATTATTTATTTTTACCAGTGAAACCAATATAACATCTCAACATTCACAAATATACATTTCTGACATTCAAAAACAAAACAAAAACAAATCAGTGACCAATATAGCCACCTTTCTTTGCAAGGACACTCAAAAGCCTGCCATCCATGGATTCTGTCAGTGTTTTGATCTGTTCACCATCAACATTGCGTGCAGCAGCAACCACAGCCTCCCAGACACTGTTCAGAGAGGTGTACTGTTTTCCCTCCTTGTAAATCTCACATTTGATGATGGACCACAGGTTCTCAATGGGGTTCAGATCAGGTGAACAAGGAGGCCATGTCATTAGATTTTCTTCTTTTATACCCTTTCTTGCCAGCCACGCTGTGGAGTACTTGGACGCGTGTGATGGAGCATTGTCCTGCATGAAAATCATGTTTTTCTTGAAGGATGCAGACTTCTTCCTGTACCACTGTTTGAAGAAGGTGTCTTCCAGGAACTAGCAGTAAGACTGGGAGTTGAGCTTGACTCCATCCTCAACCCGAAAAGGCCCCACAAGCTCATCTTTGATGATACCAGCCCAAACCAGTACTCCACCTCCACCTTGCTGGCGTCTGAGTCGGACTGGAGCTCTCTGCCCTTTACCAATCCAGCCACGGGCCCATCCATCTGGCCCATCAAGACTCACTCTCATTTCATCAGTCCATAAAACCTTAGAAAAATCAGTCTTGAGATATTTCTTGGCCCAGTCTTGACGTTTCAGCTTGTGTGTCTTGTTCAGTGGTGGTCGTCTTTCAGCCTTTCTTACCTTGGCCATGTCTCTGAGTATTGCACACCTTGTGCTTTTGGGCACTCCAGTGATGTTGCAGCTCTGAAATATGGCCAAACTGGTGGCAAGTGGCATCGTGGCAGCTGCACGCTTGACTTTTCTCAGTTCATGGGCAGTTATTTTGCGCCTTGGTTTTTCCACACGGTTCTTGCGACCCTGTTGACTATTTTGAATGAAACGCTTGATTGTTCGATGATCACGCTTCAGAAGCTTTGCAATTTTAAGAGTGCTGCATACCTCTGCAAGATATCTCACTATTTTTGACTTTTCTGAGCCTGTCAAGTCCTTCTTTTGACCCATTTTGCCAAAGGAAAGGAAGTTGCCTAATAAATATGCACACCTGATTTAGGGTGTTGATGTCATTAGACCACACCCCTTCTCATTACAGAGATGCACATCACCTAATATGCTTAATTGGTAGTAGGCTTTCGAGCCTATACAGCTTGGAGTAAGACAACATGCATAAAGAGGATGATGTGGTCAAAATACTCATTTGCCTAATAATTCTGCACTCCCTGTAATGTTTGAAATATACAGGATCAATATAGTGTATAGTGTTCAAAATAACACTTCTTCAATTCTTCAGTTTTGTAATTCTTTTGTTTCTTTGCAATTGTCTTTGTTTTTTTCTCCTTTATAAGAACTGTAGCGTTAAAGTCTTTTTTTTAATGTTGGGAGCTGGTTATCTCGCACATCAGGTTCTCTCCATGAAAAAATAGCAGAGATATTCAGCATGTGATTTGTCCTTCCAGTTGTGCAAGTATTTTAAAAATGTAATCCTTTCTGTCTCCATTGGACAGATTCACTAAACCTGCCTCTCTTGTGTGAATGTATTCCAGTATGTTTTATCCCACAGCAGAATCATCCGTAATACAGATTTATACACAGCTTCATAGCTAGAAGCCTTTGTCACCTTTAATACTCATACAAATCCTTATGTAAAGAGCACAAGTACTTTCGTTGCAGACAGACCTGCTATCTAGTTAGGTACTGAAACATTCCCATTGCTGCTGGAAGAATCAGTGTTGAAATAGAGATGCCATTTATAGAATGTAAGCCAACATTAGAGAACATTTTTGCTCCTCATTTGCATTTGAGTTGTTGTCTAAACAGAGCAGCTACTGTACTGAACACTATGCCTAACCATCCAGCCAGTTGTCCATTGATCACAGCTGAATGCTCTTGTCTATTTAATCTTTTTGTTTTGGTTTGTTGTACCATCTATTAGCATCATGCAAACAAGAGTGCTATTGGGGTTTATAAGCACAGAATAAACCTTAAGCATATATATATATATATATATATATATATATATATATATATATATATATAGTATTCAAGAGCATAAATAGTCATGTTAAAAGACCAAAGTAAAACCAAGTGTTACAGGGCTAAGCAACCTCCTCTGTTAGAAGTCTGTTGGACTAATTTAATTAGCTCAGTATCCTTCCTCTGATACAGTGTTGTCTTTACATAGGCACCAGGGAGATCCTCATGTGATTGGCATACTTCAATCCCACAAATTAACAGTAGTGGGCAGTATGTAAAAACTTTATTCAGAAAAAATTTAGCACCATTGTTCACAAAAGGCCTCACAACGTCATGTTGTAGCCATTGGGTGACCACAGTGAGCAAAGTCCATCACTAATCATTGTACCTAGTCTCCAACAAACATTACAAGAAGAAATGGAGCAAGCTCCTGATATTGCAAGTTACAAGCATATGCTTAATTCAAGTTTTGCTAATGGGTAAGAGAGAACACACATTGGCAAATAATCAATAGAAGAGAGTGTGTCAACAGCAGTCGAGTTAATATACGAAACAGCAACCTATGATGTGTAACCCAAAATCCCTATAGAAAAGACTCTTTTGAGTCTATTCATTAAAATTTGACTTTGGAGGTTGACTTTCATTTTGAGATTAATTTAATTCGGCTCCTGAAAAAAACCCAGGTTCGGATCTTCCCCATTGAAAGTAGGGGGAGGCAAAATGATCAAAGCTATTTCTGAGACTAAGTCAAACTCAGATGCCAAATTTGACTTAGCCTCAAAATGAACTGCTAAAGCATTGCATTAACTGCTCCTAGATACACTATTATGCTGAAATTATATATATGTATAAAACAAAAAGCACTAATGACTGTGTCAGGAGGGTATATATACTACAGATCCTAAGTTAAGGAAGCCTAATCCAGTTTGGATGTATACATTCATCCTAACGGTCTGTGACTGTCCGTTTGGTAACCTTTATTGTGCATTCCTACTTACTGTACATCTGCACATAACCTAGAATTATAGCTACATCGGAATTTGAATAAAATTATAGTCTAAACTCTAGTAACATACAATTGTATTCAGCTTCTAACATCAAAGCACCAGTTCCACATAGAGATCTATATAGCACTTATAAACTGGTGTACAGTGAGGTCCCATGGGGAGTTGCTAACTGTAAGCACTTTTCCTTGGTATTCCTGCTGTGAAGATTATTAGAAAAGCCTCTGTAAAGTTTCATGCTATTTGCTTTATCAAATATATTTATACTTTATCAAATATATAGAGCAGGGGTCCTCAAACTTTTTAAACAGGGGGCCAGTTCACTGTCCCTCAGACCGTTGAAGGGCCGGACTATAGTAAAAATAAAAACTATGAAGAAATTCCTATGCACACTGCATATATCTTATTTTGAACAAAACGAGAACAAATACAATATTTAAAGTAAAGTTAAATCAACAAACTTACCAGTATTTCAATGGGAATAGTGTGCCAGTCAGAGCTCAGGAATATTATGCCAGTCAGATGCCCAGGAATATTATGCCAGTCAGATGCCCAGGAATACGATGCCAGTTAGATGCCCAGGAATATGATGCCATTCAGATGGCCAGGAATATGATGCCAGTCAGATGGCCAGGAATATTATGCCATTCAGATGCCCAGGAATATTATGCCAGTCAGATGCCCAGGAATAATATGCCAGTCAGATGCCCAGGAATATTATGCCAGTCAGATGCCCAGGAATATGATGCCAGTCAGATGCCCAGGAATATGATGCCAGTCAGATGCCCAGGAATATGATGCCAGTCAGATGCCCAGGAATATGATGCCAGTCAGATGCCCAGGAATAATATGCCAGTCAGATGCCCAGGAATATGATGTCATTCAGATGCCCAGGAATATGATGCCATTCAGATGCCCAGGAATATGATGCCATTCAGATGCCCAGGAATATTATGCCAGTCAGATGGCCAGGAATATGATGCCAGTCAGATGCCCAGGAATATGATGCCAGTCAGATGCCCAGGAATATTATGCCAGTCAGATGGCCAGGAATATTATGCCATTCAGATGCCCAGGAATATTATGCCATTCAGAAGCCCAGGAATATGATGCCAGTCAGATGGCCAGGAATATGATGCCAGTCAGATGCCCAGGAATATTATGCCATTCAGATGCCCAGGAATATGATGCCAGTCAGATGGCCAGGAATATTATGCCATTCAGATGCCCAGGAATATTATGCCAGTCAGATGGCCAGGAATATGATGCCAGTCAGATGCCCAGGAATATGATGCCAGTCAGATGCCCAGGAATATTATGCCAGTCAGATGGCCAGGAATATTATGCCATTCAGATGCCCAGGAATATTATGCCATTCAGATGCCCAGGAATATGATGCCAGTCAGATGGCCAGGAATATTATGCCATTCAGATGCCCAGGAATATTATGCCATTCAGATGCCCAGGAATATGATGCCAGTCAGATGGCCAGGAATATTATGCCATTCCGATGCCCAGGAATATGATGCCATTCAGATGCCCAGGAATATGATGCCAGTCAGATGGCCAGGAATATGATGCCATTCAGATGCCCAGGAATATGATGCCAGTCAGATGCCCAGGAATATGATGCCATTCAGATGCCCAGGAATATGATGCCATTCAGATGCCCAGGAATATGATGCCATTCAGATGCCCAGGAATATTATGCCAGTCAGATGCCCAGGAATATTATGCCAGTCAGATGCCCAGGAATAATATGCCAGTCAGATGCCCAGGAATATTATGCCATTCAGATGCCCAGGAATATTTTGCCATTCAGATGCCCAGGAATATTATGCCAGTCAGAGGCCAGGAATAGTGCTCGTTATCCCTCCCTCCTCCCCCGCTTCCCCATCACTTACCTCCAGCTGCTGTGCCCCCGGACGTCTCGCGCGGTGTCCTCCTGTGGAGGAGGGAAACAGTTACCGGATCCGGATGTGACGTAACGTCACATCCGGTCGCGGTGAATTTTTTTTTTTTTTTCTTCCTGCAGCCGCATCCTTTGCGGCTGCCAGAAAGAAAGAAAAAAGTAAACGGGGTGGGTGCCGGCAGCACCCACCGCGGGCCACATAAATGTCCTCGGCGGGCCGCATGTGGACCCCTGATATAGAGGAACAGTAACAGCCCTATCAACACAGTCATATGTGTCTATAATCGAAATCCATTGGAATGTGTCTATAATGGAGATCCAAGTTAGTTTTACCATAGATTGTTAGGCTCTAGGATCAATGTCACGAGGGTCCCTTATGAGTGCATGCATTTAAATTAGTACACTGCCAATGAATTGTTATGCCTGCTTTAATTTTTAGTTAAGTACAAAGAACAAAACCTGGTAAAATTGCTAAGCATCGAACAGACAACATATATATATATATATATATATATATATATACACACACACACTTTGTCCCAGAATAGCTCTTTTCACACATAATAAATAAATGTTTTTACTTTTTATTGTAATGACTTCAAAGGGAGGACTTATTTCCGTATTAGCCAAGGTCATTTTGAAACAGAGCTACAGTAAACAGTTGGGCAAAATACAGCGCTCTATTAATTGTTGCTACCAAACCCACACCCCACACAAGAGAGAAAGAAAAATGTTCAAAATAGGGTGAGCAAGTATATATATCCACTTTTATACCAGCACCATATGGCTGGTATAAAAATATAATAATCCAAGAGTAGTATTCTGGGATGCCCAGGTGGTACACGCTATGTAGTAATCAGTGATTTCCCGCTTCACCAGTTCTTCGGTGCATCCTGTAGTGCTTGACTTGCACTAATCAAATAGATAACGGAAAGAACGCAGAAAAGACGGCACTCTAGGAGCCAGTTTGCAGGTAAGTAAAAAATATAGTGTTTAATCTTGAATAGAAAAATATATAAATCCACAACGACAGTGCAGGTGTCAGGTTTACAAAATCGCTTGACGCGTTTTGCGCTCCAGGCGCTTAATCATATGATTAATATGGGAGTGCCCGATTCCTGAAACCCACCCACTCAGGGCCGGCCTTAGGGGTGTGCGACCTGTGCGATCGCACAGGGCGCCACACCCCAGAGGGCGCCGCCACTGCTGCCTCCTACAAAGCAGTGTGTGCTGGTGGGGAGATTTCAGAGGCGCTGGTCGGGGAAATCTCCCTGCACCAGCCCTCTCGATGTGAATACAAGTGGCAATCCGCCGCCACTGCCGCCTCCTCCATCGCCGGATGCCCGGATCTCAATAAAGTAAATGTGTCGGCGTCCAGTGTCGTGACGTCATGTCACGTGTCACGATGCTGGACAGGTCATGTGACACGTCCCTCTGTGAGAGGAGCGTGAGGGGAGACCTGCCCAGGCTGCCCTGCCCTGAAAAGTGTGAAAAAGTGTGACATCTGGATCTGGAGGGGCAAATTCAGCAGCAACAAGTAGGTGCTGCTCCATATAAAAATAAAATAAATACAATTTTTATTACATAAACAGCTACTGTATATCTATATATACAGTTTCATAACTGTATTTAGATGGAGTAAATATCATGGTCAGTATGTGTCAGTGTGTCTAAAAAAAAAATACATTCAACTGTCTCTCGTTTTTTTTTTTTGAGACACACGGACCATGATTTTTATTTAGTGTAGTATTTTGACTATCTTTCTAATACTCACTTATTATTCAGCAAGGATACTCACTTTACAGTAAACTTGCACTAATTTCTTGTCTATCATTTCTATCTGTATATTTATTAAAAAACAAAATTGATTTGGATCTCCTTTAAGGTATCATAAATTATTGACATTTGAAAATGTCTTTCTTATGTTGAGGGAAGGGGGGGCGCCAAGGGAGTGGCCCGCACCCACTGATAACCACATGCCTCCCCCCAACCCCCCTTTGTACCCCAATAACTGGACGCGAGACATGTTGATGGTATAAATAGGCCACAGCAAATTTATTAAAACAGTATTAGGCTGTATCCGCCAACCACCATCTTTCCTTTATATAAATATAACTGATACAGCCTAACAAAATATCTAACCCCTTGCCAGCCAAACATTAACTTAATTAACATATATACATAGTGCCAGTGGTGTATCTTGATTTTGTGCTGCCCTAGGCAGACAAAATCCGGGCACCCCCCTACCCAAGCTGCACACCCACGTTACACACCTAAAACATGGCCCATCATTCAGACTCACATCAAGCTCATACTCCCATCACACACACACTCCCATCACACTCAGTCACACACTCCTACTCCCATCACACTCAGTCACACACCCCTACTCCCATCACACACACTCTGACTCCCATCACCCTCAGTCACACACACTGTCTCCCATCACACACACTCTGACTCCCATCACACTCAGTCACACACACTTTCTCCCATCACACACACTCTGACTCCCATCACACTCAGTCACACACACTGTCTCCCATCACACACACTCTGACTCCCATCACACTCAGTCACACACACTGTCTCCCATCACACACACTCCTACTCCCATCACACTCAGTCACACACACTGTCTCCCATCACACACAGTCACACACACTGTCTCCCATCACACACACTCTGACTCCCATCACACTCAGTCACACACACTGTCTCCCATCACACACACTGACTCCCATCACACTCAGTCACACACATGTCTCTCATCACACACACTCTGACTCCCATCACACTCAGTCACACACATGTCTCCCATCACACACACTCCTACTCCCATCACACTCAGTCACACACACTGTCTCCCATCACACTCTGACTCCCATCACACACACACACACACACACACACACACACACACACATCCCATCAGCACTTACCTTTCCCTGGCAGGCAGGCCACCGATCCCTTCTCACCTCTGTCTCTGCCTGCAAGCGCGGTCTTTTTTTTTTTTTTAAAGGGACGTTTTTTTTTTTTTTTTGTATTTTTTTTTTTCTTCAGTGCTGGGGGGCGCTGCCGCCCCCCAAAATTTGCCGCCATAGGCATCCGCCTAGGATGCCTCGCGGTAAATACAGCACTGCATAGTGCATAACATTTTTACCTCAGAGGCGCTCGCCTCCCCTGCTCATCCCATAAGGTATCCCATACCTTAACCATTCCGTCTTACCACAATGCTAACCACTAGCCGGCTCTTTTAGCTCAGTGGGCACGTCCAATGAACTGACTTCACGTTAAAAGGTGAGGGGAGGACCGAGCGCCCCATCCTTCTTGTACTTTTTCCAACTCCATTTTCCAAATACCAACCCCCCCTGACTGGCAAGGACCGAAAACCCACGCCTGCTGCGACAAAACAGAAAATTAGTACAATCATATAAAACACCAACAATAATACAAAATTGAAGGGAAGGGAGGGCGGGAATTTAACTACTGAGTGGCAGGATTCTGCAGTAAAATGGCTGCCGGGGAGAGGGGTCCCAGGACCTTTATCACCTCCCCTGGGACCCCTCCCCCCGGCAACTGTCAGTCATCTCATACACTCCCCCTCACTCATACATGCCCTGTCCAATATTTGCATATTTCCCAGGGTGCTAAACGCGTCAAACAATTTTGTGCAAAATTAGTGCAGTCTTAACGGGAAGCATTTCATTAAGGCTGAGGACAGTTCAGTTTTCGTTTCCTCCACAACAATTTGGCAACGCTGGGGGAATCTCCAGTTTGTTGACACCACTGCATCATGTACTACGCATTTCACACTACTCATTTTGGTTTGGCCCCAAAATAAACAGATACTCTACCTATAGAAGTCTATGGGGAGGACTGGGCTACCATTGGCCGATATACTTTCCTACCTGAGTTAACATTCATATCTTTAAGAGATTTACACCACTAACGCTGTAAACACTATTGACAGGTCAGTGCTGGTGCAAGCACAGGAACGCCTATCCTCAAAGGTACACCACCTGATAGTGAAGTTAATGATATATAATAGAAGTAGATAGTCAGTAGAAAACAAGGGGATTTCATGAATCATTTATATTTCTCTCCAAACCTCATAAAATATTTCATATCACTCACTGTGTTTCGTGAGTCAGCTAATGGAATTAGATTGAACAAATGACAACGATATTCAGATTTGAAAACTGGTTAAGAGATTTAAAAACCATCACATTTCTCCTTTTTAACTATGCAAATTATTGAAAACGATCTATACATTGTGTTAGCAATATTGCAAGTAAATGCATAGATTAGGAGAAAAATTTGTTTCAAATGTGTTTGTGGAGTCTCCTGTTTATGACATCACCTGTGGTTTAATATGCAAATTACACATTAAGCTTTGAAAATCAGTTCATGTCATGCACTGTGGATGATTAAATGAGTACCACAAAATTGGTATTGGTAATAGTGATTGGATATATCAATGCATTTGTGGAGATTATGTGTGAAGGTGATACATGTGGTAACAGTGCCTAATATTGGTATTATCACTTTGTACACCTTTGTACAACACTGTAGATTAGGAGCAGAACTGTACTTCAGGGTTATGCTAGCATGCATGCAATGCTTTTTTGACTGAGGGCTATTCACTAAAAGGTGAGTTGCAGATGAGCTGAGGTGAGATGAACATTGCATCTCATCGATTTAACTATACATTGTGCAGGAACAAACCTAGTGAGCTTAGCAAACTCACCAGGTTTGTCCCTCCACAATATATGTTCATCTCACCTCTACGCCCCTCAACTCATCTTCAACTCACCTTTTTATTGAATAGCCTCCAGAATGTCTAGATAGCATGAATATTGCCTTAAAGAGGCTGGTTGGTAAGCACAAAAATATCTAACAACTGCACTTTACTCATTTCACCACTGTCTGTACCCCAGATATTTTGTTTTAATAGTTAAAAAAAAATTTTGATAAAAAAACAACAACAAAAAAACAACAACTGATATAATAATCCTATAAAGATGGAACATATTTTGGTATAAATATACTGTTACACTGTCACTCTACATATGTTTAACCACTGAAACTACAATTTGGATATACAGACTCATCTACAGCCACAGTCATGATGATTCCTCACTGGTGGCAGCTTGTGGCTGAATGGGAAATGCTGCAGATAGAATTGCTTCCTTCAGATCAAACAATTTCAAGAGAAAATTGATCAGCTGTTACTTTCCTGACCTCTTTGGACCTGTAAAATTCAGAAATCATAGAACGTCACAGCATCTGGAGGAAAATGCATACAGAAGTGTCATTAAAGGGATATGACTCACCTATATATAACAAGAAGACAATACTTTTCAAGAGGATCTCTTTCACGGGATTTGGATTGAAGTTGCAGAAAATAACTACAATGTATTTTTAAGATTGTAGCCAATTCTGAACAAATGATATGTGTAAAGACCAGCTGTCAGCTACTCTAGGTCAGGACAGAAAAATACAGTGGTCCCCGTTGTTCAAAAAAGTACAGTGTGTCAATGTTCTCAGATATATAGAAATGTGTTTTCGCAGATAAGAACCATTTGGCACATCTAGTCTGCCCAATTTTGCCCTACACAGGCTTGAACTCTTTCAGCATTCAGACCTAGGGAAGTAAAGCTTTTTAATAAAAAGAAACTTGTAAACAGTAGTGTGCATAGAATAAAACCAGCTGGATACCAAAACTGTAGACTGTGATATTCAAAGACATGTTAGCAACATCTTTCACCAATGTGGTTCTGAGACTGACATGATCTTGGAAGAAATGTATTTATAAATGAATTTGGTTCTACTCACGGCTTACAAACCTCAGTATCTGTAACACAGGGGATATTAGGCTCTGAATTTCCATTGAATTTCAATTATATACTTAATACGGGTTTAGAGAATCCAAGATACAAGTAGCTGGAAAATAGAATCAACACATATTTGGAAGGAAACAGGTAGTCGTAAGATTCAGCAAAGAAGTACACCGATTCCTGAGAGACTGACTTGATGATCTGGCTTGTCTCACTCATGGATGAGATTCAATCCATGATTTAAAAATTATGATTTGTAAGCAGTTTGTACTTTGCCATACCTCATTTTTGCACCCATAGTATTCATTTGAAAGACCCACTTCCAGGCAGCTCTATGGATCTCCAATATTTAGGTACCAACTAAATCTGTCCCTTTCGGCTATCTTGGTAGTATTACTCTCCATTTCTAGTTGATAGGTGACTTGTTCTCTTAAAACAGCCCATGCGGGGATCTCCTGGGATTTCCATCTCTTTGCTAACAGATATTTAACTGCCACCAAAACATGGATTACCATAAATATTTCTAGCTCTTTTCATTTTGTAAGTCCTATATACAGAAAGGCAACTGACACTGTTCTTTCCAAGTCTGGAATTTTTAGATCATCCAGTGTGCCAAATGCCATATTCCAACAAGTCTGAACCTTTATACACCCCCACCACATATGCAAGTAGGACCCTTTCTGTATCTCCAGCACAGCGGCGATGATGCCGGAAATATCCTATAAATCCAGTTCGGGGCCAGATACCATCTCTGCATAACCTTATATTGGAGTTTCAGCAGGTTCAAACAATGTACGAAGTGTTTAGAGTTCTGCAGCATTCAATTGGAATTCCCAAGTTCCCTTGCCACTTATCTATATTAATCAAAAATAAATTCTAAATTTTATCAAGCAGGAAAAGATCTCCAGTCTTCTTTAGTCCCTTCTGTTTCCATTAATTCATATTTAGATTCTTGATTAAATAACCCTATAGGACTGATCGCTGATCTATTGTTTTTTATTTTAGTGGTCAGATTCTGTACTATTACAAGAATGTGTGTTTTTGAACTACACAGGGTGAAATGTGTACAGAGTTTGTCTTACCCTGTGATTAAACATCAAATGTCCCATAGAACACTTTCTGTAAGCTGCTCCTAACTTTGGTAGCACAACTTGCTATATGCTGTAAAAGATTTAAGGATTTCCTGAAAAATCTCAGGGGCCCAGTAAGCTGTGTGGCATATTTACTGTAGCTGTGCGTCATTAGTGAATTATACATTAGTAAATAAAGCTGTAGCTCGACAGTAATATGTACTCATGTCTTGAGAAGTACTTTAGGTTTACTGCACCTTAGGTTTTCTGTATTTGCACGGTATTCAAAAGGCATTATACGTTATTCTGCCAGTAGTCAGGCAGAATATTGGACAGAATATTGGATCTGTCTGTTTGTGTTACACAATTGTACTAAAAAATCTTCTTAATAAATATAAGATTGCAAAAAATAAAAAAAAGGTTGAAATTTTGACAGACTGCTTTGTGATACCATGTCTCACGTAGGTAATTTCTACAGTGAATGTATATATTCTTTTAACAACTACAACACAGTGTATCTCGCATGTTGCATTATGGCAAATTCCTTGGAGCCTTGCTATCAGCAATCCTTGTCAAGGCTTTTCTTTATACACACTACATAGCAAATTTCAGGAAGTTATAATGTGTTACAGCCACCCCTTCCCTCCCTAATGAAGGTACAACGCTTCTTATGGAATTTTGACAGATTACTATGTGTCCAGCTACTATGTGTCCATTACTGTACTTTACAGCTTTGTATATAGTGGTTCCTGGGCAGTTTTACAGCCACTAATTGAAATTACCTCCATTAAAGGCTATATATATATATATATATATATATATATATATATATATATATATATATATATATATAAAATATTGCACCAAATCCAGTGCAATGTATAGCTTTATACATCCACCTGAAACTGAGTAGTATCATGCTTTCATTTGATATATTCTTCCTTAACAGTAAATGCTCTGAAACGATAGCAGTAAACTGATACTAAAGATATAAATGATTTGAAATTATAATGATTTAACACTTGTAAACCACTTAACACATTGAACAGTCATCTAACATTAATCAGTTGTGGAAATATTTTGCGTTCTTCATTGCTAATTTAAGGATATTATTTCCCAAAGAACTGCATACTCAAAATCACTTTACATTACCAATCAAGAAATAAGCGTTTCATATTAAAATAATATTTGTGACATCCCAAGACTGTTACTGCTAGGGGTCTGATTAAATGATTGCCAAAGCACAGTTTTTGGGGGGATAAAAACCATCATTTCGAAACACTTCAAACATGTACCTAATTAGAAGTTTATGATCTGGAACACTGACACTGAACATTTCTGGGCCTGGGGGCTAAATGGGAGTTAAACAAAGTTACAAAAGGGCCAGCAATGGAAATGATATGTGGAAAGGAGGTTAGCCAACGCTGATCTCTCTATCTGAAATCATTTTAACATTTTTGACTGAAAATAAACAGAGAACATTTCCAACACTTATATTATATTCCTCAACTTTGTTTAAACTTATGATTGGCTATTAGGGCCTAATCTAAAAAAAACCTTATGCCTCAGTATGTAAACACTATGCCAATAGGAATTACAGCATATGCAATATCTAAGAATATACACAATACGTGGATTTGCATGTGAATATATTATTTAGTATATCATTATAATAAATAATTAATACAAAAACTGGTAATAATAACTAGGGATAGCCAGCCATTGCTTTTTCTCTAACCATGTGTGGCGAGTGTAGGGTATCAACCAAGAAGGATGGGTAATTGCCTTCAAGTCTTTCTTCTAATCCCCTGTGTGTTTAGATTAGAAGTTGATCCATAGAAAACCCCAACTCCACCTTTGTGCTTGTACTGTTCAGTCACTTATTGTGATGGGGAAGAATCATTCACATTATGCTCAGTCAGACAAGCAGCTGTGCATCACTGGTACACAAATGTCACCGAGCCATTAATGGAAAAGGTGGGGAGGGGGTGAAATGCAGGAGGAAATGAATAATTAGCGGAACTTAAATAAAACATTTCTAGTTCTTATAACAAGTATCATATCTGGAGATCTATATTTTAATGCACAGCCCTGTTTTGAATATAAAACACAACTGCTCTTTGATAAATTTGATAAAATAAGAAGAAATGTTCTGCTTTTAAAACAGCGAGTGATATACTGTCATATTTACCTCAAGGATGGCTTGAAGACAGAACACTGATGCTTAGCTAATCTTTTTGTTCCTCTGAGATTTATGGACCATGGTACTGAATGTGATTTAGTTGGGAAAGTTCTTGATATTGCTGATCTCATGCACTATGCAACAGGATTGCAATACCTTACTAGGCTATTCCTACATGGTACCTATACGCCTTAATTGTCCCCCCCCCCCTACCCTCAGCACTTATCAAAAACATGGAAGGATGAGTGAATTAAATAAAGGGGATAATAATAAAGACACATTTTTCCAAGATGCCCTCAATTTATATTTATGTGTTGGGGACATACTTGGAATTGCCCAAGATCCAGGCCATGTTACTATTTCCAACTTTATGGTACTCATTTTATCAGCCACAGAAAGATGCAACTCTGAATATGCTACCATTATTTTGATGCTCCTGATGAAGCCGGGACTGTCCGGAGAAACGTGTAGAGTAAGGACATCTTGTTCATGTGGACTTTCAGCATTGATTTCTGACCTTAATGTGCTGGTTATATTCGTGGTAGTATTTAGTAATTAGTTCACAAACTCTTCGCTATACCGCGGGCGCCCACAGGATCGGCTGAGTCGATTTGTAAATATTTAGGGTGTTACTACGTTGAATCATAGTTCTATATAAACATCGGGGGATTATTTAGCATTGGTCAACAAAGGATCCACTATACTCCAGTCAGATAAGTAGGTTCCTCATGCAGAGAGTTCTTATTCTATCTAGTTCCAGCATTACATATAGTCTATATACATTTTTTGTTTATATGTTTTTGTGTACTTTGTGCTTGGGTTTCCTTTTTTTCTGTCCATTTATATTTTAAGCTTATCTGTGTTTTTACTGCAGCAGCCTGTGAATGTTTTAGAACACTTTTTATATCTGAGACCGTATTTATATTTTTTTACCAGTGGCAGCATCACTGGATTACTCATCCTACACCAGTTTCTTTTTTTCCTTAACATACTACACTACAATGGTTTGTTTATTAACACAAAGTATGTTCTGCACCATCATCTGTTGTATATTATGCCCTGAATATTGGATAGATTCTATAGTTGGTGAATTAGCCCACTGAACCATACTTTTCATGCTTTAGTAGACTAGGCCAGATCCATTCAACAATAATTTACCTTGTCATCTTTGTGTGGAAACCGACAACGGTATTTGTTTTTGATGACTAGTCTTGTTGTGCCGAAAGTTTGCTGAGGATGCACACAATTTATAGAGGGTCAAGAAGTTTCTTTATTATCTAAATGTAAAAAAAAAACTAAACTGAAATTTTACAGCTACAATGACAGCTTACATCTATTCATAATTCCCATTTCAATCTGTAATAGTAATGCTTCTCAAGAGTCAAAAACATTTCCACATCGCTGTTGAAAGAGGCAAGAAAATGAGAATGTCAAAAAATGATAGAGGGAAAGAAATGGGTAGTATTTTCCTAACAGTATGTATCTCGATTGATGCACATAATTTACAATGGACCTGAAAGGCTTTGATATCATTTTCTGTACACCATGGATTGACATACCAATGATATGTGGAATAAATATTTTAAATAACAGAAATTATAACATTCAAGGGAGTTGAGATTAGCATTATTTAAATCTATAGCATATATCAATGAACACAACTGAAGTAATTATAGCCCATTAACAAAATGTTATTAAAAAATAATTTATCTTAATCTGTGCCCTATAGTTATTTTTTGCATACGACTGTCCAACAGTTTTTAAGGTATTGATACTAGTATATTTTAGTTGTTGTTGAATGGACAACAGAGCTGCAAAATGTAGGCTAAAATAGCCAAAGTGGAATTATAGTCAAGTTGGAGAGAATCAACAGTAAATAAACCCCTACTGAGCTGCAAGATGATTTTAAGAATATGGTTCAAATTATATGTTTCGCTAATTAAAATGTGTCATTTGATGTAACCCTACGTTTCGGCTCCTAAGCCTTTATCAAGGGTAACCCTGGTTCTGTTAATTGTACCCATTGGGGGTTGGTCAGGGGTACCCCCTTGGAGTGATGCACCAAGGCTTTATTTATACACTTATTTGTTTTTTTTTTCAAAGAAAAATTATATTTGGGTGCCTCTCGAAAAACCTTCCGTGTAATTGCATGTGATCTGAGTCTTGAGTAAGAAAGCATGCTATCTGAGATTAATAGAAGTATATACATTCTGATGTTTAAATGGCAATTCCAAACAAACTCCTTCTTTTGTGTTCAGTGAATCCTCTATTATTCATCTCAAATATGCACAGTTTGTCATATCTGAGAATGCAAAAGACTAGGTCTAATTGAGATATGAAAATTCTGCCTGTACAAAAATAATGGTACAAGCATCGGACACAGCACAGCTCCCCGTATTTATCCAGCACATCTCCATGACAGTTATTACACTGGTTTGTTGAGTCTCAATGCACTTGCTTACATGTCTGATCAGTGGGTATCTCCATGCATCTTGATGAGAGCTTTGATTGGTTCCCAAAAAATACTGGTGATAACCATCTTCTGGCTTCTTCTAATGCTAAATTTTCACATGTCTGTCTTGTAGAGGAACAAACATATATTACTTTTATAAATGTATGTTTTTAGGGGCATTGCAGGGATGAAAGTGGTGAGATTAGAACAATTACTGCCATCATATGAGGCAATTGTAGAAAGTGAATTATCTCTTTTATGATTTTGATCTTTTCTTAACTGTTTACCAAGTTTTCACAAGTCTCTAAGAGAAACCTGTAACCTGCCCCACAAACAAATATCAAGAGGGACATGTGTAGATATTACACAGAAAAAAAAAATCTGCTTTGAAATCTAATCTGGATGTTATTTGCTTCACCAGAGAAAAACAGGACACAGTGTCCAAGAAATCAGTATCAATAAATAACAAACATGGCTTAAGTTTCAGGACTCTTGTAAATTATTTATGTTTCTCAGCTGCAGAGATTTGAACTTCTCTATAAAATGATTCAAAGAGAAATATGACTTGTATGCGGCATAACTCATGTTTAATTGCAGATTCATCTGCTGTAAGACACATTCACATCAAGTTACCAACAGTATATATTTTCAGCTTAATGGTTTGTGTTTGTTTACCAAATCCTCCCTACTGTTTTAAAATGTTATGTTCATTGTATGATACAAAAGAAATATAAGTTGAAAACCCAGCAGCTTTTGATTATCTTATATCTTCCTTGCAAAAAAAAAAATCTTATCTTAAATGGTCTGTAAAACCAAGTCCCACATCTTAATAATTCAGCAAGAAAGATAAGCCTTTCTGCATCTATTCCGTTTAAGCATATCATTAGCTCCACCGGATCAATGTAAATGGGTAGGTTCTAATAGTTACATCTTCTTGTAAAAACTCATTTTTCTGAAATGTTACATCGAATTTGATATTTTTGGAGTAAAATAGACATCTTTAATGTTATACACACAGCAACATATTAATATCGTAAATCCCATTATGAAAAAGCATATTAATTATTCAATAACTTAGTTATAACCCAGAATAAAATGCATATGAGGTTGATGCTTGTGAGCTGAATGTCTAAATTCAATGGTTGAATAATAGGAAAGCCAGGCCATTTACGGAACCATATACCTTAAAAGGTTCAGCCCAAAAAATACCCTACACTTGTATACATTCAGATCTAATAAAAAAATCAGGCAATTCAGGGAGAACTTTGTATTACTCGAACGTTAGATAAATGGAATAATATTCTTTTAAAAAAAGGAAAGTGATGAAAATCGATGGCACTTTTACCTAGCCAGATAAGAAACAGACAAGCCTGCAGTTGTACACTGGCACCTACCTAAGAGTTAATTTTAATGAGATACCTGGGGGTAACCCAAACAAAAATTAAATCAAATAATATCCTGGAAGCTACCAACAGAGCTTATTCAAACTTAAACGTTTAATCTTCCAAAAAAAATAAACCTCAATGAGATTAATAACTGAATATAATAAAAACACAGAACCAATGTTGCATTTCTGCCTACGCTTATTATGTGTAGGGAGGCAGACTGGTTGGGGGGGGACGGGGGCCGCAGCAGATTCAGGCCTACCATTTATGTTTTTAGGGGCATTGCAAGGATGAAAGCAATAGAACTTTATGGACCATTTCGAAATTTCGAAATTAGAACAATTGCTGCCTCCATATGTAACGACATATATGTATATTTCGGTCATCAATTATATTGACATCTTCACTGCCTTGGTTGTCAATATCATCAGATGTTAATACCACTCTCCTTTGTACTGTTTTATGCCACTATAGTCAATTTATATTGTGACATAACAGCTGACCTACTTTAGAGATTTGTATATATAATTTTCACACTGAGGGTACACTATTAGTGATATATTTTTCTCTTTTGCTCTGTTTTTTTGGGTCTGGATTCAATGCGGGACGTAAGTGGAAAAACTGGATTAGGCGATAAATTCAATGCCACCACTAACACAGTTAACTGGTGTGGTAAAATCATTACCATACATGTTAAACAAAATCTACACAAACACTGAAATGTGCAGTAATTACCGCACAAACCGTGATTTAATGAGTAGCGGTCACCATTAACGGGCAAAAGATTATACATTCTTGCCCATTAACTTACCGCGTAAAAGAACACAATTTAAACATACATTGGCTGCTTTAAGGATTGAGTAATGTGTCTGCAAAACTATTCCTGAACTACATCCTTGTATTTCAAGGCATGATTAGAAGCTTTTGGGGATTTGACATAACTGGAAACCCACAAAGGAATGGATTCATCCATAGCAGACTAATGAGCCAACTTCTCAAGTGGAAGAGGAAGATGACGAGTGTATCTTGGAGACACACAGAAAAAGACCCAATTAAATAATTAAATGAATGTAATGTTACCATCTCCACTCATGTGAGTATCTAGTTCATATATTTGAATTTATATTTCTATGGTTTGAATTTATATTTATATGGTTATGTATGGACTATATGAAGTTTATTACAAAACAGTGAACTTTAATGATCAATCCAAAATGAGATACATTGGAAAAGTTCTCCTGCTCACCTATTTTCCTATCTCAGCTATTCTGACCTGATTTGAATACCATGGACTGCAACAGAATATTTTGATTTAATAATACAAATAATAACAATAACAACACAAATGATATTGAATATATCACTTATATAGACATTTTGTTTCTCTCACTTGGGTGGAGGTGTGAAGGGAATGCTGGGATCACAGCCATGTGATACAGAATGAGTTACTATTGGATGTGGATTACAGAGAATATTTAAATATTCCTTGGCTGTGAAATGGCCTGGAGATCATGGGAATAATTCATGTTCCTATATATTATAAATGAGAGAAGAAATCATTTTGCAGTTTACTTTCTTTTATTCTTCTTTTAATGACAGATGGTCTTACTGTTCCCTTATTTGAATCCTGATTTCCTCTTTAGTACATTTTCACTGTGATGAAAAGAATATTACAGGGTGTAGAGACAGAAATACTTGTTTATAATACTGTACCCTTCTTTCTCTTATTACTGATGCACATACTATGCTGAGTATGGGATTGTTTTACAATAAATAAATGTACCACCAGTGCCATATTGTTCTCTGCCTATCTTTATTCATGCACATTGTTGTAGTTATGCCATCAACTAATAATATAAAGACAAAAAATCATTTTGAAAGAATGCATATATGTTTTCAGATTTTTTGAGCACCCGATATTGACTTGGTCTTTCCCCCAGCAATACTGCATACCAGGGTTAGGCACAAACATTGTTCATGGTGGATATTTACTGGACTTTGTGACAGAAAAGTTACTGATGTTCACATACTTGCCACAGACACTGCTGTTCGATAACGAGGATGGAAGTGGATATGGATTTGGCTCCAGAAGTAAAAAATACAGAACCTGGAACCAGAACAGAGGTATTCATCCCAGCTATGTAGCAAAGGGTTGACAACAGCCGAGGACTTGTGTGGCACCGCAAGGAACCAGGAAGCAATTGGTAGCAAGCCCAGAACTTCGGAGAGAAATTGACAGAGATGTGAGGTCTTCCAATACAAACTTAGAACAAGAATTGGAGATACACAAAATCACATGATTTCAGCAGTTGGAATTTTACCCGGAATCTGGCATTTAGGGGTCTCTTGGGACCAGAAGAACTGCCAAATCACAAGAACAGGCAAGGATGAGGTGAGGTAGCTGTAAGCGGACAGAGCTAAACTGTGTACATGCAGCAGAGGAGCAGGTTCATAAATATCCCTACATTGAGAGCAGGAGACAAAACTAGAACTGTAAGTAACCAAAGTAAATGAAAGCTGGATCAATAACAGGAATCACTTGGAACAGGAGACATAAGTAGGGTCAAAGGAAACAGGAATCACAAATGAAATAACTTGTTTTACAATAAATAAATGTACCACCAGTGCCATATTGTTCTCTGCCTATCTTTATTCATGCACATTGTTGTAGTTATACCATCAACTAATAATATAAAGACAAAAAATCATTTTGAAAGAATGCATATATGTTTTCAGATTTTTTGAGCACCCGATATTGACTTGGTCTTTCCCCCAGCAATACTGCATACCAGGGTTAGGCACAAACATTGTTCATGGTGGATATTTACTGGACTTTGTGACAGAAAAGTTACTGATGTTCACATACTTGCCACAGACACTGCTGAAATAACTTGAGTCAGAAGTCAAACCTAGTGAAAAATCCACTATCATGAGCAAAGGTGGAGAGGAACTGAGTTTATTTAAATCTGGCTCCAAAATAGCTACACCTCTTGGAAGCAATTACAGACAAATAAAGCAATTCCCCTTTAGCCACATAGCTAGGCTGATTGTATGATATTGTGACGGCCATGATGGACATAGTTTCATGCTCTGGTTGTCATGCAGACTCGGGCCCTCGGAGAGCTGCTGAGAAGCAGCAGTGGGATGCGTGTGTCCTTGTATATCCAAGGATGCCGCACCGGAGGTGATATATTCTTGTACAGACAATTTGCCTATCTTTGCTACATACCAACAAAATGGCACCATCCCACTAATTATAAGCCAATGTGGGAAAGCACATAATATATCCTGGGTTCCAGGCAGGACCTCCCTCACACCAAAATGTAATAAAATACCCAACACATTATTTAGTAAACAGACTTCAACCAGCTATTTCTAGAACCCATTTAATTATTTTGTTTTTTTAGGTTGTGTACACTGAAGGTGATTCAATTTTTTTTATGAGTTTTATTTTGTTAGAGAGTATGGTTGTTGGCTTTTTTTTTACACACAAAAATGTATCACATTTTAATAGTGCTGCTAACAAATATCTAAAACCTTATATGGCATGATATTTCAGTGTTCATTTATTCTTGAGGTAAGTTATTGGTCCTTTTTTGTCAGTAAATTCTTAAAATGTAAATTAGAAAGTTGTACCATTAATGCAAATACACCAACGCACCAGTGCAGAATTCCCATGTTGGTCCATTAAAACTGACAACAAAACGATAGCACATTGAAAACCCAATTTGCTCTTTTTACTTCTTTTTTCTTCTGTTTCTTTAAAGTATTTAATTTGATCCTGATTATATAACATTCATATATGTTATATAGTTATTTTTATAAATAGTTAGAAATGCTGTTAGTAGACTAATGGTATAAATCATGTGACTGGTTAAACTGTTGTGTATATTGTTCCACTTTTGTTCCACTGCCAAATCTTGTCATTTCCTGCTTAGTTTACATTGTTTATTTTAATATATTTAAATCACACTAACTGGTCATTAATTCTATTTAAGTGGTATTATCACTAATAATAAGAGTTTTTTTTTTTTTTCACTTTTACTGGTTTTGCTAAAATGGATAAATATTGGCAGATCTATTGGGTATCTAGTGTTTAATGACTATATAGGTTATTTTTTACTATATATTTTGTAACAAACCACCTCTCACACAGGTAGGATTTTGTCACTGATTTTACAGTAACCACAGCCTTCTAGGGTATAGAAAGTCCAGGACACATCCAGTACAGTCTTCCTATTTTATTTGATGAGCAAAGAGGTGCTTTAAATAAAAATAAACAAAACAAAATTCCTTGCTCTTACTTGAGCTCTTACTAGACAAAAATAACTATTTGTAATTGGGTGGCTTTCCCACTTACCAATTTCCAAGAAAGCAAAAAGGAATTTGCAATAATCACAATTGTGCTCTCTCCTTCACATCTCTTAGCTGGCTTTTTCTCTCTCCCTGTAGCTGGCTGATTTCTTACTTTAAAGACCTGCCTGCTAATTGACCAGCTACAGGTGAGTGTCAATTAATTTCACATCTCTGGAACTTTTAAGCTAAATCCAAGTTGTGGTCCGCCCACCCTGCTCTACAAATGCCCTAGGGACCCATACCGTGTTTTGCAGAGTATCAGCAATGTATTTTGCAAACTTAACATCTCTCCCTGGGACATTTAACTGAAAAATCTCTGGCTGCTGTTTAGCAATGCAGGCCTGATATATCTCCCTTCAACCACTACTCCAGTCAGATTTATTTTGTGGGTTCAAGTGGCTCTTGCCATAAGCCCTATAGATAGGGGTATGTTGGTAAATGGTTGCTTCTGTGAAAATGTAAAAAAAAAAAATATATTTTTAATTTGACTCATATTGATCCCTTTTAATGTCTAATCTGGCTATATAGAAATATGTGCTATTATGTACCACCCATGTACACAATATAGTAAAGACAGACATCCAATGTCTGTATCTGGCTAACTATATACTGACAGGCATTATACCAAAGATAGTCAACATATAGTCAAGTTATCTGCCCATAAAAATGTCCCATATTGGACTGCTTTGGTGAGCACTGCAACAACATGTTTGGGAAATGTTTCCTCCAGCTCACCAATATGTGCACCATGAGGGGGCCTTCTTTTGGATCAACAGAGGTAAACATGGAATAGGAAAAGGGTTGAACTTGATGGACACAGCCTTTTTTCAACCTAAACTACTATGTAACTATGTATTTAAGTTCTGCTCTGCACCCTATGATGTGTGCTTCCTGGAAGATCAGAGAACCAATGTCACGTCACATCCCGGTACTCTGACTCATACAATCCCACTACATGATGGCTACAAATAAAAGGTTCAGGTATGTGGGAGGCGACCAGGCTGGACCTCCAAGGACCATGCTTCTCTGCCAGAAGAAGCAAGGAAGTAGAGAAGGACTACAAACATGTCTATAGGAGATACTGTGTGTTCTATGTGACCCTGCATATTATAAACGTGCATTCGACATTGTATGTGGGATACTGTATTTGTATATGTGACTCTGTGTGCATATTAGAAACACTGAGATAAGGACATATCTATTACACAAATAAATCAGGCAGGCACATAGCATAAAAACAGTCTGGTTTGTAAACTTAAACATATGGAAATTGTTAAAGCTGTTAGTGAAATGATTACAATAAATAAAAAAGAAGGAAATGGGATAACTGCAATAAATAACTATAAAAATAGATCTATTTGAACAATGATCTGCACTGAACATACAATTTACTTGGATTTATGTGTGTGTTTGTGTTGGGGGGGGAAGGGGGGGGGGCAAGTTAAGCATCTATTTTTCCTAGTGTATATGTAAATATAAATAACAAAGAAGACTGGTTAAACCAATGTTTGGGCTGTTACTGTACTTCAGAATGTCCAAAAAACATTACAATATTTAATTATATTTTAGTTAAGAAATCAAAAATAATATTAAAGGAGGACAACTTAACTTTAACTACGGGGAGTAATTTAAAATATAGGCAGATTAAATTAAATAATTTGTGTTGTGCCTCACTACACTGCCAATGATAATGAAATCCTGTCCCATGAATATGATCCGTATCCCTAGTGGAGCAGTGTTTTTTGTCTAAATGTGTCTTTGTCCAAAATGCTTATAACTATCTCACCTGTATAAACTATTTTTGTTTTTTTGTTTACCCATGTGTACTTATTGTATTAATGCAACCTTTGATAAAAAATTAAAAATCTCAATTAAAAAGTCGTTCTCCATGTATAATTTCAAAATGACTTGTTCTCTGTATTAAATTGAGATGCTGGAACGTTTAATCAACTGGAGAAACGTGTTGGGCGCTTTTTTAATCTTCTCTTAGTTCCCACACTGGGACTTCTTTACTACCCTTGAAATCTATTGTGGACTACCTATCTATGTTATAAACTGATTACACCTGTGGAGCTTTTGTTATTCCACATGCAGCATCTATTTATGCGACTATACTGCTCTATGTGTCATTTTTTTTTTTATCTCACCATTACAGAGTAAAGACCATTTTCCCATGGAACTACAGCTTTTTTTAGGCTAGTTTTTTCATGTCTTTTTACGACATCCTGCGCCATCGATTTCTATGCAAATGACCCTTTATATACAGCACATTGAGGAGTGCTGAGAGTGGCAGTGTTTGTCTAGAAGTGTATTTATTGTTATTTTAATTGTTGATGATACACTAACACTTTGTTCTCCAATGCTGAGTATTTAAAACCTGCTGTGTGGAGACACCAAACCACCCTTGAAAAAGTAGTACAGCCATGAAATGTTTGTGAATATTTGTCTGTTTATTCTGGTGAAATTGTTTTTTCTAGTCCATTTGTTCCATGAAAATTCCTGGATTATTATACTTTATTTTATGGACTTTCAAGTGATTTTCACTACCATTGCTGCTAGAGAGCAAGTGTGCCATTGGGTTCTTACTACTGTGCTATTACTTGTTTATACAGTGTGTTTCTGAGTAGCCTTTTAGTAATGTTTTTTATTATGCATATTAAACTGTGCTTCATTAGAGTCAATCCTCTTCTCTCTTTTTTTTCTTGCATACACTCTATTTATTGGAAGGAGGACTGAGAACACAATCTTCTATAGAGGGGCTGCACTGTCAGTGAAAGGAATTCTCTGAATTTAGCATTTTTATATATTTTTTCATTATTTCTACAGTACATAAATATATATGTATTTATGTTTTTTTTTTCTTTTCCTTTTATTAGTCCATGGGAATTGTGCTTTATTGTATTATTCCAAATAATATTGTTTTGGAATTATGAACTGACTGATAAAGGTGCATTGATATATTTTTAAAATGGTTTATATTTGGATTGTTATGCTCTTGTGTTTTGTCAGCAACTCTTTATTTCATGGTTTTGTATACAAAAGACTAAGAGACTCATTAGAATTTTTTTTAATATATATACCATATTTGGCACTTTTCATCATGGAATGAGGTGAAGGAGAATTTACTGTTTTTGTTTTCACTGTATGGTTCCCTGATCGGATATCGGATTTATCATTTTGACTTATTTTTTTTTGTTTAAACAGGCATGTGTACATTACAGATATATTTTATTATTTGGGAAACTTTGATTATTTATTTTTGAGACTATTTGATTGCCCATGAAGAGCTCCATGGGTGCATCCATAGAATCTGAAAACATATTTGTGAGTAAATGAAACATATTTAGAATACACATATTCATATTTTAATACTTACATTTTTATTATTGAACTTAATATGCATAAACGGGTATGACCTTTTCAAATCAGTGGTTCTTTAAATACAATTTTTTCTAAAACAATTTTCTCGCTTCAAATCTGTGTTGCTGGAAATGTCACATGACAATATAAAATTTGTAAGAAACCATGTGATGTCTTCAAACATATTGAGTGTTATTTATAAAATGCAATTCTGGAGAAAAAGTTCAAAAAGTGGTCTAAACTTCAGGATCAGTCTGTCGGAACATATTTTTGCTATATGTGCCAGTCACCCACCTCTGGAGCATCATAAAAAAACAGTCACGAGAAAAGCGGAGAATCAATTTTGGAGGAGGTGCCAATTTATTTTTAGAAGAGGCAGCACTGAGTGCCTTCCCAACACTTTTGTATGTTGGACTTTTTATACAAAAGCACCTAGTGTTGTTATCTGTTAATGAAATTGATATATTCGTTTGGCCACCATTACTGCACAGGCAGGTTTTGAGAAAACACTTATGTGCGAAATGCGTTAAACGTTCATTTGGTCTTTTTCTTTGATATCAGGTAAACATTTTGATGCTTTTAAAATAAGGACTAAGGACCAGGAATGAAAAGTTAGTTTTTTGCATTATACTTTACTTCCTCGTCATCAATGTAGTAAGGTTTGACTTAGAAGCTTTATTCAATATATAGGAGAAGAAAGACATATCTTGGTAGATCAGTACCATTTGCCCCATCTAGCTGGCCCATATTTGCTTCTGTTGTAAAATGAAATGTCCTAATTTTTTAGGTATTGGTTATAAAGTCTTAATTTATTCCTTATTCCATCTTGTAATAACAATGTAAATATTTTGGTGCATTATAAGTGTGTAATAATGAATAGGAATCAAAAACAAGTGCACAAAATCCTAATTTGTCTTAAACAAAAAAGACATACAACTACACTGATCATTGTGAAGGACTTTCAGTAAAGCTTGCAGCATCTTTATTATGCTCATTTGTTTTTGCTTAATGACTTGAGAAACGTAGTATACATAGTTCAAATATTGAATTACATGTGTCAAATGCACAGTGCTCCTCTTCACAACAGTGACCATGCAATATTTATTATAATAATCATCACATTATGAAATCCTTTTTTATGCCTTATATATCACAGTAACATGTATGGACTTTGTATCAGGGTAACCTAAGTGTCTAAACTCTAACTTTTGAGAGAAAAACACAGTGGTTGAGTCACATATATGTTCACGTATGCAGCCTTAAAGTTATTCATACATCAAGAAAGCTCTGCTCCATAGGTTTATTTATGAAGTTATATCTGTTCAGCCTCAGAAACCAAGTATGGGTCGCCTCAGTGTGTCAGGTCTAACCCAAGCTTGATTTCAAAGGCCGGGCTTAAGGTTGGACTTCCCGATCCCCGTCTTCAATATCTTCTTCAGCGACAACACAAACAATGCAACGCAATATACTGACCATCAAACGGTTCCAATGCTTAACCTATGTATTTCACAAAAGATGGAACTTAAAATAGTAATATAGTGAAAGATGAAGGACACTCACTGTGGAATGATGAATTGCACATCTTTGAAGTTATTTCCAAGCATGGTTCTGTCTTAGGTAGCAGAGCAGTCAATTTCAGTAGCGCGACATATATAATACACTGTATTTTATGAGACAGCCCTGCACAGTCTGATATAAATCACTGACTTCTTGTTTCTGAGTGTTGCACTCATTGCAGAATCCATGTAGCAAATGTGAACATCATCAGTAATTACATTTGTTGAGAAAGTGGGAGGATTGGATGCAATGCTATAAAAAGAGATACTACCTGCTCTGATTTTGCCTGGATAGCCACATTAATCTTTTCTTTCATGTCAGGAAACACGATTGCTCTTTCATACTGTAAAGTAGGCCATGATATCAAATAGATAAAAAAAAAAAACAGTATCACATCAAATCTGGGTTCTTCAGAGCAAAAGCATAAGAAAGAAGAGTTACTAAAGCTGCATAGAAAGGTGGTCGGCAAAGCACATATACAGTTAATGTTGGGAAATCCCGGAAAATGATTGAAAAGATATTATATGCACTGATGACGTATGGCTGCAGTACAGTTCATAGAATTAGTCTTAAGTATAGATAGTATCCAGAAGACATGTTTATTACTTAGATGCTAATAATTACATTCTGTCTCAATGCAAGGCTGGAAGATATGTTTATCCTCTTGTGTAACTAGTAGCCATGAGAAGCCAAACGGAATATCTTAGTGTTTCATTGGAGAGGATGATAGGAGTTATATTTAAAAATCAGCTTGAGGTTACAGGTGCCTTAGAACTACGAGCCTAAAATTAAGGGGGGAATTCCCTGTGAGGTGCAGACAAGTTGAGGTTAACATTTGTTCAGTTTTGAACTCTTTAATTTGCAGGGCCAATCAAACTCCTCTAACAGGAAAGCTCACCCTGCAAATTGTATAGTTATGTCAACGCATCTTACTATTAGTGAATAGCTTCCTATGTGTTGTACACATTATGCTGAGTACGTATGGAGCTCTGCAATAGAAGTGTTCTTTGGTAAGGAGGTTAGCTCCACATGCTAATTTATAAAGGTTATTTACTAAGCAAATGGTGGCCTCATTTAACGAGTAGTAATATGCTGTAACCACTGTCTACAAACATAAATCCTACATGGAGCGGATATTGCTAACGGCACTGCAGCTTCTAACTTTTCCTGCTGCATAAAGCAAACACACATTTAAATCTTGCCTCACACAGTATGGTTGTCTGCATTACTATATTCAATAAGTGTATTAATAGTAAATTTCCAAGATGTGAAGAAATGTAAAAATACACTCACAGTGCAGATTTCCTGATAGGGTCATGATCAGTAATAAACCACATTTTCTAAAATAAAATATGTCCACAGTATCCTGCGGCTGGAGTACCTTTATTTTGACAGGTACGACCTTGTGGAAGGTAACTATTAGATTAGTTTGGAACTTCATTTTAGTGATGCTAAAAGTTAAAATATGTCAGGATGTAATAATAAAAAAGGCACAATCATCTTTATACAAACTAAATGGTGAGTGTAACTTTTGTTTTAATGTCCTGACACTTGTGTGTACCAGTGCTTTAATACATAACTAACGATGTACACAAAAACAGTTAAAGGTTGCAGTGGGGCAGAAATGCGTAGGAAAACCTTTGCCAAATTCATTCTGGTGAATGTTATTTCTCAGCTCAAGCAAAACAATCACGTTTCTAAATTAGACCTTAGAAACTGCAAAAAAATTTTAATCAGTTCTTTGCTCTGTGCTATTTTTATACATAACCTCCATTGTCCACTGACAGCAAGGACAACCAAAACATTCAGCAATCTGTGAAAAAACAAACACACAAATAGAACAGTTCAGCAATACGTGGAGATATAACGGGATTTTAGAACAGGTAATAAGATGTCAAAATATAATTTAGGCATAAGGGGAATTATAAAGTATTGGTATAGAAATGATGAATGATTTTGGCAGATTTGCAGGAAGAATTCAAGAGATGTGAATTTAAGAATGACAAGGTCTCATCCAAGAACTTGGTAGGTGCAGATAAAAGAAAATGACAAAGGACTCCAGAACTAATAATATGGCAGGAAGAAGAATAAAATGATCATTCCAAGGGGAAAAAAAGGTACAGTTCCACAAGTATCCCATTTTTATGAACAGTGTCATATATCCACAAGCGCAAAGGTTATAACATTATAAATAAAACGTTTGAAACTTTTCTGATTATTATTATTATTCAGATCATTATACAGGTAAAACACTACAGTAAATCTTTGTGAAATAATAAAGACAGCTAGGTACGCCAAAAGGAATACCTCATTATGAGTAACAAAGTCATCCTGAGTGTTATCTGAATGGTAAAGGTTACATTTCTGATGACAATCTGCATCACTCATAAAAACATGGAATACAAAGCTCTGCTTTGTTCAAATTAATATTTAAAATACATAACTTAGTGACTGATCTGAAGGTGGTTTGTACAAAGGTGGGGGAATAAAAAGTATAAACTGATATACTTAAAAATCTATAATGACCTGATCCTTAAGATTATTTTAATGACAAATCATAGCTGTTTACCATGCTAGTGCTTCATAACAGTTATGAATGTACAGTTTCCATGAAGGATGTCAAAGAACATCTTTAATGAGGCAAAAACATTTCATTATTTCTGTGACCTCTGTATATGCAGATCACACATTGCCTAACGCCCCAAGGCAGGGCTGGACATTGGGACGTATATACACATGAAGGGGGTCTATGTGCTGTCTGCGTGTGTGATTTTGGGACATCTCTCTCTCCTTTCTCCCTGTTATTGTTCTACAGGGAAGTAAGAGCATTTGATCTCAGCAGGACTCAAAGGATTTGCTGAAGTGAGAGAACAGGAAGGGTTCAGTTTGTGAGAACATCTTGGAATGCCACTAGTTCATAAAAGGCAATAATGCACCTGTGGGTACACTTAAACATTTTAATTAGGGGAAGAGTGTTTTACAATGCACTCTTCATCTCATGTGTCATTATTCTCAAAAGATGATCACAAGATAAGATTAGTATTCAAGAATACCTAAAAGAAAGAAAAAAACTTCAAATTGCAAGAAGCATTAATTACACATTTCCCAATTATTTTTTCAACTTATTCCTAATAAAGCTGCCGTTCTCCTTTTCATCCACATTTATTTTGTGTCCCTCTATCTATCTTGTTTTCATTAGTTTCAGCATGCAAAGCCCTTGGCCCACAAATGCCACTCCCAGCACAGCGTCAGAGATGTTTGTATCATCCAACAATAAGGTGATATATTGTGTGGTACCATTACTATGGAAAGGGCTGTGTTTTTAGCTGGGTGCACGTCTCACCTCATCTCACCTTTTTGTGAATAAACCCCATTGTGCTTGCCCAGCACAAGTCTTTTCAATTCGGCTTCTATTAGTGAAGTTAAAGTTAAATAAATCCTTTAGTGATACTTTAAACTAATGCTGCCTTAACACAGGAAACACAGTTGGAATTATTCCACAGCATGCATCACAAATGAATCCTATGTAGATGCTCAGTTTTGTAAGAGTTTGCTGTGTGAAACTAATACAACAGCATATATACAACTGAATAAAATATACAATTCAGTCCATCTTCCTTTGTTTAGCTAAAGAAGTAGTCTGACTGTAAAAAGACAACAACATTGACCTGTATTATATCACATGCATGCATTTAATATTTTTAATTAAATTGGTCTTCCACAAGTAACAGGAAGGGCCAAAGTTAAACAGGTCGTCATATTTGCAATAGGTTCATTGTGTAAAGGTCTTTCCTTTTTGTATGCAAAAAAGAAACCTCTTATCTAAAAATATTTTGCATGAAATTAAAGTATGTGTGAAATGCTTGTGACATTTCCCCCCATATGATTAAATATTGCAATTAATGTTAAGGAAATTCATGTAAATAACATGAAATAATCATTACTGTCTGAGAAAGTCTTTGGTATATAGCTTTTGTTAATAAGCCTCCTTAAAGTAGCCTACTCTGTGCCACTGGCATTAAGCCGTGAAGTCTTCATCCTCCATCAAGTTGTATCCTTTATTTTCATTTCATCCCTCCATGACATGCCTTTGAAGTGTGATCAAAATGTATTGAAATTAGCATTAACATTTTATCTTATGAAAAGCAGTAAGCCTATCTAAATTAGCAATGGTAAGCAAAGGAACCGATCCTCTCACAGAAAAGTAGACGTGATAAAAATTCGCCCATGAACACGAGATGCAGCCTTGAAGGAACTTTATATTAAAATACATGTTCATCCTACAGGAAAGAGAATTTTGTAATGCTGTAAAATTAAGAAATATCTTTATCGTGTAAATGTTTACATATATTTTACATTAGATTAACATTTATTCATATAGCACCAACAATTTACGTAGAGCTAGGTTCAGAGTGTAGAGGAGGACTCTATACTACATTAGACAAACAAGACTGATACATGAGGTAGAGAGCCTGTTTGCAAGCTTACACTCTAGAGGGAGTGGGTCATGAGACACATAAGAAGTGAAGAGGTCAAAGGGTGGTAGTAACAGTATTAAGGGTGGTTGGAGATAAGTGGGTTTGGCTGAAGATTAATTAGGTGTGTTCTAGTTGAATGAGTTGTAGGCTTCTTATTCCTAACAGTGTTTGAGAACAGTGAGCGCTAAGTAGGATTAGATTGAGGTAAGTTAACACTTCCTTAAAGAAGGGAGTTTAAAGGGACTTTTTGAAGTTTGATAAAGGGGGGGGGGGGGGCTGAATGCACTGCGGAATTAGAATGTAAGATAGCAGCATTCATAACAGCATCTAAATTTGTTGTTTTTCTGTCAAGTTGGGATAAGATATGTTCTTCACACTGATCACTCCCTGAGCATTAACATTTATTTTTAAAACACCAACAATTTATGCAGCGCTTGGTACAGAATTTAAACTCAATTAGACAAACAGAGACAAGTAAAAGAGAGATAAAGCCATGCTCACAAGCTCACAATCAAGAGGTGGGAAACGGGAGGAATCAACAGTGTTAGAAAAGGAGGGAAACTAGGGAGAAGACTGTACTTTGTTACATAGCAAGATACAGCAAGAAATGAACCACTAGTGCTCAGTGTGACTCATGAAGGTTAATATGCAGAATTGAATTTAGCTTCCTGTAATTCAGTTATTGTCTTATTGTCCAGCAGATACATAGTACAGCAATCACATCCTGGAGTTTGCTTACAAACAAATTGTTGATTGAATTTGATGCTGTTATTACAACAGTTTTGTTTCATTACTGGACCACTCTTGGATGGTGCTTAGATGGAACAAGCATTGAAAATTGTATTTATTAATGTGTCATTTTTTTGTGCTGTGAGAGCATCTTAAAGGATCACCACAAGCCATCCCCAATATACATAATTAATGAATATTAAACTTAAAACTGTATCGAAAAATGTGCATTGATTGTTTTATTTTATTTATTTTTTGCAATACTTACCTTATTGTAGAGGCTTTCTTCCTGCCTCAGGTTCTTCTCCTCTGTGGATATAGTAAAAAAGGAAGTCTAATAGATGAATGCAGATGTCCAAAACACAAGTGCGCTACAACTGCTTCTGTGATGTCAACTTGATGCATGTCCAGCAATTCCCGCCATGCTTTCAATATATGCCCAGTGATTCCCCCATTCAGCATTTATATGGATGTGAAAAAAGATTGGAAATGCATTTTATGGTCAGTGCTCCAACATGCAAGATTTATGTATATCAGGTGCATGGAATAAATGCGTGCATGTTTTAAACTGTATGTGCTTAAAGTTGAAAAAGAACATTCTGTCTGGAGTGGACTTTTAAATTAATAAAGAAAAGCAATAAACGGGTTCTTTTGGAAAGTTACGTTTGAAAAAGTACTGTAAAAGCGACAGTCTTAATATATGCATTTTGGTTTTCTACATTTAAACATGTCCCAGGCAGCTTATTGGCAGTTTTCCAGTGATTTATCAGCAATGATGATGTGCTATAATTGGAAAGGTTTTATTTCACTGACTGGAAACACATTTAGATAAAAATTCAAACGGGAGATGTAAAGATGATCTGTTTTAGAAATGGCCATATTTGCTTCTTGTTAATTGTGCTCCTCTATAGTAATATCAACACTCTTTATGCCTCCAGTCATAATTTAGTAAAACAAAACTTAAATTCAATTTATGGGAAACGATGTATAAACATCTATGTGAGTTGCTCACTAAAAGTGAGATGCAAGTGAGATGAACATTTCATCTCACAGACTTAATTATACACTGTGCAGGGTCAACCTGGTAAGTTTCTCTTGGAAGAAACAGAGTTGGCCTTGCCGAATGCATAGTTAAATCTTTGAAGATTTAACTGCATTATGCAACGCTAATGATCTCTTCTAGCAGGTTTGGTCTTTTATAATGCAGAGGTAAGTTAATGGGATGAAGAGGACTAGTCACTGGTGAGTAGAGGTGTTATTTGCTTAGCAGCTAAAAATTCACCAGATTTGTCTCTGCGCAATGTATAGTTAAGTCAGTGAGACAGAATGTTCATCTCACTTTTTAGCGAACAGAGCCTGAAATGTTAATTTCACCTTAAGTAACCTGCACCTCTATTTAAAGGAACTGTCTGGTGCCCAAAATGCATCTTCCAAATATTGATGCATATTAATGTGGTTTCAAAGTACTTTAAAATACATGTTTTACATGTTGCATTGCTAAAAATATAAAATACTTACAGCTAGATGAAACTGTGAAATTACAGCAGAAACCAGGACTGCCCACACTAGCTGAGTAAAAGTAATTTCCTTTTTTTTTTTTGCTACAGGAACCAATGAGAATAATAATTTAATTCAAATGAATGGAATATCATGTTTCTCTAGTGATGTCATTAGACAATGTGTTGCACAGTTAAGAGATCCTACTGCGTACCAGAGCAAAGTCACTCAGAGGCACACCATGTATTCAATTTGAGGTGCACAGGAAGTGACAAAATTAAACAAAATGTTATATCCTCAGTGTATATATAATCGGTGCTGCAGCATCTGCAGTAAACGTGCAGAGTAATCACTAGGGGAAGGGTTCAGTAAAATATTAAAAATGTTCTTTATGGAGAATGGATGACTAGACTGTCCCTTTAAGTGCATAGATCACTATCGCAGATTATTAAAAAGCAAAGTACAGTGTTTTGGGTAAACAAAATTATCTGTGTTTTTTGTCTTAAATATTAGTAATATTGTACATTTGTCATTTACATAACTATTTCAGAATGGTCTCAATTTACTACATCCTAGGCCAGGGGTGTCCAACGTGCACGCCCCCGGGCATCGAGGTGTGGCCCACCTGAGTTGTGCTTTGGTAGTCGCACCTCGAACTGCTCACCGCACAGGAAGCTGTGTTGGGGAACGAAGTTCCCTAACAGAGCGGTGCTGCTGTCATGCACATTAACCCCTCCTCTACCCTGTGCGTGAGGTCATGTGTGGTGTGTGGGGGGTAAGTGTATGTACGTTTGTGTGTGTGTGTGTGTGATAAGTGTATGGTAAGTGTAACTGTGTATGTATCTGTGAATGTGTGTATGTAGTTAAAGTGACCGCTGCACATTAGTGTGAATTATATATACTATATATAAATATACATACACATATGTATATAATTATATATATTATTCTCTGAATGAATGAAAAATGAATGAAAAATGAATGCTGCCCACGCACACATACATTTATAGCGAAGTGGCCCTGTGCCGGATAAACGTGGACACACCTGTCCTTGGCGATACTTTCTGTCAATTCAAGTGGATGTTGATGCAGCTGCAGTAATAACTCTGTAATAACTATATTGGGACTGATCATGTGGTGCTATCTACTGCTCTGACATAACATATCTGGTACTCTTCATTGTTAAACTCTGCATTAGAGAAACATAATAAATCCAGCTGTGGACAAAACTTGTGACGGATGTATTGATTTCCAGATTTAAATAGCCAAAGTAACACTTTCTATAATTCCCTAGACATATATTTCCAATTCTATTTACATGTAGTGCCTTGTTTATTTTAAATACATCATTTGTAGGTTTTCAATCATTATAGCTGTTCAACCAACTCTTAGTTCTATATTGTTGCTGGTCTATTCAGTAAATTCATCAGAGTGTACATATTAGAATATTTCCTGTGCACTGTAGACAGTACCAAGATTCTCTAGCATTAACTGCATAACCAAGCCAATGTAGATAAATATTTGGTTTGGTGCATTAGTGTTAAGGTGACTAATGTCAATGATTAAAGGGACTGTATCACCTAAACATTGTTTTTGCTGTGCATGTACAGCACGGCGTCCAGAATGCAGCCAAGATGTGGCCCGCTTGACGCTGGCAGAGGTAGCCAAACCTCTGAGCCGTGCCAGCAATGTGTGCAGTGCAAGGGGAGAAAGCTCTGCCCCCTCGTGCTCTGACCCTGTTAGAGAACAGGGTGTCAGTGACATCCCGGTGCTCAGGAGACAGGACTGCTACAATACCACTCCTTGCAGATAAAAGGTACCGAGCAGGGAGGGGGACAAAAAACACAATGTGTGTGTATGAAAGTGTGATTCAGTGTGTGTGAAAGTGTGACTCAGTGTGTGTGTGTGTGTGTGTGTGTGTGTGTGTGTGTGTGAAAGTGTGGCTCAGTGTTTCGAAGGAAGTCTGACTGTGTGTGTGTTAGTGTAAGTGTGACTCTCTGTGTGTGTATTTGAGTGTGTGTGTGTGTATGTAAGTGTGACTCTGTATGTGGAAGTGTGACTCAGAGTATGCAAGTGTGACTGTGTGTGTTAGTGTAAGTTTGCGTATGTAAGTGTGGCTGTATATGTAAGTGTGGCTGTGTATTTATTGTAAGTGTGACTGTGTATTTGTGTAAGTGTGACTGTGTATTTGTGTATATGTGTCTGTGTATACACGTATGAATGACTGTATGTATGGCTGTGTGAATGTGTGTGCACTTAATGTGACTGCTGCTTTATTGCTGGGGAATCTATGATACACTCACACACTGCACATTATGTATGTGTACACATGTATGTGTATATATATATATATATATATATATATATATATATATATAAAATATTTTTTTTTTTCAATGAAACGTGATTTTGGCCCATGCACAAATACATTTACAGGTGAAGTGGCCCACTGCAGAATGAACTTCTGATGATATTTAATATTGTGTGGAAGTTTCTAAAAAGATTCCAGTAGTCAAACCACATGTGGCATTCTTGCCCTACTTGTTTCTAATGTGAGACATAACTCAAAGAGTTCCACTGACAAAGGAAGAGAAACTGCCTATTTATCCATAATTCCCTGGGGATGGTAGACTAGGGAGGGCTGACAACTTTTGGCCTCAGACGTAAAGACTATTTTGTGGCTATGGGAGGGCTGACCAGGGAGGCAATTGTCTCATGGCCTCTATCACCTGACTCAATAGGCTGGGCTGCAACACTTCTCACATCTAAAAGCCACTCTGTGTAATACCTTCTATCTTTCTATCCAACTGTATTGTCTGTGTATCAATCTCTGTACCTTAACTGGTAACATAGCCCTCCACTGTTAGTGGCCCATGAGGCAGTAAATAGATATATAAGACAGAAATAACAAAACACCTCATAAAATGGAAAACACCCTATGTCTGTAAATATATAGGTAGCAGAACTGTGTATATACCCAGCTGATCTAACTTGCCACTGATACGGTTAATTCTTGTAAGATGAGTAAATAATAATGAAGAGTATTTTACTAGTTTCTGGCACACTGTGAGCACAGGGAGGAATACATACCTGTATACCAACATTACAGCCATTGAGCCAGGATGGGGACGGAAGATGCATTCAAAGTCGGTGAAAGTGGTGCCACAGGGGGGTAGTACAATGAACCACAAACGGTATATGTGAGATGCCACTTTACTATAAGAGACAGGGAGAACAGAAACAGCAGAATACAAGAATTACACATCCATATGGCGCTGTGTCTTATGAAATGTGAGTCTGTATACATAACTACATGAAAATCATGCACACAATATACAACGTCTGGTGGTGTACACAGTATACTTTTTAAATGTGTTTAGTGTTATTATGACATTAGTTAACCTCTTTCTTCCACCAGAATTATTCCACATCTTAATAATTCAAGTACAATCCATGTTATTTAATAACCATGGAGATCAGTAGTGAGGACATTTTTATTGTAAATTACTCTCAAAAACATAACCTTTACTTGGATGCAATCAGCACAACAATTAACTGTGTCTGCAGACAAATACATCTTGAAGTTTAAACTAGGTAATTATCACTAGGGCTGTCATTGAGAAAGCCATCAATGCTGCCTTAATGGTTCTATTTCAGTGCTTCCTCACAGCATCATCTTCTCTCCAGGGAACTGTATTTGGATTCTAGAATAGTTTGTTTCTAGCACTACCATAAATTGACAGATGCCGTTTCCTGCCTTGCTATACACATATGAGTAGTTATGTTTTACATAGTCCTAAACCAAAAGCTGTCTAAACAAGGCAATTGACCTTCAAATGTGGACATTTTTAAAAGACAGGGAGTAAAATTGCCTTAACAACCAAGGTCTGTTTCCAGTGGATTTTAATGGTGTGTGCTTCCAGCCATGCATGCGATAATAGGAGGCACACAACGTCACATAGCCCCAAAATGTAATCAAGTCACAGATAATAACGCCTACCAGTGGAGAATTAGAGTTCTAAGCTGCAGGCATTTTATAGCCAACAGGAAGAGTGTCTTACCTGATGTTCTGCTCAACAAACATTTCAGTACCATTGCATCGCTGAAAGAAAAAGACAAATCACACACTTTGTGAGACTGACTGCAAGAATAATATACTTTTATTACTTGTGGAAAGCTCTAGAAAATGAAATAGCTATTTGCATGTCTAGATTGATAGTAAACTTGTCTTTGAAAAATTCTGTTGCTTCTCGGGGGTAGTTAAAAATGATAACCTATTTATGATTGTTGCATTGTGTAAAGAAAAAAGAAGAAGCAGACAAAACGGAAATAAAGTGTAAACAATATATTGCTGTGGCCATAGCAACAGTCCTGCCTATGTATCTAAGCGTGAATTCCAAGGCTCCAGTGAAATTATTTTCAAATGTAAACCTGTAAATTGTTTTAAAGTAAGAGTAACAGATATTACAAAACATGTATAACATGCAGAAAATAAACTAGGCAGACCTGCTCCTTTATCAGAACTGCAGAGCAAAAGTAGTATATCTATCTTGTCCTTTCCAGTTGGCTCCTATGTTAACTATTACATTTATATCCCTGAAACTTATAGATAGAACACATAATGTTTATATCATTTCAAATCCATCCAATCCATCTATTGTCTATAAATTAGGGGAATCGTCAATTACCCGTTTATATACTTATAGCCATACTTGATGCATGAGATCATTTGAAAGAACAGTCAGGCTGCTAAGAACTGATCTCACTGTATATGACTCATCTTTATAAACAGAATAGCAAAGAGCACAGGGACAAACCCGTTAGAAGCATTTATATATGTGTAAATGAACACAAGGAAGCCATGTTTCCAGAAAAGGCGGTAGGTTTAATGAGCGTTAATTCAGCGTTTAATGAGGCTCCAGGTATCTTGATTCTGTGAAGTAAAGAGGTCTAACAAAAGAAGCAGGAATTGTTAGGTCCTTGATTCAATAATAGCAATTCAGTTCAGAAATGTAATAACGGCTCATTTACAGAATAAAAACAGCATTCATTCCGTTTGATAAATGTTATGAATTATGATACACCTGTGAAACAATGTTTGCCATACTTCTGTTTTGCATTACATTTCATCTATTTTCCCTCATTGGGGTATATTCACTATAGGCCAATTAGTTGCATTAAAAAGTTTTGTTTTTTTAAATTAAAAAAACAGGCCCGTGTTTCTCCAAAGGCCACCCTGCTCCCCATAATTAAAATGGTACCAGAGGCTGCTGATGCTCCGAACACCGTTCATAAACTCTTGGGGGCTATGGCACATGGTTATGCCCCCCGCTATTATAAGCATAAAATTACTTGGGCTTGGAGCTTGCCAAACAGGTTTGTGGCCCATTCAAAAATAATATGCCTTCACAGTGATGGGAGGTTATTAATTATAACCTCCCATCACTGTGGGGGCATATACTGTTAAGAAATATTGTGGGAAGCATGCCCAAGGCCCCTGGAATATGTATAGATTATAAACCCCCTCCTCCCACTAAATAATACCGGGCCACATAATAAATGAGGGTCGAATTTAACTTCTTCTCAGAGGTTGAGTTTGACCTCCTCTCAAAAAAAAAATTGCGAGGCCAAGATGAGGCATCTGAGACAGGGTGAGTTGAATCTGGAGGGTGAGATTAGTGCTAATATTGACTTCCAAACTCAGACTTTAGTGAATAGACCCCACAGTGTTAGCAGCTACTGCTTGTTTGTTGGTCACCTCTATTGTATATTCTAATTCCGAGGCTTTGTAGATATAAAAACCACAACATATGAATCAAGCCTACTAATTGGAAGCAGCAAATCTAATATATCTCTCTGATCCATTTAGAAACTCTAAAAATAGTTTGCTATGTTTGCTTCCAGTAACTGATGTCTATGCAATTGCACAGTGATACATAACAACAACGAATTGTTTTTAATAATTATCAAATTGCCCTAATTACTGCATACATTATCTGATTCACTTATTATAAACAGGTCGTAAGAATTCAAGCAAAGCCCTTACATTCTACTGTATCAATTTGTGCCTGTCTATCATATTATGTTTTGTAATCATCTTTAATTAATCGTTTCAGCAGTGCGGAACGGTTACTGTTACTACAATAAATGAAAATAATAACATTAGGGCCTGTATTTTCAACGTGACAACTGCCACTCACAGGAACGACACTGCTCATATCTGAAATATATATTCAATCCAACTCTAGAATGATTGGTTCATACTGGATGTGGGATCACCAGCATTTCTTCCTTCCAGAGTATTAATGCCTAGGGATAGAAAGGATGCTGTTGTTTTTGGTGCCAACAACTGATTATTGCTAATTTTTATAGAGATTTGAGATTAGCTAGCTGCAAGCTAACTACAGGGTGAGTCCTGCAGCAAGGCTTCTGCCTGTCACACTGAATGTGACTGATACATTATGAAATCTATAGTGCACAATAATATGTTTACCTGGTAGTAATGTCTTGTCTCAGACAGCAAGAGCGTTTGATCCAAGGATGGGCATCAACAAATGTAACATTCAAATAGAACTGTGTGATTTTTAGATTGTGAATGTGTGTGTGTATCTGTGTATGGGGTGTGGTTCATAGTGGCATGTTAGTTATGGGGAGCGGTAAGTAATATAGTAACTCACATTTTAGCTTACCAAAACAATTCCTGATCCAAAGCTTGGCCCTGTCCATAATATAATATGGATTCTGGAATATATATATATATACATCAGAGAGCAACACTTTTCCTTCATTTGCCATAGGCATATTCAAGAGAGCTTTATTTAAAATATTAGGACTTCAGGGAAATCACAGCTTAGTTTGATTGCAGCAAAAGTGAGAAAATGTGATTATTTGTGATATTGTAGTTATACACCATAACACATTTAAAAGACACCTTAAGAGCGAAAGAGCAGTAACTTAGCAAATGGCAGGATGATTGAAGCTGAGTGTAAAATTTCATTAACACTAAAAATGCAAATGTATTCCCTGTGGGATCTTGATTGTTTTTATAAAGCTTGCTTACATGATGCTACATGATTGTATTCACATGCATTTAAAAAAAAAATCACACTGAATGTAAATTAAGCATGTAATGGAATATTCATAACCATTCAGGTACATAAATGTATGCTTTTAATTTTTGCTGCTTATGTAAGCAGGTAAAAAAGCCAGATAATAAAGTAATTGGTAACTTGGGGCTGGAGTTAATTCAGAATCAACAGTCTGGCAATCATGTTTAAATGAGGAGTGAAGTTGTAACAATAGATAACACTAAGAAAATAAAAAATCTCACATTATGCATGGAAAATTCCCTTCATTATAAGAGAAAACACTTCTCAAATTTGTCGGCAGTACATTCTGGGGTATTATGATTTCGTTTTAGGTTGTCAATACATTCCATAGCTAAGCATAAAAAAGAGATACAGAGTATAGATTTTATAACAAATGTAACCACAAGATAGATAGCTCAAATATAATAAAAGTTCTGCTCATTTAAAAAAAAATGAATGTAAGAAAAGTTTTGTGATAACTAGAAATGTTAACTGGCTGTGCCCCATTAAACAGTTATTTAGCCATAATTTTGTCCATCAACCATTACCTACTGGGGTTTTGTTTGCTGATGCCACACACCAATCTCTTGAGGACTATTTAAGTCTGCCTCCTTCCTTTCCAGATATTGGGTTGGACGTCAGTATTGCCTAATGAAGCATTGAAACGCCCGTGTGGCACTTTAGTACCTGGCCAGGTTCGTTGAGGAAGGTGGTGTGTACCACATTTTTTATAGTGGTGCAATTAAAATGTATTGAGCATCCATTATACTGTTGATTGTTCTAAAGTGCCACTGCAAACACGGCTTAGGTCATGCCGTTCCTTTTAAGATATTTGCAAAACACTGGTTCTTGTGACAGGAAGGAGTGTGATGGTTATGGCATATACTCCATGTTACTGTTAGTGCTTTTTCATACCACATTCCATTTGTCAGAAAATCATTTACGGATAGTTTTATCCTCTCTCAGTGTGTGTGGATTACCAACACAACAACACTATGCCAGATGAGCATTCATATGCTGTACCATAAAACCGTATGCAAAAATAAAAAGCTCACTATGTCAAAGTACCAATCTGTTCTGTAGATGAGATTGAATCCTCCAAAATGAGATTATTTTGTGTTCTTTGCCGGGAAGTGGTTTCAGAGGTTGTTAAAACATTTCTTTTCACAGCCCATTATTCCCATTGAACAGCTGCTGCCTTATTACAACGCTAAACATAATGTTGTTCAAAGTAAAGAAAATCCACAGTAAAGTTGTAAGGCCTGAGTAGGTTGTTGCAATTACTGCAAACTTGCTGACTATATCAACTCTAGGAGGGATGGTAGAGCCATGCAACACTGACGACTTACTTAATGGCTTTTGGTTATATATAGAATCCGCCATACAGGGGAAACCAGATTGGTTTATATTGTCTATGAGCATTACTCCTTGAAGGCTTGTGTTGATCATATTTAAATCTGTTCAGCAGTTGTTTATTTAGAAAAAAATAATAAAAGACTAACTGGCAGTTTCTGTAATTTTCTTTGGGCCCTCAGCATTTGCTTTTTAAATTATGGAATACAAATTCTGTAGTCACAAAGGAATTGCAAAAAGAAAACAGGCAATAATAGAAACATATTCTTGTCACCAACCATTTCAACTCCGCTCTGATTTTGCTTGACTTTAAAAATTCACCACAGTTTGGGGGAATGGACCCCTTAGTGTTCTGCATTAACACAGATGACAAACCATTGTCTGTTATCCAGAGAAGTCAGCATTATTTTTCTTATATTAATTTGTTAGAAAAAATGAAAGAAACAAAAAATGACAGGACGGAGGAGCGTCATGATGTAACATGAACGCTCTAGGATACGGGCGTTGAGTGTTTGGCGAGTGAGGAAGGATGAAAAAGGAATAGCTTCACAATCTTTAACATACCTGACATTCGGAAGCCCAGCATGTGCCGGTGAACCGCGTATATCTGGGGACCAGTTGCGAGATGTGCTGCAAGTTGTAAAGGAGCCACTTATCAAACACTTGGACAAGGCAGGACCATGGTCCAGATCATGTGGTTGGATAAAAGAAGTCAACATACACCGGAGAATGCATAGAGACTGACAAGATGGAGCCACACGAGCTACAGTGCTATTACCTGGTGAGACACTTCCTTACTCTACTTTTTTGTGTGTGGTCTTTTCCCTCTTTTCTGTGGGTTTCTACATCGACAAAACACTAAAGAGTATTGTTGGGTCACTGTACCATATTTTGGGGTGCATAATAAAGGGCTAAGGAGGGTGGAAGTACCCTATACATACAAGCAGCTATTTTGACAGCCCTCCACAGCTGATGCTTATTCACTGCTCCACGATCACATCCACAAATTCTAACATTGTGAACAAGCTAGGGGACTACCATATTGCCTGTAATACATAATGGTAATTATATCTAAAGGACATGGCTACGAAAAGGGAAAAAACTCCACTGAAAAAGATAAAAGAGAGACAAAGCAGGAACAAAAACAATGTAAGAATGTTTCGCCTTTCCTTTCCCCCCAATCGGACAGTCTCCATAGGAGAGCCCTCAGAAGACTCGGTACTCAGAAGTCTGCCCCCGGAGGACTCCCCAGAAAGCTGTAGAGCAGGTGATAGCACCACAGTTACACCATAATTTCTAAAGAACTGTTTAGAAATACACTTAGAGGTTATAAAAGCCCATGCTATGAATAATATGCTGCAATTAAATGAGATATAAATGCTCAAACCGACAAAGTGAAGACCATAGAAGAAAGAATGGATAATTGGGAGTTCCAGATTAAAACATCACAAGACAAAAATAAAGAAGTTGAGAAAAAAGTAGAGAATTTGGAGTTAATAATTTGTGAAATAGAAGATGGTTCATGGTGTAACAATATGAGACTCAGAAACATCACAGAGGATATAACTCCAGATAATTTGAATTTCTGGCAGAACTGTGGAAGGCAATGGGAATTAAGACTGAGACATTCAACTCTACAATGGAAAGATATCATCGGGTCTTTAAACCAAAGGGTGTTTTGTCATCCAACCCGAGAGATGTTATCATCAACTTTCAGTCATTTCAGTTTATAGAGCAGATACTAAGAGCCAGCATAGAGAACGGCTGGAGGCAAGGGAAGTTTGACAATATGATGGTTTTCCAGGACCTCTCTTTTTTCACTAGAAATTTCAGAAGAAAATGTATTCAGATAACCAAGACACTAAGAGAAAAGGAGTTCAAATATGCATGGGGCTTCCCTGCAAACCTAAGAGTGACTCTGGACGGTCAATCAGTCTCATTTGATTCAGTAGAAAAAGCAGATAAATGGCTAAAAGACACGCTGTTTAAGTAGTAGAAGGTGAAGAGGGTAGGGGAAGTCAATAATTAGGGAATTGGTGTTTGATAATGACCAGTACTACTGTGTGGGTTTGTTTGGGATATGTTTGAAAATGTCAGTTAAAGGTTTGAAGAAGGGCTCTGAGGTCCAATACTGTTTTTTTTTTCTTCACCAAAAGATTTAACTGAAGGGATCAAAAAAAGATGGGTATTCAATGACTTTTTGCAAAAAGAAAAATTATGTGGGAAAGATCCAGGAGACACATTGGAGGAGTGGAGACAAGCTGAGGTGGTGGGGAAAAAACTATCCAACAATAATACATGCGTCTATGCATGATATAAAAAAAAAAGAAGAGGAGTAGCAATAATCTTTTCATGCAATTTAAAAACAGAGATAAAATACCAAGTTCTAGATGAAGAAGGTAGATATGTTATACTTGTCGTTAAAAAAAATAATGAGACCTTCACCTTGGTAAATCTCTACCTACCCAATGTGTCTCCAGTTGTTTTGCTAAAAAAAAAAGGTCATGGATAAGGTAAACAAGATTAAAGTAGGCACACTGTTGGCTGCTGGGGATCTAAACTGTGTGCTAGACCCAGGACAGTAGATAAAAAAATAGTTGAAGCTAGATCATTCAGTAGCACGATTAGGAAACTAAACCTATACGATGTCTGGAGAGTATACAATCCTAATCTTAAAGATTTCACTTATTTTCAAGAGTACATATGTCACACTCTAGAATTGATATGTTTTTGGGAGAGAATGATCTATTGGAAAAAGTTAAATACGCTATAATTATGCCATTTATGTGGTCAGACCATGATATGGTTTTGTTAGAAATAAAGGAAGGACAAAGGCCGTACCCTCTGACAACAAAGTTGTCTGCCTTGTTTATTGACTTCTACAACCTGACCGAAAAACTAAAATGTGACCCATCACAAGATGCTCAAAGGGAATTAGAGAAAGTACAGGAGAGAATTAAGATAAAAGAAATGGAGAGGGTCACTATGAGCATGGAGCCTCTGAAAGCTAGCTATTATGCACAGAGCAACAGGGCAGATAAAATCCTAACCAACAAATTGAGGAAGAAAAGAGAAGAGAACAGAATTGAAAAAATTATCAGTGAAGGTAAAACATACATAGCACTTAAGGAGAATCTTTAATAAATTCTATGAGAAATTATATATCCTGCCAGACAAAAAACACAGGCCTCTTTAGAGGAATACTTAAGCAAAATAAAGAAACCAACTATAACGCTGAAGCAAAAAGAACAACTGAATACAAAAATCTCAGTGGAAGAGGTAGGAAAAACAATTGATAACCTAGCGAAAATTAAAACTCCAAGGCCAGCACATTTAACCAAGCGTCGCAGAAGGGATTTAGACAAAAAATATTACAAGCAAATATCTTGCTAATACTGAAAGAGGGGAAAGATGCCACAGACGTATTAAATTATGGGCCCATATCCCTAATAAATATAGATGTGAAGCTGTTTGCGACGGTACTGGCGAGCTGCCTAAAAATGGTAATAGGTAAAATCATACACAGAGACCAGATACGGTTTATACCAGGGAGACAGGCTTGTAACTTGGACCCACACTCACTTGGACCCACATACACTTACAGAATCCTTTTGCAACCAGACCAGACTGTTTCATACATGTTCCTGAGAACTCACTTGGACCCACACACACTTACAGAATCCTTTTGCAACCAGACCAGACTGTTTCATACATGTTCCTGAGATCTCACTTGGACCCACACACACTTACAGAATCCTTTTGCAACCAGACCAGACTGTTTCATACATGTTCCTGAGGTATACAGCCAGAACACATCTAGATTTGTACTTTATACTCCTGTCTCTATAATATCTGTATACTATGCTCTCCATTTAATGCAACTTTGAATTTTCTATTGATCTGTCTCACTCTAAATGATATACCTACTGTATCTGTGGTCACTCTCCAGTTGATTTCAATCTCCTCCCACATTCCTCATGTGTTTTACAACCTTTAATTCTTTATTTTCTTCTCCTTCACTAAGATCTCACTTGGACCCACACACACTTACAGAATCCTTTTGCGACCAGACCAGACCAGACTGTTTAAGGCCCCCCCCCTCCCTTCCCCACAACCCACCTACCCCCAGCTTAATTTCTTTTATAGGTCTGGTTCATCAGATAAAGTGACTTCACCTCTAATCAACCACCTGTCAATCTTTCCCCTTCTGCACATAATTTCTGCAATATGTTAACCACCTTACACATCTTACTCACCTGCAGTCTCCAAACCCATAGCTGCAGCTTGTAGGCTTCCAATGCACCCAACTATTCTCCTACTTGGTAACTTCTGGTGTGACTCAGTTCTCAGTTACCCCCACACACCTTCCATTATCACAATCTACTGTTATTTTTACCTCTCCCCTTTTTTCTTTCTGCCTCACACTCTCCTTGTGTGTCTCATGTTCCCCATTCCCTCTAGAAAGTAAGCTTGCGAGCAGGGCCCTCTACCTCATGTTTTAGTCTGAAAATGTTTTGTCTTAATTTGTTTGTAACTCCCGTCTCATGCTCTGTACAAAGTGCTGCGCAAATTCGTTGGCGCTATATAAATAAAAGGTAATGTAATGTAATGTAACAACACGAGACGTCTGATAGATGTTCTAGATGCCTCTGAACGAGAAGGGAAGCCCTTGCTGGCCCTGTCACTAGACACAGAAAAAACATTTGACAGGGTCAGCTGGGGCTGTATGAGCCAGACTATGAAAGCATCGGGGCTGGATGGATGGATGCATGGCGCCATAATGTCCCTGTATAAGAGTCCAGTGGCAAAGATGGTTGGGCCAAACATCTGCTCTGAGTGGTTTACACTCAAGAATGGAACACGACATTGATGTCCTCTGTTACCCATGTTGTATATAATGACCGTGGAGATCCTGGCCTTAAATATAAGAGATAACAACAAGATAAAGGGTTTTCCAACCAAACAGGAAGAACTAAAAATCTCCCGTTACGCAGACAACATACTTATTACATTAACAGACCCCAAGAGCTTGATTGGTCCACTGATGGAAGTTATTAGGGAATACAGCGTAATTTCTAATTACAAACTAAATGTGTCCAAATCTATTGCTGTATTCAAGTACATGGTTAGAAAGGATATTGAGGAAATCCAAAGGCTCTATCAATTTACAAATCCAAATAAGGAGTTTCAATAATAGGGTATTAAAAATACATAGAATGTCAACAGGATTATGGAAATCAATTTCCTCTCACTGTTGAAACAAACTAACAAAGATTTTAATGTATGGCAAAAACACGAATTAACATGGTTGGGGAGTTTAAAATATTGCATCGTTGGTACTTGGTACCCTCAAAATTAGCAAGGATATACAACTCGTGCTCCAACAATTGCTGGAGGTGTGGATCAGGCATAGGTTCCTTCCTACATTTATGGTGGCGTTGCACCAGAGTCAGAACTATTTGGGGTTGGGCGTTTGAGTTCCTAAGAACAGTGGCTAAGATTAACTTTAGGAGAAGCCCAGAAATCACACTTCTACACCTGGACTAGCCCAGGATGAAAAGGAAACAACAACTGGTAGCAATACACACTTTTATACCTGTTAAGGTTATTATTGCTAGGAACTAGAGGCAAACCCAGGGATTTACTCAGCAACAACTAATGAGCAAAATTATGTTCCAAGTTAGGATTTAGAACAATAAATATAATTTAAACTCATACAGTGGTAGGGATCTAGAAGCATGGCACAAAATATTAGAAGATATTAAGTCTATGGTTTCTCCAGCCACCTAGATCAGTGTAGTATAGGCCAGGCCAGGTTGGAGGATAATATAGAGAGTAGAAGGGGATTAAGGGGGAGCACTGCTAAGGGGGGTTGGATAGGTGGGTTATGTATTGTGATGTTTTTTTTTTTTGATTCATGGATGGAGTTTACGGATTTCTTTACTACTCACATGTGCACTCTAAGTATTCCCTCAGAGAAACCACGTTTTATAAAGTAACTTCTGTTATGATAAAAGGTGGGCATTTAGCCACAATAGGTGCCAACCAGGAGTCTATGTCTTTGTCTGTATGGACTTTATATTGTTTTTCAGTTTATGTGTTAATGATGTGGGCAGTAACACTAATACTCTCCTTTGCATTCACAAATGTATGGAATGTTTGTTTTTTCATTGTACAAAAAAAAAAAGGAAATGAATGAATAAAATGGAAAAAAAGAAAAAAGTTAAAGAAATAAACATTTCTTTGCCTTTTAAATAGTCTTCATATATTTATTATACATTTTCATTTAAGATTATCATTTAAACAACATTGCTGTTGTCAATTGTATTGTTTCCAGTGATATAAAATGAAACCTATTTTTTATTCTGCATGGGAAAGGCTTCTACAGAGCAAAGAGTAGCTAATTAACAGGTGATTGCTGTGCAGTATGGATGGCTCAAAACACTGTAACATTACGTATTTCATATCTTGGTTATCTTTTCTGACTTTAAATAGTGGCACTTGGTAATGTTCTTAACATCATGTGATTACTTCTTGATAACTGCAGATAATCAGGAAGATTCAATGCGAATTAATATGTGATGGAATAAATCTACTTGTGAATACTACCCACCATTCCATTTTATTTGCAAACCCTTAGAAGTTCTTTTGGGTGAAAATGAACCCTCTCAGAGCATACTGAGGCTTTGTTTGGAGTTAGTTTATTGAATAACCAGCCTGGTTTGTTATATTTTAAATACAGGTCACTATGTTATTTTTGTAATTTCTCTTTTACATGTTCTCCTCCTCCTGAAATACAAAACCGCAACAAAACCGCAAAACACAATTGGAGAGACTATTTATATGAATGTAAGTATATATTTTTGATCTATATGTGTACACTTAAGGCTGCAATTTTCTTCGTTAGAGCTATTTTACACAGGACATCTACCATACATATATTTGATGTGCATTTTTGATCACCGTACATATTATATTATATTTCTGATTCGTTATTTTATGTGCAGTAAAAAGGGGATTGTTACTGTTGGAAAAGAGGTTGGTAGCTTTTCTATCTCTCCTCCATATTTTGTACAATGCTCAGAGTCACAAATATTAAGTTTGTTATTAATTCCACAGTGCAGATCAATAGTGGCCAATAGCAGCATTGACTCCTTCTCAGTACGGTTACTTTTAATCAGTTTACTGAAGCATCTTATTATAAACGTAATAACCTCTGGAACTGCATGAACAGTCAGCGCAATAGAGTTAGGAGTTAGGATCTACGTAGATGCTCTCTGCAGTACAAGGGTTCTTTGCTTGCATATAGGTTTGGAAGCCCTCTCATTTTCCATGTGAACTAGCCTATACATTGAATAATAAACAGGCGTCTCTTTACTCCCACATCCACAGGATGAAGTGTAATAGATGATGAAGAATCGTTATCAATACAAATGTTTTAATAATATGTTATTTGAACATAATTCACCTACAATTACCTAATTTACTTGTAATTTGTATGAACAATCTGCATTAGATGATGCTAAATTTCAGTTGATGTACTGCTAGTCCCAGGGCCGGCCCTTTAAGGGGCAGAGTGGGGAAGCTTCCCCAGGCGGTGCCCTGGAAGAGATGGCACTTTGCTGCTCTATGCAGCGGTCTTTTTCTTTTTTTCCCTTTGTCTGGGAGAGCTTAATTGAAGGAGGTCTCAGCCAATCAGGCTCAACTCTCCTGACTGGCTGAGAGTTCAGAAGTCTCCCGTGATTGGCTCAGCCCCTCCTTCACATGAGGATCTCGAAGCACAGAGATGCCAGCAGCAGGTAAGTTAGAACATGTCAGTGTGAGTGAGAGTGTGTGTATGTCAGTGTGAGTTAGAGTGTGTGTGTATGTCAGTGTGAGTGAGTGTATGTGTATGTCAGTGTGAGTGAGTGTGTGTGTATCTCAGTGTGAGTGAGTGAGTGAGTGTGTGTATGTCAGTGTGAGTGAATGAGTGTGGATGCCAGTGTGAGTATGTCAGGGTGAGTGTGTGTGTGTTTATGTCAGTTTGAGTGAGTGTGTATGTCAGTGTGAGTGTGTATGTCAGTGTAAGTGAGTATGTCAGTGTGAGTGAGTATGTCAGTTGTGAGTGAGTGTGTGTATGTCAGTCTGAGAGTGTGAGTGAGTGTGTGTATGTCAGTGTGAGTGAATGAGTGTGGATGCCAGTGTGAGTATGTCAGGGTGAGTGTGTGTGTGTTTATGTCAGTTTGAGTGAGTGTGTATGTCAGTGTGAGTGTGTATGTCAGTGTAAGTGAGTATGTCAGTGTGAGTGAGTGTGTGTTTATGTCAGTGTGAGTGTGTGTATGTCAGTGTGAGTGAGTATGAGTGTGTATGTCAGTATGAGTGAGTGTGTGTGTATGTCAGTATGAGTGAGTATGAGTGGTATGTCAGTGTGAGTGTGTATGAATGTCAGTATGAGTGTGTGTGTATGTCAGTGTGAGTGAATGAGTGTGAATGCCAGTGTGAGTATGTCAGGGTGAGTGAGTGTGTGTTTATGTCAGTGTGGGTGTGTGTATGTCAGTGTGAGTGAGTATGAGTGTGTATGTCAGTATGAGTGTGTGTGTATGTCAGTATGAGTGAGTGTGTGTGTATGGCAGTGTGAGTGTATTTCAGTGTGGGTCAGTGTGTGTGTGTGTGTGTGTCAGTGAGTATGAGTGGTATGTCAGTGTGAGTGTGTATGTATGTCAGTATGAGTGAGTGTGTGTGTATGTCAGTGTGAGTGTATGTCAGTGTGAGTGTATGTCAGTGTGGGTGAGTGTGTGTGTATGTCAGTGTGAGGTGTGTATGTCAGTGTGAGTATATATGTTAGTGTGAGTGTGTGTGTATGTCAGTCTGAGTGTATGTCAGTGTGAGTGAGTATGTCAGTGTGATGGTGTGTCAGTGTGAGTATGTGTGTGTATGTCAGTGTGAGTGACAGACTGCCTATGTATGTGTGTAAGTGAGTGTGTGGATAAAGGTGTTAACTCTATCTGTCTAGCCAACCAAGGGGTTAACTCCTCTGACACTGCCTCTATCTGTCTAACTACCCAAGGAGTTAACTCCTCTGACACTGGTAAAACAAATATTAATATTAAAATAGTTTGCGCAATTCTCCAAAACATAATCTGTGGCCACTGACCTATAACATGACTCAAATAGTGTACATTAAGTGGAAATGCTCAAGCATTTAGGGTACACATTTCAATCATGGCCAGACAATAATCGCACCATATAATTTTGCAATAAGAAAGATGCTCTTGCATTATATTATCACTTCCTGATAAGTTTCATTTATTTTAAATTATCATCACTGTGGGCTTTTTATTTATTTTTTTTTTGGGGGGGGGGGGGGGCAGCATTTAGTTTTTCGCCCCAGGAAGCACAATGACTTGGGCTGGCCCTGGCTACTCCCAATAGCATCAGCCGTGTCTCCTTTAGTGCTGGTAGCAATATTTTAACAACAGCTGCAGATTGTATTTGATATTATATTAAATATCTAGACTGTTTCCTCTGAGCATACCTTAATGAAAAAGTAACAAGTGAAAATCTGAAAGTCTATGGAAGAGTGTGGATATTTATATAGTGTGAAATCTGTGGAGTCCCAAACGAGAATAAAGTCTCAATTTACAGTGTTAACCTTGGATAGGTCTGACAAAACTGTATAGTTCTTTTATTTATTTCCAAGATATCAATCAGTCACAGCTAGCTTAGCATCAGGGCCATTAAAATGAGAGGTTACTCTGCGGATGGAAAATAAGACTTCTCACCAAGATTAAACACTGGCGACTGTTTAACCAGATGGTAGAAAACTACTCTTATTCAGCACAGACATTGTGGCAAGTCAGGTATGAGAAAAAAGAGACGGTTTGTGTGTGGATATTGTAGAGGTTTCAAGTATATCAGCTAGGGGTTGCATTCCTAACCAAACAAAACTGGAGATGGTGACTTTAAGGAGCTGACATCTATAGTTTACCATTCACACACCTGAGGTGAGATTAGCATTCATGGCTGTTGATAATTGACAATTTCAAGATGGCTGCTTCCTGCACTGGGTCAAGATATTAAGGTATGATTGTTGGATAATAAAAGCTTTTTTTAAAATAAAATATTTGTTTAATTACTGCATATATTTAGTGAGTTCGGTGCATCTTAATTCATTTTTACAAGCGCATAGACGTATTTTGTTTTTTACATGACGTTAATTTTGTTATTATCTTAAATTGCATTACAGAAGAACCTGTCAGTGTTCAACAGTGGAAATGTGCAGCGGAGTAAAATTATATGCACATTATGCCAGCATAATTGCAAGCATTTGTACAAATCAACAGTATTAAATGTTATTAAATGTAACAGGTTATATTCCACATCATCATCAGCTGAAAATGCAGGCCACATATGCAAATGAGCTGTTAGATGAACTTACCTTTGTAAATATATGCACCTAAATGCCTCTCGACACACAACTTTTTTATTACTCAGTGTTTTTCAGCAACTATTGGGAAAAAAACTATTTATTGGAACAACAACTTAATTTATACTTTATTTGCTTTATAGAGTTCCAATCCCCTTCTACTTTCATTTCTTGGCTCAGTTGTGTCACTGACAGAAATGAACCAAGGGTCCGAATATGGAACCCGAATTGCATTTCTGACACACTCTGCAATTCTGTAAGATGCCCAAATGGAGAACTGTGCGCACGTGCGGTTTCGGTGGAAAAAACTGCAATCGTGCAATCGCACATGCACACGCATTTCACCATTTGAGTATGTTCCAAATTGCACTTCCGACACAATTGTCAGCGATAGAAAAAGAAGTGTTTTCAGGCGCTGATTTAACCCCTTCGCGAAAACCGCTTTAACGTTGCTGGTCTATTGCCTAGATGTCGAGGCAATAGTCAGCACCGAAATTTCCAATCTGGGGCACCCACGATCGCCCCACAGAGCGATCGTGGGGGCCATATTGACGGAGCAGCATGGTCCGTCAATATGGCTATGCCCTCTGGTGGTCTGAGCTTCGGAAGTGAAAGTAAATTCACTTCCGTCACTCTGAATATGCTACTTGACTGCCCCTAGTGGTAGCTAAGTAGCATAGCAATGTAAAAAAATTAAAATAAATATTTAATTAGCTAAAAACTAGTTATATAGTTAGATTAGCCTATAGGGTTAAATGTTAATAATTGTTAGCATAAGGGATAGGGTTAAAATTAAATTACAATTTATTAAGGGATAGCATAAGGGTTAGAGTTGGGGTTAAATTTCGTGTTAGGGTTTCATTTTGGGTTCGGGTTGGGGTCAAAAGGTCAATATAGGAAAATGTCTTGTCACTAAGGGGATAAAGTATCTCTTATAATCTATTTATAAAAAGCTGCTGCATACATCTAAGATGTTGGTCCCCTTTACTACAAAGTAGCAATAGGGAAAAGATGGAGCGCTATAGATATTTTAACAAAAATACATCACGTGACGCAAATGCAGAGATCAATACTTACATTTTGATGGTTTTATAAGATCTTCTCCTTCAGGAATATTTGCTTAGAAAAATGGGGAAGAAGCTTTCTGCATATATTGACACACACACTTGGGCTAGAGCAGAACGATACTGCTCGATTTTAAAACATCCACTGTATGTGTTCTGTATACTTAACATTCACTTCTTGTCCAGCAGTAAAAAAAAATCCAATCAGTCCTGTCCCTCAACGCGTTTCACTGGCATCCCATCCTCCTCTGGAGTTAGTTAAATAAATTAGCACTTGATTGAATCCAAAATGAGTTCTCCGTCATGATTTCCACCCCATTAGTAAATGTTTATGTGACTATTTACGTAAATACCATAAAACCCACCCCCTTGCTTATAACATATAATAAAAAAATGCACACAATATAATAACATTATATAATTAATAATAAACATCATAATAGTGCTTCTACAATATCATACCAGGTTGGAAAAATTCCAACTCGACTACATTGGCCTAAAGTTTGAAATTTCCATCACAATTCTCTGCAATTCTCTCTTTAGTCTATTTCATATGCTCTGTTTTAGTTGGACCATCAGATCAGTCTGATAACACTATTACAGATACATCTCTAATAGTGTTGAGTGACCCCGAACCGCACTGTTCGGGTTCGTACCGAACATTACGATTTTTGGACCCCGGACCCGAACACGGACATTCCACTGTATGTTCGTGTTGGAGTTCGGCGATTACATTGTATGTAATGCTATTGGTTTTCTATAAACCGAAATAGAGTGCCCATTCATTATGAATGGGGACTCTATTTCGGTTTATAAAAAGCCAATAGCATTACATGTATTCTATAAACCGAAAGTCTATAAACCGAAAGACATTCGGTTTGTAGACTATCGGTTTATAGAATAGCAATAGCATTACCTGTAGTCTATAAACTGAATGTCGTTCGGTTTATAAACTTTCGGTTTATGGAATACATGTAATGCTATTGGCTTTCTATAAACCAAAATAGAGTCCCCATTCATAAGAATTTCTTATTTAAACAAACTTTATTGATCCGCGCGGCTAGAGGGGAGCGCACAACGCTTCCCTCACAGCCACGGACCTTCAGAGCACCGGGAGACAGCAGCAAAGAGGTAAGTACTGGGGTCTGGGGAAGGGGGGAGGAAGACCCTAAATACCGGCTGTGCTGGTAAATTACCGGCCGGGTGGCAACCCACCTCGTAATTTATGCATTTGCTTTCAATTCTACTAATACAGGCTAAATATCCCTTACCCAAAAAGCTGTTATCCAAGAAATGTTTTGGATTTTTCCAGAAGTCGCATATTCTTCCCAAACATTTCAGATTGCTTACACACAACAGTTTATTCAGCTCCCTTAAGCCTTTCCATGCATGCTCAGATTCCCCCACGCCCACAAAGGGTAATACAGTGGCACTTGTGCAGGCCTGACATGCCGAGGGCAGTTTCCCAATGATGCCTCAAAATGTAAAAGATATTTAGTATTTGTATTTCATGAGTGCTGAGAGGTATAAATATTTCATATTGATGAAAATGACCCATTATCCAAAATACTTCTGGTCCCAAGCATTTTGGATTAAGGGATACTCATCATTTTTGATATTTATTTATTCTCTGCATTTTTAGGTGATAAGAGTCTGTTTAAAAAAACTTCAGTACTGAGAAATAACACATATCTAATTCAATTGCATCTCATTCTACAATTATTTCTGTGACAGTGATATCTTCAGCTGTAGGATTATTATAAAGTGTAGCACTTTAAATAAACATGGAACTTAACTACATGATTGATAGAGTGAGTTAGTGCAATGAGGGTAAGGTATCTGGTAGATGTAGGAGACAGGGAAAATGACAGCTGGAATATGGCATGATAAGTAAGAAAGGCAGGAAGCTGATGATGTGCATGTGAAAATATCAGAAGCCTTTGAAGCTTTGATGAGATGTCAGGAATACATTTTGAGATGGATAGATATGCATTGTGTGAATGACCATGTAGTTTTCAGGATTACAGACAATTTAATAGCAGAGATGCTCACTTGGCTTTGTCATCCGAGATTAGTTTTGCCTTCAACATTTTTATTCTTTTTTTTCCCCTTCTTTTTCTCAATATGACAATTATTTGCTTATTGGATTAATTTTCAGATTTGAGTTCTTATTTAATGTTACGTTTATCTAGTACATTTTAACTAGATTGTGTAGTGTGTCTAAATATTTGGTGATTAAAAAACCTAATTAAAAAAAAAGATCAGAGTACTTCTTAAAATCAGATTAATTAAAAGAATAATTCCCTATAAATTAAATGTAAATATTTTGTATTTTGTTTTGATTGGTTTTATATAGTGAGAATCACTCTTATAATTGGTTAAATAAATAATCTAATATCAGGGACGCCTAATGTTTAATGTTTAAAGTGCTTATTGAAACTTAGTCCCACTCAAACTGGTATTCTATGTCATCCAAATGCCTCAAAATTTATTTTTAAACAGTCTTAATGCTAGTGGTGCCACCACCACTATCTTACACGTTTTTTGACTTGATCTTATTATTGAGTCTACGCTCTGTTTCAGTGCACACTTGCAGTCAAAAATAACTGGCAATGTCTACAACAGTGAGTTACTGTGATGGTGACCCCTTCTCTACTGGCAATATCATGTTGAATAGTCCCGGACACATTACATGTAGAAAAACGCTAATCAGAGGATCAACAAAGATGAACATCCAGGTAAAAAATTACTTTAATTTAGGTCATTAAAAATAAAAATCACAGCAATCCCAGGAAAGGATGCCAATGATCTTAAGGTGTTTCATGCTGGGCACACATAATCATTAGTCCAAACTAACACAAAAGTGACGGGTATGTAAGGGTTAAATATGGGAATAGGAGAAAAGAAAAAAAATTCCCATATCAGATGTTTAATTACATAAAAACTGTGAAACTGTGCATTGAAACACAAAGGACTGCGGATTTGAAAATAAAAAATCCATGTGACTTCCAAGTGAGTCATAATATTCAATTTACTCCCACCTCTAGTTGGTACAATTGCCCTTTCGATACCCTGAATCCTGCATTTAGTAACATCAGAGGTGTTACATAATGAAAAAATGTGTGCCTATATGAAAGATGCTCTCTTTCTAGATGTCTTGCCCACATACTGTGTGGAGCAAGATTCGCAAGTTAGGAGATACACAACTTGTGATATATTGTTTGTTATTATATACTCACTGAGTAACAGTGGAATGAAAAGTATTTCCAGCAGAGATAGACTGACGACTGCCACGTCTAAATGTACCCACATGTTATAACAATGTCTGAACAGGCCTGTTCTGCTGAGATTAAAATAACCCAGGCAATAGTCTACTTCCCAAAGTGGGTGATCCCCTAGCAACAACATTACATAAGGACAGGTACCTATGATTAAGCTCCTCTCCTCCTGAAACGTGTAAGGCATACTAAGGGTTACCACCAGCCAAGTCACTTGTCTATTTTGCACTTTTTTAATAAAACCCTTTTTTGTGAATCTTAAGGATTGGAATAAATATATATACATTTTTCACTTTCAGAGCGACTGTCCTGTTTTTTCAGTGTTTGTGGAGGAGATAAGACGTTTCCGGATGGTGGCAGCTCTGTAGAAAGTTGCTCATTCAGGATGTCAGCCAAAATGTGTACTTATCTAATCAATAAGTGTTTACTGTCTTGTGAGCCATCTATTGTCCCTTGTAGCCTGGATGTCTGGATCCAGTGCTGTATTCACCGCGAGGCATCCTAGGTGGATGCCTAGGGCGGCAAATTTTGGGGGGTGGCAGCGCCCCCCAGCACTGAAAAGAAAAAAAAGAAAAAATGTAAAAAAAAAAAAAAAAAACGCGGCCCTTTAAAGAAAAAAAATAGACCGCGCTTGCAGGCAGAGACGGAGGTGAGAGGGGATCGGAAGATCCCCCCTCACCAACGCTCTGCCTGCCAGGCTGCACCGGGAGCCGAACAGGCAGCACAGAGAAACCTCCGTGCTGCCTGTTCGGCTCCCCGTGCAGTGTGCCGACACGGAAGTGCCGACAGTCACGTGACGGGCGCGCTGACGTCATACACGCGCCCGGTCACGTGGCCTGTCGGCACAATCGCCGGGAAGCCGAACAGGCAGCATGGAGGGACCATGCTGCCTGCCACCAGGGAAAGGTAAGTGCTGATGGGAGAGTGTGTGTGTGTGTGTGTGAGAGACTGAGTGTGATGGGAGTCAGAGTGTGTGTGATGGGAGACAGTGTGTGTGGCTGAGTGTGATGGGAGTCAGAGTGTGTGTGAAGGGAGACAGTGTGTCTGACTGAGTGTGATGGGAGTAGGAGTGTGTGACTGAGTGTGATGGGAGTAGGAGTGTGTGTGATATGAGACAGTGTGTGTGGCTGAGTGTGATGGGAGACAGTGTGTGTGACTGAGTGTGATGGGAGTCAGAGTGTGTGTGAAGGGAGACAGTGTGGGTGACTGAGTGTAATGGGAGTAGGAGTGTGTGACTGAGTGTGATGGGAGTAGGAGTGTGTGTGATGGGAGACAGTGTGTGTGACTGAGTGTGATGGGAGTCAGCGTGTGTGTGATGGGAGACAGTGTGTGTGACTGAGTGTGATGGGAGTCAGAGTGTGTGTGATGGGAGACAGTGTGTGTGACGGAGTGTGATGGGAGTAGGAGTGTGTGACTGAGTGTGATGGGAGTGTGTGTGTGATGGGAGTATGAGCTTGATGTGAGTCTGAATGATGGGGCATGTCTTAGGTGTGTAACGTGGGTGTACAGCTTGGGTAGGGGGGTGCCCGGATTTTGTCTGCCTAGGGCAGCACAAAATCAAGATACACCACTGTCTGGATCTAAAGATGGCATTATTTTTTTGTAAAGTTACACTGTGTTTAATTTCCTGTTTAAATAAGGTCTTATATTGTTTGATGCTTACCATAATATAATTAGTTTATCCTGTGCCTCCCCCCAGTTGATGTCATGTTTGTGTGTTTATATGTCTGTGCTGTTTTCAAGAATAAAGTGGTTGTTTATTCATGCTGTACCTAACTGCTATTGGTCCTGTCTGTTATTTGGGTACGTAGAGCAAGGATCCAGGGAAGACTTGCTGGGTGGATTCTGAGCTTTAATCGGGGGCTAAGGCGGTGATTTCACCCAACAGATAGAGGTGCTACCGGCCTTGAGTAGACGTTCCATTAAATGGTGTTTGTTCTTTAATTTGGAGGTTTTGGAGTATAAGTAAATATATTAATGTGTCCAGGGAGAAATCTATCAATTTGTCAAGGTGGTTTTGCAGGATTAAGAATTATCTTTGTACCTGTAACGTACTGCTGAACCATGTCTAAAAGTCATTTTATGCCATGAATAGTGTCTTATCTGGCAACCATTCTAAAAATGTGTGATCAAAAATATATAGCAGCAATTGCCACCTTGTATAAGTCACCTCCATTCTCTCATTACTAATAATATCTAATTCCGAAAACTCTAATTAGTCAACGATGTAATCCTTCTCTACGCAATTGACAAAGAACAACAAAGGCATAACTTGTAAGATGAAGGACAGTTGTCAATGGTGGACCTAATAGTGATGGGGCTTGTGCTATAATAATTTAAGACCCTACTCCACATCAACTTTTTTCAGTAAACTTACAACCGTGCTGCATACCTTTCTGTTGTGTTGCAGTGAAATCTGTGCCTCCAAAAACAGATATGTCTCTTCCACTAGCTCTAATGTGCATCTGCACTGTCACAGACTGAAGATGCTTGGATATATGAATTTATATGTTGATGCCTACATTAACTGGGAAAGGGAGTTTTGTGCTACTTGAGGCAGAGAGACTGCTGGCATGTCTTGATGGAATAGTCACAAAGACTTCCATAGACTTTTAAAACTCCAATAGAGCTGCAAATTGCTTTCCCTTATTTAGATATTAATATGTAGCTGAATATTAGGCATATTTACTGAAATAACTGTACAATGTGTACGAGTCTAGTAGCTTTGAGGAAAAGACCTTAAAAATAGGAAATAACCCTATAAATTGAATAAACAGAAAAATATGGGATATATAAAGTCATAAATAAAATATTATGTAAAACCTGACTTTGATGCTAATAAAACAGAACAATAGAAATTTAAATGTGACAAAATATATAAATACACTTAAGCCTTAAGTATCAATATGATTGGTATATTGTACCTGCTAAATGAAGAAGGCTATGAATACCCCATATAGAATAGACTTATCTATCGAATCAGTATGAAAACATAGTATAGATCACTTTATCAATCACAACATGCCACATGCCACACGCCATCAATATAACCACAGAACCTTATCATTTTTCTAACGTCACCTGTGCATGTATATAATGTATGATAACGATATTGTGTTTTAATTTATGCATTTGTAAATAATTTGAGAAATGTATAAAAAAATTAATCAGCCTCATATGATATACAAGCTAGTCATAAAATGAATTATTGCCATGTTGTTATTATCATATTAAAATAGTTGGAGCGGTACAGTACTATATAATTAATGTAACATTAATCCTGCTTTTTTTTAATAATTAAAACTGTAGTGCAACAACAGCTGAAAAACAAGCAGTTTATTCCTGCAGTAAATGTGTCTGTAAATGAAATGGCAATAATGCACTTGAGTCCATAGCCTATAATGAGTAATGTTAATTATAGGGCTTAGAGTATGTAATTATACTCAGTATCGCATTATCTTCTATGCTAATTTTTGCGAGGAGATGTTTCTCAGCTGTCCTTGTCTTTAAACTGTAGGATGGACTAATTTAACATTTCCCCTATAGGATGCAGGGCTTAACAAAGGAAAAAAGTGGCATTGTTATGTCTTCAATGTTTGCCAGGTGTTCAGGACTAACACATGTATAGAATGGATGGGGATTTCTAAGCATGAGAAACACATATGAATGAAAAAAAAGGTAGTTAAAACTGAAAACATTAACTTTCTCATACAAATGTTCCGCAGAATAAAAAAATAACTGGCGAGTATTAGTTATGGAGAGAAATTATAATAAAGTAAAATGTATACAAGAAGTCATTTTGGTTACTTGTCTCATCTAAACATATTGGGCTCTATGCAATAACTTGAGTTAATTTATCTCTGGTTATTGAAAACCATACACTGAAATAAAATGAGTTACAGTACTACTGATAAGTGATAATTCACATCATTGAACAGATAACAAAACATGCCAGAAAAGGAAGGGATACATAATACGTTACCTACAATCATGTAACAGGAAGTGTTGTTGCAGAATTTCTGTGTAAATTAACACTAATTTAATATTATCTATAATTGTGCATTTCTCCTTTTGTCTCTTCTTTCTTTTGGATATTATGCTTTCTTTAAGGTATTTTATTTTGTTTTACTGTAAGTTACAGAGAGCTGTATAGGAGAAAGTGAATAGCAACATTTTAAAAATAGTAATATGGTTGATCGCGATAATATAGGAGTGGGGATAATCTTTAACATAAGTGATTGTCATCTTGCCCATTTTATTTAATGTTTTGAAAACTAGTTTCGTTGGGCACAAAATAAATAATCAAACTATATAAAATAAATAATCAAACAATGAACTGCGTTCAATGGCGAAGTTCTAACCAACAACTTGTACAATTTCTACCAAATCAGATTTAATGTCTATGCACTTCTGGAATAGTTATACCTATAAAGAACCAGAGCATGTCATATTTATTAGTATTACATGGTTATTTAACCCCAGTTACTTACAAATACAATAGTTTAGGTAATTTAGTGCATATACATTTAAAAAATGGAGACCCTTGAACTGCAATTAATAAAATGTAGGCCAGATTGCACACTTCATTTTACCTTCACTACTTCACTACATGCCAAGGTATGTTTATTACCTGCTATAAGCATACATTTTAATTCATAGACTTATTAATTATTAATTAATTTCCCATCATAACAGTGTGGGAGAATATCATATTAGTTATTGAACTAATGCATACAGGAGTAATGAATAATAATAATTAGGAATAAAAGATTGTGTAGGGATAAATCCTATTTATCCAGCTGAGGAGCCGGATTACAACTTCAAGGCCGAGGAAGAATATTTATCAAATGTCTTGGGCATAATTATAAAACTATTACAGTTAGTGACAATCCACCACAGTTCTTGCTAAATTTCTTTAAACTCAGTCTATGTCATCAGCATCTAACACTTTATTCATATGCTTCATTACAATAAGTTGCAGACCCACATCCATTGATCTTAAATAACATCCCCCTGTGTCATTGCATGTGTGTGTGTGTTTTCCCCATAGTATACTTGAGGAACGCCTCAATACAGAGAGAACTGCTGGGAATTGAGATGCAAAATTTTTCCAACTTGTTGGCCTGAAGTTTGAAATTCCCATCTCAATTCCGTGCAATTATCTTTTTGATGAATAACCCTTTAGACTTTACAAACTATGGCTAACCTTCCTAACTATTGGGGATTCTAATTCCCATTGCACTCGCTTAGTATCTGGGATATGTAGTCTGCCACAGCTGGTATATTGGAAAGGTCTGTTTCATAATACTATGTGAAATGTGTATATATGTATAACATGGGAAAAGTGCAAATCAGAAGAGAAAGGGTGAATAAACATTTGTATGAAAAATTGATCTATGAATAGTAAAAGACGATCTAGTGTTAACCTTCTGTGTGCCAGAATGTATGTTACTTTGCCCTCTGAGTACTCAGGTATCCCGTAAGAAGAATGTAAAGGTGTATTACCGTAAGAAATAACCATCGTCTTGTTCGGAGCATGCTGGGAAGTAATAGTTATGGAGTAAACTTACAGAAACGATCTGAAGCAGGTGGACGTATTTCCTTCCTCCCTCGGGCTTGCATCAGGACCACTGCAGCAGACAAGACAGGGAGACAGACCACTGAGTGATTAGTCAGGCGAGAGGAGGGCTGAGCATGGGACAAGTCACACCAAGGTTGTGCTCCTGTCAGTGCAGCACACTACAGACCAGGACAAGTAGGACATACAGGGTATGGGATGGGAAGACAGGATGATACACAGCACAGTGTCCTCGGGAGATGCTCACCTCGCTGCATGTGTCTTTAATGAATGGAGAGGCAGGGGGCGCTTCCTCCAAGCTCTGAATGAGATGTCAGGAGAGCGAAGTGAGATCTTACAGCCTCAGCCTTTCCCTCCACCCCTCTCTTTCTTCTTACTTTATCTCCCATGTCCCTCTATGCCCTCCCATCTTTACCCTTCCTTTATATCCAGTTAAAACGTTATTTCCAGTACACAGGCGATGGATATCCTTTGCCAATCCAGCTGTGCCCAGTAGCTACCCTTTGGCTGGCTGAGCCTGACCAGCATTGGAAATTGTGTCCACAACAGCTAGTGCCAGTGGGTGACCATCAATGCGGTTTAAAGCGTTTTTATTTCAGGACCACATATTCCCTTTATATAGTCGTGTGTTTTAACCCTGTCTTGGCCGGTATGATATAGAAGCCAAAAAATCCAGGGACTCTCGCATATTCCCCAGCACCAGCAGCTACAGACTATAAAAAAACGTTTGATTTAGTTTACGAATTTATGAACCCTTCTGATACTCACAGGGTTAATTTCTTAACCATGCTATAAATCAAGTGGACTCGTTATTAATAAATCTATAATTGATAGTTCTTCACAAAACAGAACTGGCATGGCACAAAAGACTGAAATCTAAAATGCTGTGAAAACAAGAGCATAGGAAATTGGGTCATTACAGTGCACTATACTGCAATAAGCATGGACAATTTAATTGCATACTTAAATATGCATAATTTTTGCATATGTGTGCGTGCTGCAAATAGGCAATTTCCAAATAGGGGCTTACCTATAGCACACAGGGTGGATCCTATATTTGGCACCCCTTCACCCTCTGATTTTAAAATGTAAGAACACCCTATAAAAATATAAAGTTTGCAAACATATTTGTTTGACAAATTTGTATGTAAGCTGCAAGAAAATAAACACCAAAAAAATTACTTATAAATAAAGTTTAAATAAATAGTATTGCCACTGCACACATAGACTTGCCATTGCACAGCTTGTCAGTGCCATTTTTGTGACCAAGCAGCTTACGACTGACATCTCTGTGCCCAAATAGCTTATCAGTGGCATATTTGCCCCAAACAACTTACCACTGACAACTTTGTCAACAAACAGCTTTTCACTGCCATCTTTTGTGCCTAAACAGCTTGTCACTACCATATTTTGTGCCCAAACAGCTTGTCACTACCATATTTTGTGCCCAAACATCTTGTCACTGCTATCTTTGTGACTAAAGAGCGTTTCATTGCCACGCAGAGCTCAGTAAGTGCTGCTAGCGCTCTTACTATTTTCGAATCATCACTACACGCGGGGAGCGCGGGCAGCACTTACTGAGCTCTGCGTGTGTTTAACACATAGAGCTCATGCTGTGCGCTTCTCCCCAGTGAAGCAGCAACTTCAAGTAAGAAGAGAGGGCGTGAGAGAACAGATAGGGGGAGAGAGATGGGGGAGAGGGAGTTGCTTCACACAGTGGGGGCAGACCTTCACCTCGCACCCGGTGAGGTCCCCCCCCTCCTTAAGTGGCACCCTGGGTATGCCCAGACAACAAAGCAAGGTAAAGTCAGCTGTCTTAAGGGCTCTACTCCCCAGTTTGGTCACTATTGCCCCATTTTAATAGCAGCAATGGGAAGAATGAACTCCCCCACCACTGTCTCTTGTCAGATTCCTTCACTTACCCCCTTCACACTTTGTAATCAGCATCCTATCTCCTGTTTTGCTCCATCCTGCTGCCCCCCTCATTCCTCATGCCCAGAGGAACAGAGGTCTCCTGTTTTTCTCTCTCCTGCTGCCTCACCCTCATCTGGCTGTCCACTTCTCTCCTGTTTTGCTCTCTCTTGCTGCCCCCTCCCGTCTTATTTTGCTGTCTCCTGCTGCCCCGTCCCTTCTGTTTTGCTTTTTCCTGCTGCCCCGTCCCCTCTGTTTTGCTGTCTCCTGCTGCTCCCCTCCCTCTTGTTTTGCTCTCTCTTGCTGACCCCCTCATTCCTCCTGTCTCCACTCTCCTATTGGGCTCTCTCCTGCTGCACCCTCATTCCTTCTCCTTCTGCCCCCTCTCTCCTGTACGCCACTGGCTCCACTCTCTAGCCCTATTCTGAAAAAAACTGAGCGTAAAGCTGTACACTTATGGGGCTAATCATAAAGGTGATTTGAGGTGAGTAGCAGGTGAGCTGAATTCAGTAGCAGATGAGTTGATGTGAATAGCTATACATTGTGCAGTAACAATCCTGGTTAGTTCCCCCACTAAGTGAACTTATCTGGTTTGTTCCTGCACTCACCAGCTATTCACTTCAGCTCACCTGCTATTCACTTCAGCTCACCTGCTATTTACTTCAACTAACCTTTCAGTGAATAGCCCCATAAGACTTGCAGCCTCTAGGCATGCACATTTATCTTCATGGAAAGGAATGTGGGACTTAGGCTGAAGTTGGTTTCTACTTTAGTCAGCTTTTTATTCTCTGAAGTTGGATTAGTCAAACTTTTTCTTACAAAAGATTCCCATTCCAAAAAACCTTTTATTCATACAAACTAGATCTGTTTTATTTTGATGCTAAATATAATGTGGACAATATCATAATTAGGAAAATACAATCTATTTGCTTTAACTTAAGACTGGGAATTGAAAAAGTAAAGACCCATACTTAATGCCCACCTGTTTCCATCCTGGCCCATAAAGGGGGATGGGCAAACAATATGTTTCAATGTTGCCTTCTGTTAATATTTCCTTCAATTTGAATAGCAACTGATGATTACAAGGTGTTAAACACCATTGGGTCACTCACCTAACGTTGTAATTACAATGAGTAAGGATCCCTACATAATAATCACGTTTCCAGCAGTTAGCAAGATTTGCACCTGTTTTCTTGCCCATCCCTTTTTGGGCCATCCTGGAAAAAGGTGGGTATTATGTGGCTTTTCATGTATTTCAAACCTTAGGTTAGGGGCCTAGTGGTGTTTAAACCCATGTAATAATCAGTTACTTATTCAAACTGAATATGAGTCTTTGGAAAGGATTGTCTTGCCCATCCCCTTTTTGGGCTAGGCTGGGAAAAGATGGGTATTAGATTTATAATTAGGTTTTTAAAAAAAAAGAAAATAGCACGCACGCATGGGACTTGTTGATAAAGGATTGCTTTTATCCAACATAGTACACTTTATATGTTCATTTGTTTTTTCCAGGTTTTTCTGTGCCACCCTTTTTTGTGTAAATATATACTGAAGTGACATTTTTGGAGGCTGCATTCGTACCTTGGAAGTACTACAGGCTGACTATCCCTTATCCAAAATGCTTGGGACAAGCATTTTTTGGATAATGGATTATTTCAGATAACGGATCACTTTTACCAATAATATATATAAAAGTCACTTTTGTAAGTGACTCTGTGTTTGTGTAAGTGACTGTGTGTATGTGTAAGTGACTCTGTGTGTATGTGTAAGTGACTCTGTGTGTGTAAGTGACTCTGTGTGTATATGTGTAAGTGACTGTGTGTGTAAGTGACTGTGTGTATGTGTAAGTGACTCTGTGTGTATGTGTAAGTGACTGTGTGAGTAAGTGACTCTGTGTGTGTGTGTGTAAGTGACTCTGTGTGTGTATGTAAGTGACTCTGTGTGCATGTAAGTGACTCTGTGTGTGTGTGTAAATGTAACTGTGCATGTAAATGTGACTATGTGTGTGTAAATGTGACTCTCTATGTGTCTGTGTGATACTGTGTATGCGTAAGAGTGACTGTATGTATGTGTGTTTTTGTGTGGCTGTGAATGTATGTGTTGTATTGCTGTACAGTCTGTGATGCCCTAACACTGCACACACACAAAATAAAAGACAAAAAAATAAATAATATATATATGGTGTTTATAATTTTTTCTCAATGAAAAAAAATGTGGCCCACGAACACATAAATTTCATGTGAAGTGGCCCACTGCAAACAAAACTTGGACACCCCTGATCTATTGAAAGCACAAATCTAATTTGTCCTAACTGGTTTGTCAGTCTGATGTCCACTTTCAGAGATGGTCATGAAACAGATATTCTCAAATTTGATTGTGATTTTTAGGATCACTATTCATCCCACTGACTCCCTCTTCAGTCCTTTTATCTGCTTATTACCATTTCACACCTTTTCTCTTCTCATTTTCCAGCTCAGCATGTCTTTCTCTTTACCTGTGATACATAGCTTTTGTCATGGGAACTATTGTTCACAACAACTGGGATACCAGTGTAATCCATCTCTATCGTAGGTTCTTCGCCCCTCCTGGCACTCTAACTGTTGTGGGCATGCTGTGTTAAAAACGTTTAATATACCAGTCCTGTTTTACTATCTTTCCAACTTATAGTTTCGTCATGGTTTGTTCAAAAGATAGCACTGATATAATATAGGAGAAACCAACCACTTTCTCGTGTGTCTATTTGTGGACATTTGTCTCGTGTGTCTATTTGTAGGTGCATCATTATTTGTCTAGCGAAATGGATCCTGAGGAAGGGTTCCTCCAACAAATCTGCCCTCATATTGGCACCTGTCCAGAGGTTGTTATACAAGTAAGAACTGTTTAGACTCCACAACTGCAGGGACTCTTTGGAACCAAAGACTGGTGTTTATGTTTATTCTTTTGTAAGTGTCTTTCCTTTCATTACATAATTTTCTAAAGGTATTTTTAAATTATATTTCTGCCATTTTTTGGTTATAAGATATTACTGATATGGCAGGGGCCAAACATAGCACTATGATATTTACTTTGCATGTGTCCGCTTGTAAACAGGTTAGGCATTAACAAAGGCTTGTCTGTCAAACTAGAAGTCCGATGGATTGATATGGGGGGCGTTCTGTTAGCCACGGACTGTGCCCTTTGGGACAGATTTCAAGATAAAATGTTCCTATTTTTCACAATAACTGCTCTGTTGATGTAGCTATGTAGCTTGATTCTATATCCACCAGTAATGGTATTAAATGCCCTATTTAATTTACATCCAGCCCTGTTGAGGTTTTTGCATGCTATCTACATTTAACTTACTGTTCTTTTCTCCGAACCTCTTAATAATACAAATTTAAAAAATCAACTTGCTATCAATTAGGTTTGCTATCCATAATGGTGAGCATTTGGAATGTGAAGTGGTTTAGCATGACTGCTTGGGAGCGCATGTGCAGCATATATATTTATACCTCTCACTAATAAATAGATACATATATCAGATTTTCCACAAACCGGAAGCATTCGGGCATGTAACCTTATCTCACATTTTTAATTGGGATTTTGGCAGCTGATGTGGAAAACAATAATCATTTCTGTAGAATGTAAAAATGTAGTAAAACCTGATCTGTTTCCAAGTCTACAGCAACCCTTTGTGTATCCAGGATTACACTGTCTTTCTTAAATCTTTGATCAAACTTGAGTGGGTCAGTGACTATTTTCTGGGTTATAAAAGTAGGTTCTGAGATATTTTTGCCTTGATAATAAATATCTCTAAAATGCTGGCGAATGGTAAAACATGTTGGAGCTCTCACTTTTTGCAAGACAGCAATAACTCAACCAGAAACAACCCGCTGTCTTGTTACTGAAAAAAATATGCCTTAGTCAGGTGGGATATGATTAACACAACATCGTTTAATGTTGTTCTGACTAATAGGTAAAGATCAAACTGTGGCTGGATTCCTAGGGCATTAAACTGAAAAATGATACACTATGTATTTATTTAATTTCATAAATTCTTATAAAAGCATATTTGAATGAAAGAGGTCTACCATTTCACCGCTGCCTTCCCCATACTTTCACAAAATATAGTAATAGCTCTATATCATAGCTCAAGTTTTATTATTGCAAATCACTTTGAGCAAATAACTGAAACATTTGAGATATTTTTCTAGGTTTTGCTGTCTCGCACGTCAACTCATGCCAGGATTGAGATTTGTAAACCAAACAGCGAGGCTCTCATGGCAGTAAATTAATCTCTGGATAGAATATGTTGTATAACCCCACCCAATCTTGCCTCCACGTTGCCCACTTGGATTTGTGACCTTTTCCAGAATTGAGAAGAGGGAGAAATTTTCAAATTTCTAGGATGGTTGCAATAATTTAATAAATTAACGTAAAAAAATATTAGGCCTGTTAATATTACTCTCTGCATTGAAAGTGCCTAGTAGTCTATGCCATGAAATATTAACTTAAAAATTTAGTGAGATTTGTATAAATTCTAGTTCAAGACAGATTGTCAGAGAGATTCATTCCAAGTAAGTAGCTAGAGATAGGACTCACCAAGTTTGGAGTACTTTGGCGTAGTGGTGGGCTAAGCAAAATATGGCCATATATTGTGACTAAATCTCCAATATTAGCTTATTCATCTAAGCTAGGTGCTTTTAAAAATATTTAAAAATTATTAAAAATGTTTAAAATGTTTAAGATTATATGTTGTATGGGTGCACACTGCATTTATTGCCTTTATTGTAAAAATTGTGGTCGCCTTAGTGGTGCTCTGTGCAACATATGCCGGTTCTGGGGTGCTGTCCAAACCATTGTTTTTGCATGAAATATTAACTGACCTAATATTTTTTATATTATTCATGTGTATAATATATATATATTTATTAGACATGTGCATTCGTTTTCGGACGAATGCATTTTCGTCCGAAAATAGTATTTTCGTCCATTCGTCTGAAAAACGAATAACGAAAATGCTAAACTAACGAAAGCCGAATGAACGAATGGTTAATAAACGAAAATCATTCGTCCATTCGTGCTATTGGCATTCTATAAACCGAAATAGAGTCGGTTTATAGAATACCAATAGCATTACATACATTCCATAAACCGACATAATGAACGACTTTCGGTTTATTGATTCCAATAATAAATATTAGACATGTGCAAAACTAAAATTTTCGTTTCGTTTTCGTCCATTCGGACGAAAATGTTATTTATTTAGTCTAAAACGAATTTCGTTCATTACTGCATTCATTTCAGATGAAATTCGTTCATTATTTTAGTTTCGTTTTATTCGTTCGGACGAATCAATTGACCTACACATTCCATAAGCCGAAAGTCTATAAACCGAACGTCGTTCGGTTTATAGACTTTCGGTTTATGGAATGCATGTAATGCTATTGCTATTCTATAAACCGAACTAGAGTCCCCATTCATAAGAATTTCTTATGAATGGGGACTCTAGTTCGGTTTATAGAAAGCCAATAGTATTACATGTATTCCATAAGCCGAAAGTCTATAAACCGAACGACGTTCGGTTTATAGACTTTCGGCTTATGGAATGTGTAGGTCAATTGATTCGCACGAACGAATAAAACGAAACTAAAATAATGAACGAATTTCATCTGAAATGAATGCAGCAATGAACGAAATTCGTTTTAGACTAAATAAATAACATTTTCGTCCGAATGGACGAAAAACGAAACGAAAATTTTAGTTTTGCACATGTCTAATATTTATTATTGGAATCAATTAATCATGGCAGCCCTGGTTATGTTACTGATTGACTGTGGTCTAAAGTTCAAATGTTAAAATCTTGCAATACTCTTTTTCTTATTGAGTATCAGAAGATTTACTAGTGTTGAAAACCTCAGCATGTTAAAACCCTGATTGTTATCTTGATCACCCAGAGATATACATCTCATTATGTAATAAATAGCAGTGACATATAAAATCTAATATTTTTTCAAGGAATTGTTTCCATTCTGCACATATTCACAAAACCATAGCACTAGGTTTAGCAGTTTCAAAATGCGTAAGGCATTTGCTCCCCCTTAACTTTGATCTATTTTGGATCAAATGAATTCATTTTTTGATCTATACTACATGTGAGTAGTGATTGTTGCATTCTTTTTGCCCTGGACTACCTGCAAACAGTCAACATCAAGAATCTGAGAAAAGTATTTGCATGGTGGATACGCGGGCTGCTGGTGTGATCTGATACGTGGCAAGCAACTTGGATTATCACTTATTTTGACCCTACAAACATCTTCTGTGGAAGGTTTTTATGTATGTTTTTTCATAAACCAGAATTATGGTAAACTGTGAGGGTGTTTCTGCTCAATAATGACATTTTGGATAGCAATTGCAGTGAGAGTTGTTATATCTCTAGGGACATATCCCAATCCATTGCCATCCTCCCCCAACTTTAGGGGGATGGATGGGATGAGGTGATCCGGTTTGTCTTAACAGTTAGGCAGACCAGGATCAAACATTATTTTTTGCAGTAATTGATGTGATAACTGTGAAAATCAATCACATGCAATAAATGCAAAACAATACATTAAATGGCAATCAGTGTTGTAATAACACTGATTGCCCAAATCCTCCCTCTCTTTCACTGGTACACTTTGATCTTGCGTCAGAGAGTAAGGAGAGAGGGATATATATATTGTGTCCCAAAAAAAACAAAAAAATACAAAAAACACTTTTTTTTATACTTTTTACAAAAGGTATTAACTTTTATACACAAAGGATGAAGTCCGTAAAATTGCCTGAAGAGAAAGCCCTATCTGTCCTGAAAAAACCCCCAATATATAATAAATGGGGATTAATTTAATAAGCAAACATGCACTTTTATTTAAACGCACACATAGCTAAAGTAGCAAAACAGCTATTGTCCAGAATGGACATCAAAACCAACAAAATCATTGTCCTGAAGGGGTTAAAAGACAAGATAGAAAATACGTTATATGCAGATATTAAGTGAATCATTTAAAAAAAAAAAAGTTACATGAACAGTAAATTGAAAATAAAGATTGATAGGTAAATTTAAGATACTATTTTATGTAAAACGTATGAGATTCATAAAATATTGACACACTTTCATGCTTATCCTTTAACGACAGATGACGTGCCAGGAAAAACGAGGACTTGGTGACAGGTCAAGAGTCACTTCCTGTACTCTTTCAGTGTTGCTACAATTCCTCTATGAAGAGGCATTGAGCAGCACTAAATAAAAGTGCAGGGTCATGTTATGATCACTCCCCGGAGTGACTGTAGCTGCCATTTAAAAAATGGTGGCGCCAGTTGCACACATGTGCTTAGGAAGCGAAAGAAAATTCGCTTCCTAAGCATCTAAGGTGTTGCTAAAGTGCCCCGCTAGCGAGACACTTTGCAACACCTAAGCCCCCCTCTGATCCGATGGTGGTCGCTCTCCTGAGCGACCACCATCGGCTCTGCAGGAGGGTGTCTACTTTTAAAAATATATGGGTTGATGGGGTAAAATACACCAGATGGCTTCAAATATGTCACAAATGGGACATGGACGCAGGTCGTCTGCATGTCAAAATTTAAAGTTGGGAAACCAGAAAATGTCCCAGTGTAGCATAATTTATGATTATACTGAAAGAACAACTGAAGATTTTACTGCCAGGGGGCTATTAATGCCTCCCAGAGCTGGGGCAGACAATCATTATTTTGGGAGGAAATCCCGCTGTCCTGCTGAGCTCTACCTCTGTCCATGGTTTTTGGGACAGAAAAAATAAAGAGAGCCTCTTTGCCTTTTGTCTAACCGATTCTGTGGACTTTTGTGTCGATTTGCATTTACTCCCGGGTGGAGTGGAGCTTGCAGTATACATCATGGACATACTACATATTTTACAATGCTCCGTGAATTCATCTATTTATATATATGAGTCTCCTTTTTATGACATCACCTGTGGCACTATATGCATTTAACTGTTTTTCAAATGTGTAATTTACATATCATGTCGCAGGTGATGTCATCAAAAAGGAGACTCCATAGACACATTTAAAACATATTTTTTCTCCTTATTTAGGCATTTGCTTGCAGTCTAATGTATAGATCATTTTCAGTATTTTTTTTTGCTCTACAGTTTTTTATGCTCTACATGCACAGTTGTTCAGGTGATACAGTCCCTTTAACTTTTAGATATATTTGTTAGTACCCTGATGTCCCCTAGATCTATAGAAAATACTCCGTAATGCTAACTTGTTCACTGTTCAACTACTAAAAGGTAATGCTAAGTTTAACAAACTGTACTGTATACATACTGTAACCGTAATCAATTCTTTTTCTTAGTTGGTCAGTAAAAAAAACACTATTCACTTATCTAATATGTTGTGAAATTATGATCAATTATTCCTATTTGAATTATTCTTTTTATTTAAAATAAAAGGAGAAGGGAATTACAATTCAACATTGATTTGTCCTGTAGAATAAAGCTTTGTCACTGCACAAGACAGGATAATTATCTTACTGTTTAGAGGTCTGTCCGTTTATTCTTTTCAATGCTACTTGAAAGTTGTCCTGTTACTCCCAAAGAACATTACATCTATTAACAAAAACATGTGCAAAAGCTGACTTTTTTTGTCTTTTCATACTGTCATGTTTCTTTGTAACTGCCTTGGGAGTTTTGTTTGATCAATTTGTCCAAAGAACCATAAATTGTCTTTTTGTTTTCATGTAGTAGAAAAAGACTGACCAATCCATATATCACCGCTGAAAGAAGAAACCCATTGCAAATGCTAGAGCCATGCAATGTAATAGACTGCATCACTCTGAATAGCATAGATGCAGAACAATGAGCATCCTATTGAAATAATTAATTCTGGTTTATATTAAAACATCACAGGAAAAAGAGATAAAAACAAAGCAAAAACATAAAATAATTTAGAATTAGTTTAAATTTGATCAGAAATAAGGACATATTTGACACAGTATTGTGCTGTTTATTGTTGTATGACTATGGGGTCTACTGAATACTGAAATTGTCCTAGATTGGGGCTAGTAGCTAAATTGGAGAAATCTGCAATGCAGCTACTTAATATGGCTGTTTTGGGCCCGAAATCATCAATTTCCACCGATTTCAGATGATTTTCAGCTATATTTGGTAATAGTTGGGGAATCCATAAAAGTAAATTCATGAAAACACTAATAATTCAGGACTCTAATAGGCAGAGAGCATTCAGAATCAATCTGCATAAGAACTCCCTCGGTGCATGGGTCACATGGGAATAGAATGGAGAGAGTTTGTGCAACAGCTTGTGTCACTGACCTCACCCATTGTGAACACCAGCGAGTTGACAGATGTCCAGAAGAGTGGTGACGAGGCCATCGGAGGAGATGTCTGTTTGGTGAGATCCAGGTCCCTGTCTCTTATTTTACGTACTTTATTTTGGCACACAATAGCCATCACTTCTGCCAGGACAGTTAACTTTTTGAGTCTGAATGCACTGCTGCTACTCCGTTACATGCGGTATTTGCACAACCATCTTGTGCCGTCTAAATCTTTATATGTTTACATTTGTAGTACTGTGCAATGGCTGTTTGTTTTTATCCCTTTAGAACTGGATTATTAAAGATTTATATTGATGTGAGTGCAATCTCGTGGCATACTGCACTATAATACACACTTTCTATTGGTCTGATTTCTTCTCCATGTATCAGTTCAATTGAAGTCTCAAGATTGAGAATTAAAGATACATTTCTGATGAGCCCAATTGATTGAGTCTCTTTGTGAGTGCATACATAACTGCCACTTTATATAGTTTCTAAATGCAATATTGTGCTCTGGTTCTTTAATTCCCCCCCTAGATATACATGCGCACAGCGGTGGATTGTGTTTTGTCTGGAAAATGCTGTAGTGCTGTTAGGAGAGTATTGTTCCCTTTATTTTCACCTATGGTGTGTTTTCTTCTTTTGAATATTTTCTGACTTAGACTTAGCCAATCAGATGTCTTCTTCATTCAAAATGAAATCCCTGTCCCACAAGGCAGAGATTACATTCTGCATCCATCCTCTCCTGAGGACCGTTGCTTAGGAAAGGTTAGGTTTTATTTTTATTTTTTGATTAGCTTTTTTCCTCATAGGCCAAAGATGAGGACTTAAGGGCATTGTGGATTGTCACTGGACAACAGGAATAGGTATAATTGTATTCAGAGTGTACCCTTTGTGTTCCAGGGGATTGGGCAGTGATTGTAACTACCCACTCCCCTGGCACACAAAGGACTTTTTTTGGGGGCCAGATCATAGAAACATAGAAACATAGAAACATAGAATGTGTCGGCAGATAAGAACCATTCGGTCCATCTAGTCTGCCCAATTTTTTTTGAGTACTTTTATTAGTCCCCCGTTCCCGGTCTTATAGCTAGGATAGCCTTGTGTCTATCCCAAGCATTCTTAAAATCCTTGACCGTGTTTACCTCTACCAATTCTGCTGGCAGGCTATTCCATACATCCACTACCCTCTCAGTAAAGTAATACTTCCTGATATTACTTTTAAATCGTTGCCCCTCTAATTTAAGACTATGTCCTATAGTTGTGGTAGTTTTTCTTCTTTTAAATATACTCTCTTCCTTTACTGTGTTGATTCCCTTTATGTATTTAAATGTTTCTATCATATCCCCCCTGTTACGTCTTTCCTCCAAGCTATACATGTTAAGATGCTTTAACCTTTCCTGGTAAGTTTTATCCTTCAACCCATGAACCAGTTTAGTAGCCCTTCTCTGAACTCTCTCCAAAGTATCAATATCCTTCTGGAGATACGGTCTCCAGTACTGCGTACAATACTCCAAGTGAGGTCTCACCAGTGCTCTGTACAATGGCATGAGCACTTGCCTCTTCCTACTGCTAATACCTCTCCCTATGCAACCAAACATTCTGCTAGCAATTCCTGCTGTTCTATTGCATTGCCTACCTACCTTCAAGTCCTCTGAAATTATTACTCCTAAATCCCTTTCCTCAGATGTTGAGGTTAGGACTGTACCAAATAGTCTATATTCTGCTTTTGGGTTTTAACGTCCAAGGTGCATAATCTTGCACTTGTCCACATTAAATGTCAGTTGCCACTGCTCTGACCATTTTTCTAGTTTAGCTAAATCATTTGCCATTTGGCTTATCCCTCCATGAGTATCAACCCTGCTGCAAATCTTTGTATCATCAGCAAAAAGACATACTTTGCCAACAAGACCTTCTGCAATATCGCTAATAAAAATATTAAAGAGAATGTGTCCAAGTACAGATCCCTGAGGTACCCCACTAGTAACAAGACCTTGCATCGAATATACCCCATTGACTACAACCCTCTGTTGCCTGTCACTCAGCCATTGTCTAATCCATTCAACAATATTGAAATCCAAACTCAAAGATTTCAGTTTATTGATAAGCCTTCTATGTGCGACAGTGTCAAAAACCTTACTGAAATCTAGGTAGGCAATGTCTACTGCACCGCCCTGATCTATTATTTTAGTCACCCAATCAAAAAAATGAATAAGATTAGTTTGGCATGATCTCCCTGAAGTAAACCCATGCTGTCTCTGATCTTGAAATCCAAGTGACTTTAGATGTTCAACAATAGTATTCTTTAACAAGGTTTCCATTTTTTTCCCCACTGAAGTAAGACTTACTGATCTATAGTTGCCCGCCTCCTCCCTACTACCTTTCTTGTGAATGGGCACATTAGCTAATTTCCAATCTTCTGGAACTACTCCCGTTCCAGATCGTTCTATATTAAATCAACCCTTCAATTTATGATATTATTGAAAGTAGAAGACATTAGAACTAAGCTATGCTAGGTCTATAATAGTAACAGAAAATTAGTAGAATGTGCAAAGCTGCCGTTCTTTTCCCCTGACTTTCATAAAAATACTCTCAATGAGCTGATTGTTTAAAAGTAATAAAGCATGACACAAGAGCAGATATTAGAACAAAAAGCAAATGATGCAACTTAATTTGTATTACACAAAGACTAGCATCTATTATATTAACCAACTTTCTTCTCCTCATATTTAATAGTTCTTTGTTTAACTGATTTATTGTCTAGATAGAAAACCTCCATAGTAAGCAGCTTTGACACAAAATCCTTGGTCCATTATTTAATGCCACATCATTCTCTATGAAGCATCTCTCTGCTAGTCGAATAAGAAAAGAATGAATAGGGGGGGGGGGGGGGGGGGAGTACAATTGTGTTCTGTACAGTACAAGCAATATTAGGGTTTTAGAAGGTTAGTAAAGCAGTAATTGTTTAATTTACCTAAACGTCTAAATCCATTTTGTGTCAGATTGGGGCTTATAATGCAACTGTGAAGAAATATTACATTTGTCTACTCAATATGGCTGATTAGGCCCGAAAGGCTATTTCAAGGGAACTTGGTCTGGTCCTCTTACTCAAAAATAGCTGATAATCACGGAAACTTCTGTGAATTTGGCTACAAAACCATTTCAGTTAATAGAGCTCTGGAAGAATTTGGCTGCCAAATTAATGTGGTGAAAATTAAAAGATTTAAATGTTTGTAACTTACACATTGTAATGATGTTTAATTTTAAGACATTATATAAATGGTCGGGGAAGATATAACCAGACTAAAAATATTAGACTTAAATACTGGAAGATAAATCCAGAGTAAGTAGTTACATAGTTACATAATAGTTTAGGTTGAAAAAAATACTTGTGTCTATCAAGTTCAACCCTTTATTCATAATCCATATTTACCGCTGTTGATTCAAAAGAAGGCAAATATTTCTGAAGATGTATCCGGACTAAGGATATATAAATGATAATGCAAGGTATATCCTGTCAGGACCTTTACCAGGTCAGGTAGGAGTCTCAGTACAGGGATAGATGAGATGTCTGGTTGCATGTTGTTATTCATTGTGCAGGGTTGAGAACAGATCATGAAACATAAATAAATAAGGAATCATGAATGTAACGGGGACAAAAGGGGATTATTCAGACTAATTAAGTGTAGGAATATGATATTGGAAGATATATCCAGACTAAGTAAGGATATACAAATAATAATGGAAGATATATCCGGACTAAGGATATATGAATGATACTGGAAGATATATTAAGACTGAGGATATACAAATGATACTGGAAGATATATCCGGACCGAGGATATATGAATGATAGTGCAAAATATATCCAGACTAAGGATATTCAAATGATGGTGGAAGATATATCCGGATTAAGGATATATAAATGATACTGGAAGATATAGACAGACTAGGAATAAACAAATGTACTGGAAGATATTTCCGACTAAGGATATATGAATGATACTGGAAGATATTTCCAGACTGAGGATATACAAATGATGGTGGAAGATATATCCGGATTAAGGATATATGAATGATAGTGAAAGATATATCCGGATTAAAGATATATGAATGATAGTGAAAGATATATCCAGACTAAAGATTTACTAATGATAGTGAAAGATATATCCAGACTAAGGATATACTAATGATAGTGAAAGATATATCCAGACTGTAGGTATGCTAATGATAAAAATATATATATACACACTGGGATATACTAATGGTAATGAAAGATATATGGTATGTGCATTTTCTCAATTTATACAATTTCCATTCAACCTTCAGTTGGAGACACATTTTTGTTAGATTTGTGTTCTTTTGGTGACATTTGGAAAAAAACAAAATCAGGTTGATTTCAAACTGATTTTAAGAAAATGTAAGGCAACAAAAAGGCAAAATGGATCACAGCTCTGCTATGAATTAAAGTCAAAGCAGTTATATATATATATAGATATGAAAATATAATATATATACAGAACTTTTGATTCTGTTGTAAAACTAATGTGAGTGCAATATAAAGCATTGATTTCCAATCATTTCTTCAAGAGGGCAAGTTCTTTATTGGTCCATTTGCTTATGAATTTGGATAGCAACCATAAATAAAGACTTTTAGGCCATGAATAATGAGGAAAATTGATGAAACCAGTATTAAAATGTCTATAGAATCAAGTATTAGAAAACCTTAATCACTGTCTTATAAAGTGGGAAACAGTAAAATAGTAACACTCAAAATATTAACACTTAATCAATTGCACTCTAAATGAAGCTACCATAAAGGCTTTAAGTACTGATCATTTAGAACCATGTAACCATGGAAACTGGGACGAGTGTTGTGTACACTAATCATAATATTGCAAACTTTGCAAGCAGTTAGCTAGAAACCAACCCCATGTTGATAAGTCCCATATTGGTCAAGACAGTTGTCCATGACAGGGTTTTTCTAGCACTGTACCTCTACCCATGGGCTGTGCTTGAAAGGCTTACTTGACCAGCCAATCAGATGCATTTTTAAAAAAATGAAATCCCTGCTCTCAGAGCAGAGATTTCATTCTGCATCTGTCCTTTTTTGTTTTTGCCAACACAATTTATTTTACAGATAAATGGATTCAATATTATTTTTTGGGTTTACCTTTTCCCTGGGCAGAAGATTATGTGTTTTTTTCAGATGAATTGGCTCCTCCTACCTGGGCAAGGTAGAGGTAGGGGGGATGTATGTATTCAATTTATTTTACATATTTTGATTAGGTCTGGGGGTATTTTTTATGTGTTTTTTTATGGGGGACTGGGGGAATTTGTGCAGTCCCCAGGGGGGGATTTTGTTTTATTTTTGAAAGGGTCTGGGGACCCGTTTATTTTATTATCGGTTGTCAGGGGAATTTGACCAACCCCCGAACTCCCAGAGGGGTAAATTTTATTATAAGCTGGTCAGGGGAAGTAGGGCAATATTGCTTAAAAACCAAAACTGTAGGGAAAGGCGACTGCATGGAACTGCTCAGACAAACTTCTTCTTTTGCAGTGTCTGTGCTATGCAGAATTTCAAAAAGTGAAGCCGTTGCACTTAAAGGTATTCTGGCACATAACTGCTATTTACAGTATGAATGTAAAGCATAAAAACATATTTATACATTGTGTTAGAAGCATTGCATTCAAAGGCACAAACTAAGAGAATATTGTGTTTTAAAGTAGTCTCAGCTGTCTCTTTTTTATGACATCACCTTGTGGCAGAGAATACAAATTGCAGGTTCTCTAGTTTTCAGAACACAATGCAATTAAGTTTTATTCTCACTACAATCACATTTTTGACTGTGAAGACCTTTTAGATTTTATTGGTGCATTATGTAGTATATTTTTCGTATTTCACTTTCTAAATATACCTTTCATGTACTTTTCATTTATATTTATTTATTTAGAAAAGGTTTAACCAGGAAGAATACATTCAGATTTCTCGCGTTTTCAAGTATGTCCTGGGGACCCAGTCCAGAATGGAATTACAAAGAGTTACACATTTAACACTAGATTAAAAATACATACATACTTACATACATAAACATAATTAAACAAGTAAATCATTATTGATACAAAAAATGAACAACATGTCTAGTATACAAAGGAGTTTACAATTGATCCTATAGATTCATAGAACAAGTGATATGGGTGTACTGTTATTCATTCATGTATACAGTGTCATCCAGTGCCACAGTAATGGGAAAACAAAACACACTGTTTTACATGGTAGGTTTAGATACACTGGAACAAAACCACATATTTGCACATTTATTTGTCACATTGTTTAGTTAGTGGTTAAGAAAAATATAGCACTTATCGTATTAATAGTTTTAATATACTGTAAAATGTTTAATGTATTACATTTCTGTGATGTAATAAAATTCAGTAGTCAAACTTGCTATAGATTAATGCTATTCATTATAAATGGAAATAATTATAAACAGTAGCTAAATCGTTTCCTTAACTAAAGAAATACACTGTGAACATCCTCTAGTGTTAATTATTATGTTCACCATTTATACCTAGGCCATAATACGCAGTTATTTGCCAGGAAACTAACATGTCATTTACTTTAGCATGTATCCTGGTCAAATGTGGTGAAACAAGACTTTTTGCTGCCCTAGGTGAACATATATTTTGCCGCCCCCTGCTGATCGTACCCTCAGGCATTTACACACACAGTAACCCAATGTCACATCCATATGCAGGCACATGTACACACATCTGCAATGTCAGATATAGCCACACGTACACAAACAATAAAACATGCAATGTCACATGCACATGCAGCCACACATTCACAAACAGTTACACATAGACATGTGCATTCGTTTTCGTATGAATAACGAAAAACAAACAAAATCAGAATGAACGAATGCTAAATGAATGGAATTCATATGCCCATTCGTTCATTCGGATGTGATGTCAAATTCGAATTTACTTTCAATTTTGGCTTAAGTTATTGTATGTAATGCTAATGGCATTACATAAGCTGAAATAGAGGTGAAATAGAGTCAAAAAGTGCCAAATTTACCTAACTGTCGAATTCCACAGAACAGAGTATTCAGACATTCAGTATTCATATCATATTAGTTTTTATTCTGCATAACATTGTGCAATGCAGAAGAAAACTGATCCTAAATGAATATTGATTGTCTTGTGACTCTGATCTGATCTGTGGAATTCGTCCATTCAGCAATTCGGCTTCATTTCGGCACATTTCGAATAAAGTGGGTCCAGGGGAGGGCTGGCAGCCTTAGGCCTGGGGGGCAAATCCAGTCAAGTGGCCCATTGCACCATCGAATCGCCTCCCCATCCACGACCATCTTTTCCGTGTTTTATAACGAATATTGCCAGGATTTTCCCCCACAATATGCCAGGATTTGCCATTTAATATGCTAGAATTTTCCCTTACAAAATGCCAGGATTATGCCCCTCAGTATGCCAGGATTATGCCCCTCAATATGCCAGGATTATGCCCCTCAATATGCCAGGATTTAGACACCCAATATGCCAGGATTTTCCCCTCAATATGCCAAGATGATGCCCCCTCAATATGCCAGTATTTTCCCCTCAATATGCCAGGATTATGCCCCTCAATATGCCAGGATTTAGACACCCAATATCCCAAAATTTGGGCACCCCCCCTACCCACGTTGCACACCTACGACATGACCCATAACCCACGTTGCACACCAGGACATGCCCCATCACCACATTTACATGCCTCCATCACCCCATTACATACACATTTCCAATATTATTTGCCATTAATATTTCCCAGCCAATTTGCCCAATAATATTCCAAGGTTATCTGCCATTTAATATGCCCCTGCTAATTTGCCCAATATGCCAGTGTTAATTGCCATTTAATATTCCCCAGCCATTTTGCCCAATATGCCAGTCTTATTCTGCCATTTAATATTCCCCAGACGATTTGTCCAATATGCCAGTGTTATTCTGCCATTTAATATGCCCCAGTAAATTTGCCCAATAATATTCCAGTGTTATTTGCCATGTAATATTCCCCAGCCAATTTGCCCAATAATATGCCAGTGTTATTTGCCATGTAATATTCCCCAGCCAATTTGCCCAATAATATGTCAGTCTTATTTGCCATGTAATATTCCCCAGCCAATTTGCCCAATAATATGCCAGTGTTTATTGCCCCCCCCCCCCTTCCCATCTCTTACCTTTTTCCCTGGTGGCTAGTGGCAGGACTTCCCTGGTGGCTAGTGGCAGGAGGACTTCCCTGGTGGCTAGTGGCAGGACTTCCCTGGTGGCTAGTGGCAGGAGGACTTCCCTGGTGGCAGGCAGCATGGTCCCTCCATGCTGCCTGTTCGGCCTCCCGGCGGTTGTGCCGACAGGTCACGTGATCGGCGCGCGTCTGACGTCAGAGCGCCGATCACGTGACTGTCGGCACTTCCGTGTCACACTGCACGGGGAGCCGAACAGGCAGCACGGAGGTTTCTCTGTGCTGCCTGTTCGGCTCCCCGTGCAGTTTTGCAGGCAGAGCGGAGGTGAGATGGGATCTTCCGATCCCTTCTCACCTCCGTCTCTGTCTGCAAGAGCGTTTTATTTTTTTTTTAAACACTGGCCCAGCGGCCGTGTTTTATAAACATTAGGGACGGCCTGGGGGGCAATTACCTCCCCGCCCCCCGGCCCAGCCCGCCCCTGAGTGGGTCTGTTTCAATAAAATTCGACCTCCAGATTCTAATTTTAGTCAATAGACCCAATAGACTCAATTTCGACAACATTTCACTCAAATTCGACTCAATTTCAACTTCAGTTGTTGTATTGTAATGCTACTAGCAGTACATTTAACAGCCTAAAAGCTGAATTGAATGGATGGACGAATTCCACAGCTAAGATATACTACTAGGTTGGGGAATTGCTTTCAGTTTGAATAAAAGAATCTATATACTGTATGTCTGTCTGTGTTTGTCAGTTTTGTATAATGTGTTTCTAAGCATTTTGACAGTGCTGTATTTACCGCGGGGCATCCTAGGCGGATGTCTAGGGCGGCAAATTTTGGGGGACGGCAGCGCCCCCCAGCATTGAAAAAAAAAATAAAATCCAGCCCTTTAAAAAAAAAAAATAGACCGTGCTTGCAGGCAGAGACGGAGGTGAGAGGGGATCGGAAGATCCCCCCTCACCATCGCTGTGCCTGCCCGGCTGCACGGGGAGCCGAACAGACAGCACAGAGGAACCTCAGTGCTGCCTGTTCGGCTCCCCGTGCAGTGTGACACGGAAGTGCCGACAGTCACGTGACGGGCGCGCTGATGTCATATGCGCTCCCGGTCACTTGACCTGTCGGCACAATCGCTGGGTAGCCAAACAGGCAGCATGGAGGGACCATGCTGCCTGCCTGCCAGGGAAAGGTAAGTGCTAATGGGAGTCAGAGTGTGTGTGATGGGAGACAGTGTGTGTGACTGAGTGTGATGGGAGTCAGAGTGTGTGTGATGGGAGACCGTGTGTGTGACTGAGTGTGATGGGAGTCAGAGTGTGTGTGATGGGAGACAGTGTGTGTGACTGAGTGTGATGGGAGTAGGAGTGTGTGTGTGATGGGAGTATGAGCTTGATGTGAGTCTGAATGTTATGTGTGATGTGGGGTCATGAAATGGAGGTGATGGGGCATGTCTTAGGTGTGTAACGTGGGTGTGCAGCTTGGGTAGGGTGGTGCCCAGATTTTGTCTGCCTAGGGCAGCACAAAATCAAGATACACCACTGCATTTTGATAATTATGGATGTGAAATTCTAAAACTTTTTTTTAAATGTTAAATATTATATATTAAAAATGTTAAAATTTCATATCCATAAATATCAAAATACTTAGTAATACAATCTTTGTTATATGTTAAATGCTTTTACATACTGAATTTGCCTCCAATTCACTCCATGTACTTCACATACTGATTCTGAAGTACAGAAAGAGAATGATAGCGAAAGGAAAGCGAAAGGAAAATAATGAACTAATTTCCTGTTTAAAAAAAGTTAACCCTTCACTTGCTGATCACAGTTTTTTTTTTTACTGTGATCAGTTTCCTTCCAAGTTTATAGCCCTCATTTTGTTTTTTCTCATAATTTTTTTTCCAATTTTACTAAATTACTTATATTCTTTTCATGTATTAATTTAATTACAGTTAACTCCTGCAGGCAGTGGCGTCCCGAGGGGGGTGCGGGAGGGGCGCACCCCACCGGCTGACACCTCTAGCGGGGGTGACACCGGTGCTGCCGGCACCCCCCGCACTGCGCTGCTTACCTTTTTTATTTTTTCCCTGGCAGCCGCATCTCCTACAAAATCACAGCGACCGGATGTGACGATACGTCACATCCGGCGACTGTGTTTCCCTCCTCCGTGCAGGAGGGAAGAGAAGACTGCACGGAGTCGTCGTCCATCCGGCGACACACAGCAGCCAGCTACTCGGTAAGTGATGGGGAAGGGGGGGAGGAGGGTGGTTTAAAACGAGCACTGGCATGGCACTCTATTACTGGGCACTGACAGGCACAATATTCCTGGGCTCTGACTGGCACACTATTACTGGGCACTGACTGGCACAATATTCCTGGGCTCTGACTGGCACACTATTACTGGGCTCTGACTGGCACAATATTACAGGCATCTGACTGGCACAATATTACAGGCATCTGACTGGCACAATATTACTGGGCTCTGACTGGCACAATATTACTGGCACAATATTACAGGCATCTGACTGGCACAATATTACATGCATCTGACTGGCACAATATTACTGGGCTCTGACTGGCACAATATTACTGGCATCTGACTGGCACAATATTACAGGCATCTGACTGGCACAATATTACTGGGCTCTGACTGGCACACTATTACTGGATTCTGACTGGCACACTATTACTGGTCCCTGACTGGCACACTATTACTGGTATCTGACTGGCACAATATTACTGGGCTCTGACTGGCACAATATTCCTGGTATCTGACTGGCACAATATTAATGGACTCTGAGTGGCACAGTATTCCTGGTATCTGACTGGCAATATATCTGGGCTCTGAATGGCGCAATATTACTGGTATCTGAATGGCACAATATTACTGGTATCTGACTGGCTTAATATTACTGGGCTCTGAGTGGCACAATATTCCTGGTATCTATAATTGTACAATTGTCACCTCGTGGGGCTCCTGTCTGTTGCATAATTAATGGCGGTCCCATGTGTGCATAATTATGGGGCGCTTGTGTGTGGCATATTTATCGAGCCCCATGTGTGGCATAATTAAGGGACTCTTTTGTGTGGCATAATTAAGGGACTCTTTTGTGTGGCATAATTATGGGGCACCTGTGTGTGTGTGTGGCATAATTATGCGGCACCTGTGTGTGTGGCATAATTAATTGGGCAGAGGTGAGGCATAAATAGTCGGGCTCTGGTGTGGCATAATTTATGGGGCTCTGGTGTTGCATAATTTATGGGGCTCTGGTGTGGCATAATTTATGGGGCTCTGGTGTGGCATAATTTATGGGGCTCCTGTGTGTGGCATAATTTATGGGGCTCCTGTGTGTGTCATAATTTATGGGGCTCCTGTGTGTGGCATAGTTAATAGGCCATCTAAGGAATCTGTTTGGCATTGTATTGGAGGAAATCCAGGGGGACGACACCATGAGTTTCCGCACCGGGTGACACTAACCCTAGTGACGCCCCTGCCTGCAGGCCTGTGATGTGATGTGATCCTGAGCAAACTTTAAACTTCTCCCCTTTTATATGTATTTTTTAAAACTAAATTGTATATCATTTATATATATATGGTATTCATCCAAAGAAAATTCTAACATATAACTTTTATGGGTGTGTTAAATGAGAGAGAGGAAAACTAAGTTAATCAACCACATATCAAAATAAAAAAAATTGCCTCTATATCCGAATTCCCCAACTACTTAGAGCCAAATTTCGACAGCTCAATAGCATAGGTAAATTTGAATGATTTCCAAATCACCACCAGGCATCCTCTCTTCCCTCCCTCCTAATGCCTGGTGTCTCTTTTTCCCCCTACCTCCCACCCTCCCTCCCAATGCCTGGTGTCTCTTGTTTCCCCTCCCTCCCAATGCTTGGTGTCTCTTTTTTCCCCTCCCAATGACTGACATGTCACTTTTTCCCTTCCTCCCTCCCAATCCCTGGTGTCTATTTTTTCTCCTCCCTCCCTCCCAATGCATAGTGTCTATTTTTTTCCCCTCCCTCCCAGTGCCTGGTGTGCCTCTTTTTTCACTCCCTTCCAGTGCCTGGTTGTCTCTTTTTCCCTCCCTCCCAGTGCCTGGTATGTCTCTTTTTTTCCTCCCTCCCAGTGCGTGGTGACTCTCTTTTTTTCCCTCCCTCCCAGTGCCTGGTGTGTCTCTTTTTTCCCCTCCCTCCCAGTTCCTGGTGTGTCTCTTTTTTCCTCTCCTTCCCAGTGCCTGGTTTCTCTTTTTTCCCTCCCTCCCTCCAAATGCCAGTTTTCTCTTTTTCTTTTCCCCCCTCACTCCCTTCCTCTCAGTGCCTGGTGTCTCTTTTTTTTTCTCTCCATCCCAATACCTGACGTCTTTTTTTTACCCTCTCTCCATCTCAATTCCTGCTGTATTTTTGCCCCCTCCCATTCTCCCTCCTTCCCAAGGCCCGGTTTCACTTTTTCTTTTCCTCCCTCCCTCGTTTCCTCCCTCCCTTCCTCCCAATGCCTGTTGTCTCTTTTCCCCCTCCTCCCTCCCAATGCCCGGTGTCTCTTTTTTTCCCCACCCATCCTCCCACCCTCCCTGCCAATGCCTGGTGTCTCTTTTTTCCCCTCCCTCCCAATGCTTGGTATCTCTTTTTTACCCTCCCAATGACTGACATGTCACTTTTTCCCTTCCTCCCTCCCAATCCCTGGTGTCTCTTTTTTCCCCTCCCTCCCTCCCAATGCATAGCATCTCTTTTTTTTTCCTCCCTCCCAGTGCCTGGTGTGTCTCTTTTTTCACTCCCTTCCAGTGCCTGGTTGTCTCTTTTTTCCCTCCTTCCCAGTACCAGGTGTGTCTCTTTTTTTCCCTCCCTCCCAGTGCCTGGTATGTCTCTTTTTTCCCTCCCAGTGCCTGGTGTCTCTCTTTTTTTCCCTCCCTCCCAGTGCCTGGTGTGTCTCTTTTTTCCCCTCCCTCCCAGTGCCTGGTGTGTCTCTTTTTCCCCCTCATTCCCAGTGCCTGGTCTCTCTTTTTTCCCTCCCTCCCTCCAAATGCCAGTTTTCTCTTTTTCCTTTCCTCCCTCACTCCCTTCCTCTCAGTGCCTGGTGTCTCTTTTTTTTCTCTCCATCCCAATACCTGATGTCTTTTTTTTACCCTCTCTCCATCTCAATTCCTGCTGTCTTTTTCCCCCTCCCATCCTCCCTCCTTCCCAAGGCCCGGTTTCACTTTTTCCCTTCCTCCCTCCCAATCCCTGGTGTCTATTTTTTCTCTCCATCCCAATACCTGATGTCTTTTTTTTACCCTCTCTCCATCTCAATTCCTGCTGTATTTTTGCCCCCTCCCATTCTCCCTCCTTCCCAAGGCCCGGTTTCACTTTTTCTTTTCCTCCCTCCCTCGTTTCCTCCCTCCCTTCCTCCCAATGCCTGTTGTCTCTTTTCCCCCTCCTCCCTCCCAATGCCCGGTGTCTCTTTTTTTCCCCACCCATCCTCCCACCCTCCCTGCCAATGCCTGGTGTCTCTTTTTTCCCCTCCCTCCCAATGCTTGGTATCTCTTTTTTACCCTCCCAATGACTGACATGTCACTTTTTCCCTTCCTCCCTCCCAATCCCTGGTGTCTCTTTTTTCCCCTCCCTCCCTCCCAATGCATAGCATCTCTTTTTTTTTCCTCCCTCCCAGTGCCTGGTGTGTCTCTTTTTTCACTCCCTTCCAGTGCCTGGTTGTCTCTTTTTTCCCTCCTTCCCAGTACCAGGTGTGTCTCTTTTTTTCCCTCCCTCCCAGTGCCTGGTATGTCTCTTTTTTCCCTCCCAGTGCCTGGTGTCTCTCTTTTTTTCCCTCCCTCCCAGTGCCTGGTGTGTCTCTTTTTTCCCCTCCCTCCCAGTGCCTGGTGTGTCTCTTTTTCCCCCTCATTCCCAGTGCCTGGTCTCTCTTTTTTCCCTCCCTCCCTCCAAATGCCAGTTTTCTCTTTTTCCTTTCCTCCCTCACTCCCTTCCTCTCAGTGCCTGGTGTCTCTTTTTTTTCTCTCCATCCCAATACCTGATGTCTTTTTTTTACCCTCTCTCCATCTCAATTCCTGCTGTCTTTTTCCCCCTCCCATCCTCCCTCCTTCCCAAGGCCCGGTTTCACTTTTTCCCTTCCTCCCTCCCAATCCCTGGTGTCTATTTTTTCTCTCCATCCCAATACCTGATGTCTTTTTTTTACCCTCTCTCCATCTCAATTCCTGCTGTATTTTTGCCCCCTCCCATTCTCCCTCCTTCCCAAGGCCCGGTTTCACTTTTTCTTTTCCTCCCTCCCTCGTTTCCTCCCTCCCTTCCTCCCAATGCCTGTTGTCTCTTTTCCCTCTCCTCCCTCCCAATGCCTGGTGTCTCTTTTTTCCCTCCCTCCCAATGCCTGACGTCTTTTTTTTACCCTCTCTCCATCTCAATGCCTGCTCTCTTTTTTCCCCCTCCCATCCTCCCTCCCTCCCAAGGCCAGGTTTCGCTTTTTCTTTTCCTTCCTCCCTCGTTTTCTCCCTCCCTTCCTCCCAATGCCTGGTGTCTCTTTTTCCCCCTCCTCCCTCCCAATGCCTGGTGTCTCTTTTTTCCCCACCATCCTCCCTCCCAATGTCTGGTATCTCTTTTTCCCCCTCCTCCCAATTCCGGGTGTCTCTTTTTCCCTCCCTCCAGATGCCTGGTGTTTATTTTTTCCCCTCCGTCCCAGTGCCTGGTTTCTCTTTTTTTTCCTCCCTCCCTAACAAAGCCAGGTTTCTCTTTTCCTCCCTCCTTTCCTCCCAATGCCTGGTGTCTCTTTTTTCCCCCTCCCTACGTCCCAATGTCTGGCTTCTTTTTTCCCCTCCCGCCATCCACTCTCCCTCCCAATGCCTGGTGTCTCTTTTTCCCTTCCTCCCTCCCAATGCCTAGTGTCTCTTTTTCACCCCTCCCTCCCAGTGCCTGGTGTGTCTCTTTTTTTCCCTCCCTCCCAAAACCTGGTGTCTCTTTTTTTTCTCTTAGTCCCTCCCAATGCCGGGTTTCTCTTTTTTTTCCCTCACTCCCTCCCTTTCTCCCTCCCTTCCTCCCAATGCCTGGTGTCTCTTTATTTACCCTCCCTCCCTCCCAGTGCCTGGTGTCTCTTATTTTTCCCTCCCACCGAGTGCCTGGTGTGTCTCTTTTTTTCCTTCCCTCCCAGTGCCTAGTGTGTCTCTTTTTTCCCTCTCAGTGCCTGGTGTGTCTCTTTTTTCCCTCCCTCCCAGTGCCTGGTGTGTTTCTTTTTTGCCAAGTGTGAAAATCTCCCAAACTCATCCAACTTTGCTCCCCGGGCGAATCGGGACAACGCGGACGGAGTCTGGGGAGCTGGCAGGATACCATGGGCAGAGTCTGGGAAGGGGGGTGTCAGTGCTACCGCTCATGTGCAGTAACACTGTCAGCCACTTTAGATCCTGGCACCTGAAGCCAGGATCCCTACTACGTATGTGCACAAAGCTGTTCATGCGCAGTAAGCATTCTCTGGTGTCTGGACACCGGAGAATGTGAACAGGACCGCGGGATTGTGGTCCTGAGTCCTACTGTCCCACTGAGCTCTACCTCTGTCCCGAAAAACGGGACAGAGGTAGAGCGCGGTGGTACAGTGGGACATAGCTCCCAAAGTGGGACTGTCCTGCGCAAAGTGGGACTGTTGGGAGGTATGTTGTATGACATATATATATATATATATATATATATATATATATTTATGTTGACAAAATGTTTATACATGATCAGAAATAAAATTCTTCAGTCATTACAAAGCAGATGTCATACAGACACAGACTTGCGCAGACAGGCATACCATCATTTGTACATCTCCCTTATTCAGCTCCTTTTTGTTACACGTCCTCTATGTATTTGCTTCATCACACTAGTCATGTAGCCATTAGAGTCCCTTTTAATCCCTTCGGGACCGATGATGGTGCTGGACAGTCATGGGGAAAAACTCACTTGTTGACCCATCACGGTATGAGTGCTGGCATACTGTGATCGCGAGACACTTCAGCCATGTCCATTGAGGGCTGCCTGGAAACATCTGGTCACTGTGACAGCCAATCACAGCGCCCAGATGTTAATAGCTGTCAAAGCAGGTGCCTGCTTTGACAGCTATAGTCTCTCCCTGCTCCACGGCGATCGTGGGGCAGGGAGAGACTAAATGTAGTGCTGCCAATTTTCCCCTGGTCCCCCCAAGCACTTTCAGCCCCCCCCTAAGGATTAAAAAAATCCTTTTTTAATTTAAAAAAGTTCATCAAAACCCTAATCCTAGAGTTAGAATTAGGGTTTTTACTACTACTATAGACTACATTTCCTATGATTCTAAGGTAGATTTTGGCTGGCTGAGCATGATAGGATATGTCATCTGCAAGCATTACATAAAAAATACACATTATAAAGCTGCAATGACCGTATCCTAAATTTGGCCCTGTACCTTCGACATAACCCTAGCAAACCTATACATGTGGGGTACCGCTATACTCAGGGGAAGTTGCTGAACATGTATTGGGGTGTTGTTTGCCAATAAAATAGAACAACCCCTTTAAATTCATTCCTAATTTCAAAGGGTGTGGAAATAAAACACATTCAAAATTACTATGCCAAAACTTGTCAAAGATTGGTGGTAAAATGACTGAATGAAAAGTGTCAAAATACCCCAAGTTGAATACTCTGGGATGTCTACTTTATAAAAATGTGTACATGTGGGGGGTTGTTCAGGGTTCATGACAGATATTGGTGTTATAATGTCATTAATGCTAAAAAGAAATACAAAATATTTTTGAAACAGCTACGTGCTACTTGTATTTATTAACCTATAACATGCAAAAAAACATATAAACATTGGGTATTTCTAAACTCAGGACCAATATTAGAATTTATTTAGCAGGTTTTTTCATTAGATGTTGGACCTTAGTAAAATATTTTACAAATGAAAGTCAGGAAAAGTGTTTTTTTTTTTTTAATTTTCACTATGTTTTACTATTTTTTCATAATAAAATAAATGATATGAACAAACACTTCAGAAATGGACACCAACGCACAACATTCCAAAAACAGTCCGGTCATGAAGGGGTTAATACTACTGCACCATAAGACTGTGAATGTGCATAGCCACACCATACTGCAGCTGATGATCATTTAGCATAATAACATACTAATCGCCATACTGTGCTAATCACATTTTCAACATATGAGTAAGAATTGCTGTGACAGCTTGACAATACCTTGAGAATGTATGTTTATGTAAATGTACATCAATGTGTAGTGGGTGTCCTGCTGTCTCCCTGATATATGTCATTTGTCATCACAGAAGTTTCCAAATTCACTTTATTATAAATGGCTACATTGTGCTATAGACTGGTAGTTTTCAAGAGCAAATACGAGCCTGGTAGCCTGCTCCCATAACCAGTTCTATCTGAATTTTCAGATATTTTGTCAGATGAACATAGTGTTACCACCTGTTATTTTATTGGCAGACATTTAAAAAATGGCATGTGGACAATGTTAAGTCTATGGAAGCAACTGTGTTACTGGTACTTTTTTATGAAAGAAAGGTGGCATCTTTAATTGAACATGAACTGTATTTAGAACACGACATGACACTGCAAGTGATGCTGTCCAAAGCAGACCCTTGGAACTTCCCCAAAAGGCCATTCCACCTTAAAGCTTAACTTTTTTATACTCTCAGTATTCGAAGCAGCTTGAACTGCCATAAGGGGGAAGGAACTTTGTTCCCCAGGCGCACAGACCACCAGGGCCGGTGCAAGGATTTTTGCCACCCTAGACGAACCCTCATTTTGCTGCAACTTGGCTCCACCCCTGTTTCTCCCCTTAATCCTCCTACTTATAACAGCCAGACAACAGCACATCAATCACACAATCATAAAGACAATCTCACACATCCAGACAGAGACAGTCACACATACACAAGTGAGCAGTTTTTGTTTCTTGTTAAATAAAAAAGTAAATTTCTTAATGTGCCCCCCTGTCTGTCTACTCTTCCTCCTCAAGCCTGTCCCTATCCTCTCCCTTCTCATGCCTGTCCCTCTCCTCTCCCTTCCCATGCCGGTCTATCTCCTCTCTCCCTTTCCATGCCAGTCCCTTCTTCTCTTCCCCCTTCCCCATGTCTGTCTCTCTCTCTCCTCTCTCCCTTCCCATGTCTGTCTCTCTCCTCTCTCCTCTCTCCCTTCCCATGCATGTCTCTCTCTCCTCACTCCCTCCCCATGTCTGTCTCTGTCTCCTCTCTGTACCCATATCTGTTGTCCCCCCCTTCCCTCCCATGTCTGTAGTCTGTGTCCCCCCCCATATCTGTGGTCTCCCCCTCCCATGTGTGTGGTCTTTCCTCCCCTCCTCCCTCCCATGTGTGCAGTCTTTCCTCCTCTACCTCCCGACATCCAATGTGTATGGTCTTTCCTCCCCGACCTCACGCCCATGTGTGTAGTTTTTCCACCCCGACCTCCCTTCCTCCCATGTGTGTGGTCTTTCCTCTTTTCCAAATGTTCGCCTGGCACTCTGATATATGTTCACAAATTTTCCACAGACAGGGTGAGTACCGACAGGTCTGCACTCACCCATCTGGGACATTTGCGATATTTCTGTTGTCCCCATCCATACCCTGCTCCAGAAAAGTTTATTCCCATGTTTTATTCACTTCCTCAGAATCGTGTCTCAGCGACTGCTTTCAATAATGGTTAAACATGGTCGCTGGGTAAGATTTGTAAGGTTTAACCCTCTGGCTTTGTGGGGATTGGCCAAGGGTTAAAATCTCCATCCATTTTAGGAGCAAGTAACCATCGCTCCTATCTTGATTGGGGGCTAAGTTAAGGGACTAAACTCAAATGGGCGCCTGTGAGTCTGAGCCCTAGTCCATCTCTCAGCATCCCATTGGAAATTTTAAAGGATTATCTCCACACTAAAGTTAATCCTAATTCCATTTAGGGATTTTTACGTTTTCTATCCTTTTAAGTTTTATATTGTTCAATCAGCTGTTATCCTGATCTGTAAATGTACAAATATACAGACTGTACTACAATAAAGTGTACTTGTTTTGATGTTCAAGAGACTTGTCTGTGGATAATTTGGAAACATGTAGCAGAGTGCCAGGCGAACATTTGTGGGCATTTAAAGAATCCATAGCGGGCTAAGGAAGATATTTAATCCCTGGTGAGTGCATTTACCAACCTTGGGTATCCATCTCATTACAGGGGCATTTAATGTATATGCCACATCCAGTTTGCCCATGAAGATGCCACAGCCAGTATGCCCATTAATATGCCACTCTTTGTCCATTCACATGTCCATTAATATTTCAACCAGCCAATTTCATATTTGGCCATTTAATATACCACTGCCAGTTTATTCATTAACATGCCACTGCCAGTTTGTTCATTTATATGCCACTGTTTTCCCATTAATTTGTCACAGACAGTTTTCCCATTAATATGCCACAGCCAGTATGCCCATTAATATTCCACTCCTTGGCCATTAATATACCGCAGCCAGTATGCCAATTAATATGCCACTCTTTGCCCATTAACATGCCACAGCTAGTATGCCCATTAAAATGCCACTCTTTTCCCATTAATATGTTACAGCCAGTATGCAAATTAATATGCCACTCTTTGCCCATTAACATTGCACAGCTAGTATACCCATTAATATGCCATTTTTTCCCCGTTAATATGCCACAGCCAGTATTCCCATTAATATGCCACAGCCAGTATGCCCATTAATATGCCACTATTTGCCCATTATTATGCCACAGCCATAATTCCCATTGATATGCCACTATTTGTCCATTAATTTGCCACCGCCAGTTTTCCCATTAATGTGCCACTCTTTTCCCATTAACCCCTTCGCGACCGATGACGGTGCTGGACCGTCATCAGTAAAAACACACTTAGTGACCGATGACGGTCCAGGACCGTCATGAACTAAAACAAGCAGCGAAAGAGATTGGAGCGCGATCTCGCTGCTTTTAGGCTGCTACACTCTGTCTCTCATCGAGGCAGAGTAGTAACAGCCAATAGCGAATCAGAAGCGTCACGAGATCGCTTCTGATTGGTTAAAGTCAAGGCGGTGTTTTCAAAGCCGGTGGCTAAAAGAAGCCGTGCTACTCCTAATGTGGAAGAGTGGGTACCTCCACAGTTTGAGAAGCCCAACATCCCCCATTTTAGTGCCAATGCAGGCATTCATGTTGATGTTACTAATTTTTCCCATGTACAGTATATGGGTTTATTTTTAGGGGATACACTTTGGGAGGAAATTGTTTCCCAGACAAATCTGTATGCTACCCAATTTATTCATGACAATCCACGTAGACGTATAGTTAGGGAACATAATTGGTACCCTACAGATGTCCCAGAGATTAAAAAATTCTGGGCACTTACAATGCTCCTGGGGATTATAAAAAAGCCAACAGTCCGCTCATACTGGAGCACTAACCCTATTATATGTACCCCAATATATTCTAAAACTATGTCCAGAAAAAGATATGAGTTGCTGCTGCGCTTTCTTCACTTCAGTGATAACCGCCTCTGTCCTACTATGAATCACCCGACTGTGACAGACTAAAGTACGCCCCCTAATAGTCCATCTGCAAAAGACCTTTGTCGAGGTCTACACCCCCAAACAACATATTTCAGTGGATGAGTCCCTTATGAAGTACAAAGGCCGTTTATGATTCAAGCAATACATTCCCTCAAAGCAGGCCGATATGGGATAAAGTTGTAAAAAGTTTGTGAAAGTCAGAGTGGTTATACCTACTCTTTTAGAGTCTATGAGGGAAAGGATTGTCACCTGGACCCTCCTGGCTGCCCTGACATTCTGGGGACAAGTGGAAAAATTGTGTGGGATTTAATGCTCCCCTTGTTCAATAAGGGTTATCACCTTTATCTTGACAATTTTTATACCAGTGTCCCCTTATTTCAGATGTTGTACCTATTTGAGACACTGGCCTGTGGCACTGTGCGAAGTAATCGCAAAGAGTTTCCGACATCTCTTGTAAAGGCCAAACTAAAAAAGCAGAGTCCAAAGCTCTGCGCAAAGCTGAGTTGTTAGCGTTAAAATTTAAGGACAGGAAAGACGTTAATATGCTTACAACCATACACGACAAGTCAATGTCTACTGTCACTGTCCGAGGCAGAGCCGAGTCCAAGCCTGTTTGTATTAGGGCCTACAACAGACACATGGGGGGTGTAGATTTGGCCGATCAACTTATAGAGCCATATTTTATTTTAAGAAAGACCACTGCCTGGTACAAAAAGGTGGCAATGTATCTAATGCAGGTGGCAACACATAATGCATTTTTAAATTTGAAAAAGATGACTCTTGAAAAACACACGTTTCTTGAATTTCAGCTGAAGCTGATTTCAGAATTACTTGATAACCCAACAGCTGAGTCAAGAACTGGGGTTTCACATTTTAAATTTAAAATACCACCAACGAAAAAAAAATAGCAAATCCCCAGAAACGCTGCCGTGTGTGTTACAGTCAAGGAAAAAGAACAGACACTCCCTTTTATTGTCCCAATTGCCCTTCAGAACCCGGCCTGTGTATTGGCACATGTTTTAAAAACTACCACTCAGAAGCCCAATTTTAAAATGCATATATACAATTGTTCCCAAATTTGTAACATTTTTATTTTTTTTATCACAAATATGATATATCCCCCAAAAAACCCAACAAACCTATGAATGGGGGGTATCAATGTACTCAGGAGATGTTACTGAACACACGTTGAGGTGTTTTTTGTTAGTGACACATAACAGGATCTGTGAATTCATGCCTGAAGTTGTGTGGAAAAAAACACAAAAAAGTTGACAATGTCTGGTGGTAGAATTAGTCCATGGAAAGTGTTAAAATACCACCATTTGAAATACCCTGGGTTGTCTACTTTTCAAAACTTTTTGGTTTGATGGGGTATATTGCATTGGGCGACTTCAAAAGCGAAGTAGGACATGGGTGCACGTTATCTGCATGTCAAAATTTCAAGCTGAAAAGCACACCTCCCGAATGTGGCCTTTTAGCCTCTAAACAACCTGACAAACCTATGCATGGGGGTATCACTGTACTCAGGAGATGTGTCTGAACATATGTTGAGGTGTTATTTGGCAGCAGCACATAACAGGATCTGTGAATTCATGCGTAAACTACAATATGTGTGGAAAAAACACACAAAAGAATTCTACCCCAAAGTTTGACAATGTCTGGTGGTAGAATTAGTATATGAAAAGTGTTAAAATACCACCATTTGAAATACCCTGAGTTGTCTACTTTTCAAAAATATATGGTTTGATGGGGTATATTACATTGGGCGGCTTCAAAAATGTCCAAAGTGGTACATGGGTGCACATTATCTGCATGTCAAAATTCCAAGCTTAAATACTGAAAAGCACACCTCGTGAATGTGGCCTTTTAGCCCCTAAACAACCTGACAAACCTATGCATGGGGGGTATCAATGTACTCAGGAGATGTTGCTGAACACATGTTGAGGTGTTTTTTGGCAGTAACACATAACAGGATCTGTGAATTCATGCTTAAACTATAATATGTGTGGGAAAAAACACATGAAATAATTCTACCCCAAAGTTTGACAATGTCTGGTGGTAGAATTAGTCCATGAAAAGTGTTAAAATACCACCATTTGAAATACCCTGAGTTGTCTACTTTTCAAAAATATATGGTTTGATGGGGTAAATTACATTGAGCAGCTTCAAAAATGTTCAAGTAGCCCATGGGTGCAGGTTGTCTGTATGTCAAAATTCCAAGCTGGATTACTGAAATGTGTACCTCCCAAATGTGGCCTTTTAGCCTCAAAATACCCAACATACCTATGCATGGGTGGTATCAATGTACTCGGGAGATATGGCTAAACACATATTGGTGGTGTTTGGCAGTACCCCTGTAAATTCTCAGTAAATACATACCTGAATTAGAATTGGTGTAAAAAAAATCACCAAAAATGTTTTATCTTTGCAAATTTTGGCATAAATTGGTGGTAAAATGGCTGCATGAAAAGAGTCAAAATACCCCAAATTAAATACCCTCAGATGTCTTCTTTAAAAAAATGTGTACATATGGGGGGGTTATTCAGGGATTCATGACAAATATCAGTGTTCTAATGTCACAAACGCTAATTTTGGAAAAAAGGTTTTGAAACAGCTATGTTCTACTTGTATTTATTAACATTTTAACATGCAAAAAAAGAAAAAAAACATGTAAACATTAGATATTTCTAAACTCAGGACCAATATTAGAATCTATTTAGCAGGTTTTTTCATTAGCTTTTGTAGATTAGTAAAAGATTTTACGAATAAAAGTCAGGAAAATTAAATGATATGATCAAAGTAATGGCATCAAAAGAAAGCCCTTTTTGTGCTGAAAAAAAATAATATATAATTTGTGTGGGTAGAAGTAAATAAGAGATGGGAAAATTACAGCTAAACGCAAACACATCAGAAGTGTTAAAATAGCCCTGGTCATTAACGCACAACATTCCGAAAACAGTCTGGTCAAGAAGGGGTTAATATTCCACAGCCAGTATGCCCATTAATATGCCACTCTTTACCCATTAATATGCCACATCCAATATTCCAATTAATATGCCACTCTAGGCCCATTAACATGCCACTCTTTGCCCATAAATATGCTACACACAATTTCCACCCTCCTCCCCCCTGTCCCGGTACTCAGCTGCTGTGAGAGACAGCAACCGTTCCCTGCGCACTGATCTCCACACCGGAAGGTCATGTGACCCCTGGCATAGCACTAGAGAGGCAGCATGGAAGGATGCACTGCACATACACCATGCTGCCTTCTTACACGGAGATGCTGTTTAGGGGAGATCTTTTGATATCGTGTGTGATTGTATCAGAAAAAAAGAGAGAAATTACTCCTTTCACAAGAAACAGAGAAAAAGGAGAAAAATTGGTAATAAAATAAAACGAACCAGTATAGTGTACACACAAAAAAACAAAAACAAAAAAACAACCACTGTAGAGAGATTTCTCTCAATCCTGTGGAGGGAGGATCTCCATCAAATAAATAGTAAAGCTGCTAGTCTTTTGGTTGCAGTGATCTGCACCACTGCAAAAAAGAAGCACAGTATTAAAAAAGAAAGAAGACAGCGCTAAAAAAAAACTCCAGAAACAAAAAAAATACTGTATAAAAATACATTTATTACAAATCACAAAATAAAAGATGTATATACACTATGAAGTAAAATATAAAGCTGGTCACAAGGACAAAGATAATAAAATATGAAATGACATATAAAAAAAATAGTAATATAAGATACAAACAAACAAAAAAACTAGGGAAGAAAGGGATGTAAATACAACTCTTACCCACTGTTTTTAGTTCACCTGGCCAGGTATATAGCAATAACACAGAAAACACCCCACAGGATGCAATTCATAAAGACTTCCTCAGCTGGTGGGTAATGGTGCAATTAGTTAATTTAGTTAATTAAAAAAGTTCTTTTTTTACATTTTTTTTTTTTAAAGGGCCATGTATTACCATGTCACCTCCTGGCCCTTGCACCCAGATTGCATATACTGTATTTGCCCCAGCACCCAGATACATGCAATGGACTTGCATCAGGACTCTGGTTGCACACACAGGACTTGCTCCAGCACCCAGATTGCACACGCAGGAAATACCATAGCACTCGGATTACACACACAGAAATTGCCCAAGCACCCAGATTGCACACACAGGACTTCCCCTGGACTTCCATGGTATCTAGCAGTGGGCAGCTCGACGTCTGTGTTCTGCCCAGGCACACAGACATCATCTCAAGATGTCCCTCACCCCCCCCCCCCCCCCCTCTGTGTCTCTGGAAATGGAGTTTCAGGTGTCACATGATACCGGATGCACTGACTTCCATAGAGGAGTGCGAGAGGCAGCCTGAGAGGATGTCTGTGCGCCTGGGTAGAGCGCATAGAGCTGCCTGCTCGCCAGCCCTCAGTGGCTGTGTGTTACAGTGAGGTTCTTTGCATGTCCACTTGCCATAGGTTTGCCAACACTGTCCCTTCCTTTGCTCTCTAGTTGTTTAGACATATTTTTTTTAATATTAGAGATAAAAAAGGAATCAGTAATTTTCAATGTTTATTAAACAGTTTACAAACTTTTCCTCTTGTAAATAAAAAATTGACCAGGTTCAAGTGCTTCGATGCCTGTCTGAATTCCCATACAATGTATAGTGTTGCCTGTGTCTCGCTTTTCGTGCAACATCTCTAAACTTAATGGGTCTTTAGCAGCATAGCACCATCTTCTTGTGAACACATAGCACTGCAATTCAGACAACCACTTCAAATAACACAGGTAAAGAGATCTGTATCATATATTTGATATTACTACGTAAACATGATTACTGGTTGGGGAGCCTGTGGATTATTTTTTTGTTATTATTATCACTTATTTTAAGAATCTCAACAAACATATTTTAATAGCACGTTAATGAAAGTGCGAGGAATATTTGTTTAGAAATCTATGACATTAAAATATGAGATCCTATAATACAAAGTGCATTAATAAGATTTAAAGGGACTTCCACCTATGGAATGTTCTGCCCTGATCCTAAACCACACACT